>CM033450.1:23923732-24434057 GCA_019425755.1 Amaranthus cruentus | reverse complement strand
ATCCAAAGCTTTAACCAAATTAGTTTTAGAAATAAGAATTTAGAGAGTTAGAGTGAAAGAGTTAGATTGAAAGAATTTGAATTTTGAATTTTGAATTTTGTAAAATTTTATATTAGTTTTTAGGTTGATGGCATTTTTGAAATTTTTTATTTTTTATTTTATTTTATTTTTTAAAAAAAATAGGGGTGGCGATTTCATTAAAAGGGTGGCGACAAATAAAAATTGAGAATAAAAATGCTAGAAGATGATGTCATTCTCTAGGAGTATTGACACCCAAAAAATTAGGAAAAGTTATTGTAAATAATACAATTTTTTGTGAAATTCCCTACAATAATACTACCTCTGTTTCGTTTTAGTTGCACCATAGGAGTTTGACATATTTTTTAAGGGTTGTCAAATCAGTATGGTAAAAGTAGGGATTATGTATGATTGATGGTGATATGTGGGGTAGAAATTAAAAAAAATATTATAAGTAGATAGTGGTTGTGACTTGTGGGTATATTAAATAATTAATGGGATGATGTATGATTGATGGTGATATGTGGGGTAAGAATAAAGTGAGATAAAATAAGTAGATTATTTTTGCCAAAAATAGTAATGTTGTAAGTAATATGAAACTTCCAAAAATGGTAAGTGTTGCAAGTAAAATGAAACGGAGGAAGTATTAATTATAATCAACTATAAATAACTCGAACTTAAAGGGTTTTTTTTCTAAAATAATACCAATTTTTTGAAAAAAAATGATATCAGCTTTAGTTTAATAATTAATTTACCAATTTTTTGTCATATAATCTTTTATATTTTGATTATTTTTAATATGTTAAGAATATTCCAGAGAAACACCTCTTAAGTTGATATTATTCAAGATTAATCAAAAGTTAGAATTATTCTAGGAAAATAAGCAATAGGTTGTATTATTCCTGATAATTTTTCAAAAAATATTTTATTGGATGATTGATAATTATATCACATATACATTAGTTTCAATTTTTGCCATTTTTTTTAAATATCATTAAAAAAAAATTCTTCAATATTTGAACTAAAAAAAAAATTATTTGTATGATACTTGTTGTGCGAACAACAGAAATAATTACCCAGAACAATAAAAAAACAAGGGAAATTTCACATGGTAGCATCCAGTTTTGATGAAATCAGTTTTGATGAAATGTCAGTTGTAGCACTTTTTAGAGAACATTGCACATGATAGCATTCAGTTTATGCACTATCCAATTGTCATAGCATTTTCCGCTAAATTCTTGTTAAATTCCATTATATTCATCATTTTGTAAGTTTTTTTCCACATGGTAGCATCCAGTTTTTGTTAATTTACCATTTTAACTTTTAATTCACCATTTTAATGTTTAATTCACCATTTAATTCATTAACGTCATAAATGTTAGATAATTTTTTTGAAAAATTATAAGAAACTATCATTTTTATTCGCCTATTTTTCGATACGTAAACTGAAAAAGATATTTGGCGTCATTTTTACCTATCATAACGTTTTTTTTCAAAATGGATGTTGCAATTACCTTTATGGGGTAACTCTTTCGAATATCCGGTCGAAACAAGTACTTATTCGCCTATTTTTCGATACATAAACCGAAAATTATATTTGACGTCATTTTTACACATCATAACGTTTTTTTTTTTAAAACGGACGTCGCTACTATCCTTATTCGAAAGAGTACTTGTTTCGACCGTTGAATTAAACATTAAAATGGTGAATTAAATGTTAAAATTATTTTTCTGTAAAACTATTTAACATTTATATATTTTTTTCCATAAAATTATTAAACATTTATGGACGTTAATGAATTAAACGGTGAATTAAACAATAAAATGGTGAATTAAACGTCAAAATGGTGAATTAAACAAAAACTGGATGCTACCATATGGAAAAAACTTACAAAATCATGAATTAAACGGAATTTAACAAGAACTTAACGGAAAATTCTACGGCAATTAGATAGTGCATAAACTGGATGCTACCATGTGGAATTTTTTTAAAAAAAGTGCTAACATTGGTATTTCATTAAAACTTGATACTACCATGTGGAATTTCTCAAAAAACAATAATAGAATCAAGCAAAATAAGAAAAAACACACCAAAAATTTAACTTGTTTTACTATCAATTTGATAGCTACGTCCACCAGAAAATTGTTTAATCTATAATACAGTGAAAATTGTTTATAGATTAAACCTCACTTTGATAGATTAAATTTACACCAAAAACAATTAAGAAAACCTAATCACTAAAATACTCTTATTTTGTGGCTCTCAAATTTTAATACCTCTCTTCTTAACCCTAAAATTATAGATTAACCTCATTTACAAACAATATATATTGGGCTTAAAAGAAAACCGACTAAGAAACGTTAACCGCCTAAATCTGAAGGGGAAAACGTGTAGTCGTATCTAATCTTGACCGAGATTAATGTCATTTTTAACCAAGATTATAGTATGTTGCTGACATATTCTTTATTTTTTGACTACTCGCCTGGATGTTTCCCATGTTCCAGACTTATATCAAGTCATCAACCATCAACAATCTCCACCTTGACACGAACTATCGTGTTTAGCAACGAATCCATCAAACACCATAGTTAAACTACCATCTCTAGTCTCTACTGATGCTCAGCTCATGCATAAACCAAGCATCCCAACAAGTCTGCAACCAAGATTCGTTACCTACTTGTAACCAAGTAAGAACCACTCACAATGCTCCACTTGCATCACGAGTCCATGGGGCAAGCTCTACCTTGAGTCCAACACACCTTCCCTTGGAGATTTCCCAACATCGCCCCAAAGGGCCTACACCAAAAGGACTGGCATCTGCAGGATTGTCTAAACATCCTACATTCTTCACCTCCACCTTCTTGCTTGTACATTCACTACAACATAATTTGCTTTTAGTGAGATATATTTAGCGACATTAATTTAAATGTCGCTATTACAAATTTCTTATAGTGCATATAGAGGATTTAGTGACATTTATTAGAGCTTTTAGCAGAATATTAAAAAGTCACACAAAATCTTTTAGCGACATAGGATCTAGTGACATTTCTCACAAATGTCACTATAGACTATAGTGACAATTATATTTGCCACTAAAGATCAAATTAAGTGTCACTAAATCATTTTATGGTTGAACTTAAAATAAAAATTAATAATTATTACACTAAAAATATGAATTAGTGGCATTTTTTTAATGCCACTAAATCCAATGTCGCAAAAAGCTAAGTTTATTGTAGTGATTTCGAATTAAACCTACCAAAATGCGCTTCTTACAAACATTAAGTACTTGATCACTTGTTAGACAATCAAAGCACACAAAAAGAAAAACAAGTTGATAACAAAGAACAATCACCATGACCAGAAAACATAGAGACCTCTTTGTAGCGGAAGTTATAGTCATGTACTTTTCTTCATGATTTACAAAGTAACTGAAGACCCCAAATACAATTCCCAACTCATCATAAAATCCCCCTGATAGAATTTAGAAAACGGGTTTGGACAACCTAAACAAGGAGGAGAAGAAGTAGTCTACTCATAAACCCAAAGAAGGTTCACTACTAAAACCAATTGGTATAGTAGGAGTTACTCCTTGAGTATATAAAGTGATGTATACTCTTCTCTTTCTCCGATGTGGGACAACTCACATGTGGGTAACACATGGGCACTTCAACACCCCAAAGCAAAACCAAACTCAATAAATTTATCCAAAAACTCGTTTTCTCTATCTAAATTGGAATCAAGATCCAATTCGATCTAATTGAGATACTCCCTCCGTCCCTATGAGATAGTAGCAAAGAGAAAAATTGTGAGAATTAAGAAAGTGGTAATAAATGAAGAGAGAGAATGAATTGTGTGGATGAAACTAAAAGAGAGTTAAAATGTATGGATGAGATTAAAAGAAAGGTGGTGGGTCATAGTCCAAAAATAGAATTGTTGCAATTTAAGTGGGAGGGACGAAAATAAAAAATGCTGCAAATTCATAAGGACGGAGGGAGTATGAAGTAACAGAAATCTCAGAAAATTTAATCACACCTGTTGCAGAAACTTCAATTATCATCAACCAGTTATTCCAAGGATTGCAACTTTCACTACAACAAATTAAACTTTTTCCGACATTGAATTTAATTAGTGGCATTTTTAAATGCCACTAATTCATATTTTGTAATAATTATTGGTTTTTATTTTAAGTTTCACTATAAAGTGCCCATGACGCCCCAGTAAGAAGGATCGAATGCATCATAGTGGAGAGTAAGAGAAGTCGAGGACGACCTAAGAGAACGTGGGAGGAACAAATTAAAAGTGATATGCATGAACTTCACCTCTCCAAGGACCTGACCAGGGATAGGGCCAGTTGGCGGCGCCTTATCCAAGTCCTAGATTAGTAAACCTGTCCCTTTACCCCCTCGTTCGTCTTTATCCTTTGCCTTTTTGTCGCTTTTTACCTGTTTCTTTGATCTTATCTTTGTTTTTGTGTGTGTACTTCTATTCTATTTGCCAACTGCAGGTTCCTCTTGCTAGAAGACCGTTCTCGAGCCAGGGGACTCTTTGATCGCACTCTCCTTATGGGTATGAGCATGCCATCGTTCCTCCCTCCCCAGACCCTGATCATAGTTTTCTTTGAGCGGGATACACTGGGTATGATGATGATGATGATGACGATGACTATAAAGTGATTTAACGACACTTTATTTGGTCTTTAATGGCTAAATAAAAATCGATCAACCTTCTCTGTAAAAAAAACGGTACTTATGGTAAGAGAAACAAGACCCATCTCTCCAGGGAAAATAACTTTTTACTATTAATTTATAGAAATTAGTATTTATAGATATAGTATAGAAATAAAGATGGACAATATTAAGTCTGATCAATTTTCCAAGAACAAATAACTAGAAGTATGAATTTATTATAATTAAAATTAAAATGATGATAAATTTTTCAAAAAATTTGTAAGCAATGGTATGTTCTTGCTTATAATACTCTAGTGGTTAGTTGAATGATTATTAACAAAGTTGATGCAATGACCTTATAAGTGGTATATATAAAATAATTCTCCATTCTATTAAAATTAAGTTGACAATCATTTTAAAAAAACATGACGATAATTATTCCAGTAATTCCCTAATAACTTTTTTGTTACCAAAATTATAGTCCAAGAGTAAGATCCTAAAACATTTCCAAACACAAAAATGTAAATCAAATGCATAAATTGAGCTATGCTTATGAGAGAGCGTTTCACAGTGAAACGACCTCAAAATAAGAAATTTATATGCTAAAGGTTTCTATTATTAGACTATTTAATCAAAATATAAAGCATATATCACAGTAAAATCGTCTCATACAAAAATGTATATAAAATTATTGCATAACCCGTTTAATATAAAGTAATCACGTAAGCTTGTATAATTTTCATAATCGAAGATTCGAAGTAGAAAAGTTATGCAAGACATAGAAACATATCATAGATTTGTTGATTCTTCTTGAAGGGTGTATTTACTTGTGATAAATGTCTTTCTTTCCTTGATAGCTCTAAATTTGAAATGCCCTTCAATTCTAAGGGATGAAATGTCACATTTCCTTTCAAAAATGTAGAGTACCAATTTGCCGAGGACTTGGGGTATCTTTTCCGATCTTGGTCATTAAAATCTACGTAATAGAGGCCAAAGCTATAGGTATAGTCTCCTATTAATTCATACAAATCCAAGAACGACCATTGAAAAAAGCCCTTCACGTTTGATCCATTCCTTTAGGCACAACGAAAGGTAGATTTTATTAGAATGACTTATTAAATTGCACGCATTTTTATTTTTATAGACACGAAAATATAAGATGTTTGCTATTTTTTATTAATCAGATTAATAAGAAATAACCTATTTTATACTAATGGTAGATCTTAAACATTTGTTGTGGGATGTCGAACTTATTGTTAAATAAAATAATCAAACAATTTTATTACGGGGCTAACTTAGAATTTAAAGTAGTTGATATGCATAAGGGGTTGAGCTAACCGGTCATGAGAAGGCCTACATCATGAGAACCATTAATAATAATAAATTATTTTAAAAATAAGGTGTCATACACACTACAACAAAATTTAACTTTTCGCGACATTGAATTTATTGGCATTGAAAAAATACCACTGACTTATTTTTTTAGTGTAACAATTGTTGGTTTTTATTTTAAGTTCCAATATAATGTGATTTAGTGACACTTTATTTGACTTTCAGTGGTGTATGTAATTGTTACTATAGTTTATAGTGACATTTATGAGAAATGTCACTAGATCCTGCGAAAAGCTTTAGTATGATTTTTTATTATACTGTTAAAGGTCTAATAAATGTCACTAAATCCACTATATATACTATTAAAAATTTAAAATGGTGACATTTAAATTAAATGTAGCTAATATCCCACTATAAGCAAATTATGTTATAGGGACATCCGAACTCTTTAAATTTGGCCTAGTTGGGTGCTATTAATTTAGTAATAGGATGAGATGGGTTGTTTTATTATAGTCCCTCCTATTCATTGATTTAGGAACATCTTTCTTTTTTGCACCAAAAACTAGGAGGGATAAGGGACAACTTAAAAGTGGATTTAAAACTCACTTTTTTCCTAAAAGACATTGGTATTTATACGTTGTGTTGTTGTAGTAAGGGTAAAAGGGTAAAAAAAAAATATCAAAAATAAAAATGAGAGATAATCAATGAATTGACCCAATAGGAGGGAGTATATCATACCTTATAGCCTCATATAAGCTTTCTATGCAAGCACTTAGATAATCAACTCTTGATGAGTCCTCTAGAGATGTATTGTGAAATGTCCTCAAACCTATAAAACAACAAATCAACATTACACTGAACAAAATATTGTCAAATGTCCTCAAACCTCATAGTCCCTCCTATTCAAAACTATTGTCCACTTTCTTTATTTAGTCAAGTCACTTTAACTGTTCACTTTCTATTTTTGGCAAAGATTTTTTACCTAAATAACTACCCCAACTTATATTATTTAAAATACCCCACCTACCACTTTTTCAATTATTATAATCATTTAAATACCCCAACTAGCACATTTACAATTATTATAATCACTTAAAATACTCCAACTACTATTTTTTAAAATCCGTGTCCAACCAAAGTGGAGAATTATTTTGAGTAGGAGAGAGTATAAGCCAGTTACATAGTCATCAGTATTCCTGTTTTGATACCAGGACTTTGCATACAAAAAAAGTAATTAAACGATAGAAAGCGATTATTTTAAAGGGTATAAAGGTGGCATCATGTAATAATAAAATTGCAGATTTTAAAGTAGAAGATAAATAAATTGTAGGTTTTTTATAGAGATAATATAACAAAATATGCGAAATGAATTAAAATTGGCTTATGGACCTTTTCGTTTAGTTTTTTTGTTGGCTTTTGGTTTATGGACGTATTTATTTCTCTAATAAACAACCAACAATCCTACCTGAATTTACAAAACATCTCCACAAACAGTTAGCTTTTTTACTAACTTAAAAGCCAACAAAAACAGACAACAATTCCAATTAGTCAAACAAACCAACAGAAAAAGTGAACAGTCAATTGCCAAACACTCCATAACATATATAGAAGTAGAAGATTGGGAAGAGGAGTGCAAACCAGTTTCCTGTATGTAGATGGGAGGATTGCCATAAACTTGCTTAAAATATTCGAGCACACCTTGGATAAACTAATGGGTGTATGTTAAAAGTTAGGAAAATATATAGCAGTATAAAATAAAAAATATAAATAATATTATCATAAATCAGAAAATATATAGCAGTATAAAATAAAAAATATAAATAATATTATCATAAATCAAATAAGGCTTCGTGTTTTTACGTACCTTTCCTCCGACTTGCTTACCTGCAATCAATAATAACGTTTTAAAATTTGTAAGATCTCATAACATAAAAATTCTAAAAGAATAAATTTCATTTTGATTTAAGATTAAATTTATGATATTTGATACTGATTAATTGCATAATAGGTTGAATATTAAATTTAACTTTTTGGTTATTCTAGGTCTTCAAAAATCAAAAGGGCTCTTGTGTTATATTAGGGTCCATATTTCAGTATTATGTTGAATTGATTTATTGACACATTATTATAAATTTTTAAATTAATAAAAGTACTATATAATGTTATGTATTCAAAGTTGATACATACGTCAATTAATAATTAAATTGATGTAACCAGAAATACTAAGGATTACAATACTATATTGAATAGTGTCCATAAGTACTTTGTTATAATTTCAAATTAATAACAAAGTTAGAACAACATCCGTTCTTTTTTCTTCATCACAAAAAGAATATTAGAATTTAAGCATGTATGTACACTTTGATCAATTAAGAAAGATTTTAATATTGTTAGTCACTATATATACAAAAAAGAATTTTATATTATAAATTAATAGCATTTTGCAGATTTATGACATAGTATTTTTTCTATATAATATAGTAACTTTTACAATTAAGTATAGTAGTATATTATAAAATTTTGAATGTAGACTTACTGCTACAAGTAGCTGCCAAATTCCCTTTGGTTGGAGTATCTTTGACCCCTATAGCTTGGTAGATATTTAGACCAATAAAGTCAAATGAACCTTTAATTAGCAACTCAGATTCTTGCTTCGTAATTAATGGAAGTTCATTCCCCAACAAATGCTTCATAAAATCAGAATAATCTCCAAACAGTAAGGGATCAATAAACCTGGATATTTGATTAATATATAATTAATGAATTTTTCTAAACGTTTTGTGAAAATATCAGAACGGAAAAGAAAACTTTACAACTTATGTCGCGACTAGGGGTGTTCATTGGGCCGGATAAGGGCCAGGCCGGGCTTAAGTAAATATGGGCCGGGCCGGATAAGGGCCCTATAATTTAATATGGGCTTTAAATGGGCTGGGCTTTGAAAGCCCAGTCCGGCCCATTTTTACTACTAAAAATATTTTTTGTCCCCATTTATCAATTTATAACAATTAAATTATCATTTATAATAAAAAATTGAAAAGATATTAATAATTTCATTGATATTGTCATTTATAATATTTAAATTATGCTAATTACAAAGGCCTGTTTTCGGCCCTTATTGAGCCCTTTTATAGCCCACTTCATTTTACATAAAGTGTAGCCCGTTTTCGGCCCGACCCATTTTCGGCCCGGCCCTTACAAAGCCCTTCAAGAAACGGGCCGGATAAGGGCTTAAAATGGGGGCCCGGCCCATTGAACACCCCTAGTCGCGACCCTCGACCTATTCGATACGTTAAGGGTGTGTTTGGATAGAAGGAAATGGAGGGAAAGAAATGGAAGAGATTTCGATACATTAGAGTTGTAAGGAAGAATCTCTTGTTAGGATAGCAAAATGGGAGGGAAGAGATTTGGAGGGGATGAAATTGGAAGGAAAATGTAGATAAATTTTATAATAGTTGTAATCCCTCCAAAAGTGGAAAGATTTGGAATAAAAACACAATCTTCCTTCCTTTCTCTTCCATTCCCTCCTAGACAAACAAGAACTAGTTTCATTCCATTTCTCTTCCTTTCCTTTCCCTTCCCTCCCTTCCCCTTCCCTCTCTTTCTTTTCCATCCAAACTTGCTATCCAAACATAGTGTAAGGGAGTGAGTCACTGAGCGTGTTAATAAGATGAATGGGAAAATATATGAGTGAATTAAGGGCACACTAAATCAGGGCTGTCTCGTTTTTGGGCCTTAGAGTAAAAGATAAAAAAGATCCCTAAAAATTTAAAGAGTAACGAATAATATAATGTACCTTTTTTTACTGCTGATATTTAAATTAGTTTATAAAACCTAGAATACGTTTAAAAAAAGAAAAAGAAAATCAAAGCAATTTTTTTTAAAAGAATAAATTTTAAGAAAATGTGTTAAATTATCTTTTATTTGCTCGGAATAATCTCTAGTATCATTGAGTAGTCATTTAGTAATTTAACTAATTTTACCAACAGAATTAGGATATACTTTGAAAAAAATTAATAAAATCTCAGATTCTTAAAAGAAAGTTATTTCAATAATATATACCTTTTCTATTCTGTTATATTTTCTATATTTTCCCTATTTTACTTAAAATTAATAGTAATTGACAATGTTAATTAAGTTTAATAAAATAGGAAGGAAATATATAGAAAATACTACCTCCTATTGATATAGGATGAGACATTTGTTTTTTGACACTATTCACTCATTACTCTTGATTTGTATTTTATACTTAATCTATAGATTAGAACATAGTCAAATGAGATATTGTTTGATGCAAAGATTATAAATATTCACTTTTTATTATAATATTTCGTTATGTGTAATAAGAGATACTCCCTCCGTTTCTTTTTTATTGTCCACTTTTCTTATTTGGTCAATTCACTCTAATTGTCCACTTTCTATTTTTGGCAAAGATATTTTACCTAAATATCCTCAACTACCCCAACTTATATTATTTAAAATACCTCACCTACCACCTTTTCAATTATTTTAATCACTTAAATACCCCAACTACCACATTTACAATTATTATAATCACTTAAAATACCTCACTATCATTTTTCTTAATTTGCGTGCCCAGTAGAAAGTGGACAATAAGAAAGGAGTGGAGGGAGTATTAAACATTGAATAAGTGCATTGAATAATGTGAAAAAACAAATATTTCATTATCTATGAATAGGAGTGACCGAGGGAGTATATCTTAAGCTTACCAACCAATCAACTTGTTGACTCTTTGAGTAGCTATCAAATCTTCTTCATTATCTGCATCAGGAAGATACCAGCTTGCACAAATATTCAGACCCACTAATCCATTTTGAGTTGCCTGCAATAAAATAAAGGGCAAAAGCTTATAATAAAAATAAATTTATTATATAATTATTGAAAATAAACTTAATTATTATTTATTTCTAATTTTTGACATACAAAAAAACTTTAAATTTTTTTATAAATATTAAGTTTATTTATTTTTAGCAGTAATATACCTAGTTGGTGGATATATTTAAAAATAAATAATAAAAATTTATTTATCATCATTAAATAAGATAAAAATTAATTTATTATTAACAATAAAACTAGTTATGGATATATACCTTGTACTTTTCTCTGTATAGATTGGCCACTGATGCATGCCCTATCAAAAGTTTGTGAGCTACATTAATAACTTTTGGCGTTTTTGCACTTAAAATAGAAGAATAGCAATTAGGCTCATTGATTGTTGTCCAATGTAAAACTCTGTCTCCAAACAATTTAAAACACACATCTGCATATTTGGTGAAGTCTTCCCTGTATTCACATCAAAGATTATCTCTTTATTAGATATCAGATAATTAATCAAAATACTAATGATTAATTATGATCCTAGTTAGAGACACAAGTTAATCTAGTAGTTGTTGTAGCCATGCCAAAATGAGAGGTGAATGCCGAATGCCCTCCCTGTACACATAACCACCACCCATGATGGGTAAATTTATCATATCCATGTCTGTCTTTCTGAATATGCATTCAAACTCATTCTCACCCTCGATGGCCATTTAGGTACGTATACCTATCGTGCAGAGTATACCCACCTTATAACCGCCTCACTTTCACTTCAAGTCCGCATTATATACTCTATAAATCTTTACATATTTAATTGTATATTAAATTTTTCTAAACCATATATTGTAATAAAATATACAATTGATGAAAAGTACTTGATTGTAGATATAAGGAAGACGACTATAGGGCAGGACGAGGGGTATAGAGAGAGTAACAACTCATAGAGTATATAACATACAACTATCATCTTAAACTTTTGGTTTAGTTGGTTCCTTAAAATGGTATTAGAAGTCAGCGTGACGAAAGACCACGGGTTTGAATCTCAATAACCTCATTCAAAGTGGAATATTTAGCGTTCGGTATGACAAGGGCTTGTGTTGCATATACACTTTTTGCCCAAAATGTTCTCGTGTGAGGGGCGTGTTAGAGTATATAACATGTTATGAGGCCTCAACTATCAGTTTAAGTTTTCGGTTGAGTTGATTCCTTAACAACACCTTCTATCCATGACAGGTATGATTTTTCATACCCGTACCCATCTAATATCCAGTAATTCATATCCATACCCGTCCTAATTGGAACGAACACAGAGTAAGACCTGTAAAATTTTACCCGCCTACCATCCCTATGAGGTTAGAGACCTTTCAACTACTACAAAAATCATTAATTCTCTCTCCTTGCCTTTTGAGATTCTGTAATAAAAGAAAGAAAAATAGAATATTTAATTAATTAAGAAGCTTTACACGAATTGTTGGTCTTGCCATCCTTGTGAAGTGTAATTCTCCTCAAGTTGTAGTGGTAGGTCAAGATGTAGCAATGTTACATGAGGTTGAATTCCTAAATTAAAAAAAAAAGGAATTTACGTATTGCTAAGTAGATATAATCGTTAGTCACTACATAATTGCAATTTGAATTTGTATAAATTACCATATTTGATTAATTCATTGATGAGATTATTGTAATATTCAACACCTTTTGGATTAATGGGTCCTCTTCCATCTGAAAAAAGTCAAAGATAATAAATACTTCCTCCGTTCCATAATATTTGCCACATTTCACTTTTTTACGCAATTTAATGCACAATTTTGATCATTAATATCTTAAACTACACTTATTCAAAAATTATAAAAATTTAATATTATGAAAGTATGCGATTAGACGATTCAAACAAAATCCCACTTGACTATATTTTTACTTACACATTAGTCGCAATATGTAAAATAAGCTTGAACGATGAATAGTGTACAAAATCGAAATGTAGCAAGTATATCGGAACGGAGGAAGTAATTATATTTATAAAACATTAAGAAATTAAAAATAAGTGAAGTAACTTATGTTTAAAATTTAAAAAGTATAATTTATTATCAGATCTGGAGTTCATTTATATCATGTTTGGGAAAATGATTTTATTTGAAAATTTAAAATTGATTCATATTTTTAGTTTGACAAATCAAAAGTTTTTAAATTTGAATTTGGATCAAATTTCACCATTGTTTTTCAAGTAGTTAGAGTTGAGGATTTGAAAATGACTGTCCAAACTTTATCATTCATAAATTCTTCATTTATAATTTCATAATTGAAATCTATAATTTAAAATGTAATTCTTGTTCCAAATCACTACATAGGTTTTACTTTTTTACTAAAGTCCAGTTAAGGTTTTTTTGTTTCAAAAAGTTCACTTTTCAGTTTACTGTTTTTGTGAATTACCTACAGCAGGTCATCGGGTTACCTAAGTATACTCAAAGCAAATACCACTTAAAGTTGGAATTATTCATGGTTAATCAATAAGTGAGATTATTGTAAAAAAATCACAAATATATTGAATTATTCTAGTTAAATTTTCCTTAATATTATTTAGAAAAATCATAAAATGGAGAGGATTTACATGGGATTAGCCTTGACCATGAGATTGAGAATCTATATGCATCTAATCCTGTTTGTACCATTAGTTGAACATCATCCTGAAAAAATTTTGCAAAGTGTCATTTTGGTCAAACTTGATATTAATATTAAGTACTAATAAAAATAATAAAATATATACTTGCTTCGTTTTATAATACTTATAACTGATGTGACTATGCAACTACTCTGAAATAAAAGAAGTACCTCGACTAGTATTTTTTTTTAAATTCCACGTGGTAACTCTGAAGTTTTGAGTTTTTCATGTGGTAACCAAAACTTTTATGAAATCCACGCAGTAACCCTGAGGTTTACGTAATTGTTTCACTGTGACCTTTTTGCACATAAAAACGTTAGCAAATGTTAATTTCGAAGCTTTATGGCTGTTGTATGTTTATTTATGCCATCACTTTTAATATTTTTCCCCAAAACATAAGCCCCAATTCTACCATCTTACGTACATCCAAATCATATTTTTTCCCTTGAATCCAATTATGGTAGAGTTAGAGTTTATATTTTGGCGGAAAAGATTGAAATTAATTTGAAATAGTGAGTCGCATAAATAAGTGTACAACATCCTTAAAGCTTCAAAGTTATTCCTTTTTCTATGATCCCGTCATTGAAAGATTTTAGATTTTCCATTATATTTTCATCTAATTTAATGATTTTTATCATGCATGATTATAAAAGATATTTAAAAGCATAATAAAATATACAAACTGAATATAAAGTATGAATTTTAAGCTTAAGACTAAGATTGTGTATATGAAAATAGAAAATTATTATTTTTTTTCGTCTTTTTATGGTTGGGTCACTTCTTAATGAAGCAAACGTTAATTTTATTTAAGATTTGGGATTAAAAGTTAATAGGCTTTTTTAAGGAAATATATTTATAGTCAATTAAAAAATATTATATTTTTAATGAGTTAATTATTTTCTTAAATATCAAATCGATCATCAAAAGTTTTTATGTCATTAATAGAAGGGGGGGGGGGAGTATTAATGAGAACGTGACACATGTTTCAAGTCGTTTCTTTATTAGTATATTTTGTTTTATTGATTGATTCTTAATCTATAAGTTCAAATATAGTATAAAAAAGATCTTGTTTGATTCGTCTCAGTATGAAAGTTATTATTATCAACTTTATTTTTAACATATTTATGTTCTTTATGGTCTTCACATATTTTCCACTAACTTTATTAAAATATTTTTTTATTAATTATGGTCCCTATTTTTTTCCACTAAATCTCTTTTAATAATTTTTATGGTCCCTACTTTTTCTCCATTAAATTTATTATTGAATAAAATAATATCATCACTATCTAAAAGATTCTATTTTTTAAATTCTTGTGAACATTCCTTATGAGAACTTCATTAAGGAACAGAGGGGTAGCATTTAGCAACCATACAAAAAGCAAATGAGACATTTACTCTAAATTGGAGGGAATATTTCATCGAGAATAGAGTCTTATCTCGGTTGGAGAACAAGTATCACTTTTTAGGAAATATCTTGGGTTTGATTCTTATTATCTATCCTCCTTCTTAAGCCTACCCTATAATTAAAAATAAAAAAAAATACAGTATTTCAATTATAAATACTTTTAATTGAGTTTGGTTAAAATATTTTAGATAGTTGATGTTATTAAATCTACATTGAGACGGATCAAATAAAACTCCCTTAACTATATTTTTATTTATAAATTGAAAATAAAAACGATTAATTCTTAAAAATAAACAAGACATTTGTTTAAATCTTGTAGATAATACTCATTTTCTTTGGGAAAGCACACCTTGACAAAAAAAAATTAAAAAAAGAAAAGAAAGAACTCACAAAATATAATTAAATAGGCAAACTTGAAGACAGGAGCTAGTTAGTCATTTACTAGTCACTACTAGTTCTACTCTCAAATTGGATAAAAAAAAAAAGTTATTCAATACAATCCGATCTGAGATCTGAGATAAAAAAAATTAGTCAATTTGGCAAAGAATTAAAATAAAAATGTTACCTTGTATTTATGATATTGATCACACATGACATCCATTGTGTATCCACTATCCGCATCTACAATTCATAATTTATAAATTTGTAACAATTTAGTTATTTTTTATAATTTTTTTTTTGTACAGGGGATGAGAAATAAATTATTCCTATGTTAGTAAAAGAAAATTTTATTGTGTACCATCGAATAAACTCATAATTTAACATTTTGACATTTTAAACACGAATCAAATAATTTTATTCTATGACATGCTGACTTACATGACAAGTGAAATGTACCACTATGTCATATTTCTACTAATGTACCCTCTAAGATTCTGCCTTTGATCGAGGTATCATACAATCATCATACTATTCCGACTAATTTACCGGCCTCTAAGGTTCTGACTTATATGACTAATGAAGTGTCACTTTATAATGCATTTTTACAAACATGTGCTATGTGTCACACTTACAATCTAATTTTTAGGTCTTTCCTACATCTTCTCCAATGCAATGCAAATCATCAATTAAGAGTTGTATTCGAAGTGGTTGTAATTGTAATTGTCATAAAATAATTAGTGGTGAAATAAGTTCCAAAAATTTCATATTAATGTTGATATAAATTATTATTATTATATTGATAATGTGTATTCTCATAAATAATGTAAGACTTATAAATGTTAGATAATTTATTGATTGATGTTTGCTTATGTGTGAAAAGAAATTTACCACCATCTCATTTTCTGACTAATTTAACATTTTCGGAAAAGGAAAAAGAAATTCTATGATTTAGTGTTTGATTGATAGTTCATCTGTTTCATTATACTTGATACATTTCATTTTTTACACAATTTAATGCGTAATTTTGATTATTTATATCTTAAGCTATGTTTAATTAAAACTTATAAAAATATGATATTATGAAACTATTCGATTAGACGATTCAAACAAGATCTCATTGGATTATATTTTTTTAATTCATTATCCGTAATATATAAAATAAGCTTGAAAAATAAATAGTTACAATATTTAAATAAGGTAAAAAATTACAAGTTATTTCATTTATTATAATTCACCTGACATAGAAATTAATTGGTTTATTCAATTTGAAATTTGAAATGAGCCTTAATTAATTATTTATTTCATGTTAATTAAAGAAGTCACCAACCAATTTGTGATTTAGTTAGATACCTTAATGAAATAGAAATTGTTGATTTGATTCCATTATAATTTTAACTTATTTCACATAGTATTTTAATACTAAAAATACTAAAACTACCCAATATTTTTTCCAGTACTATAAATCAAATGTGTTGACTATTCAATTCCTGAATTCCACAATTATCTATTATATACTCCCTCCGTCCTTATGAGATAGTAGCAAAGAGAAAAATTGTGAGAATTAAAAAAGTGGTAATAAATGAAGAGAGAGAATGAATTGTGTGGATGAAATTAAAAGAAAGTTAAAATGTATGGATGAGATTAAAAGAAAGTGGCGGGCCATAGTCCAAAAATAGAAATGCTGCAACTTAAGTGGGACGGACGAAAATAGAAATTAATTGGTTTATTCAATTTGAAATTTGAAATGAGCCTTAATTAATTATTTATTTCATGTTAAAGAGGTCACCAACCAATTTGTGATTTAGTTAAATACCTTAATGAAATAGAAATTGTTGATTTGATTCCATTATAATTTTAACTTATTTCACTTAGTATTTTAATACTAAAAATACTAAAAGCTACCCAATATTTTTTTCCAGTACTATAAATCAAATGTGTTGACTATTCAACTCTTGAATTCCAATTATTTTGTTCATTTATATGTCAAATTATACACATTTAAAAATTATAAAAAGTTTATATTATGAAAGTATGTGATTAGACAATTTAAACAAGATCCCACTTGATTATATTTATTACTTACATATTAGCCGCAATATATAAAATAAGCTTAAATGATGAATAGAGCCCAAAAACATAATGTAGCAAGTATTTCGAAATGGAGGAAGTATATACTAATATTAAAAACTCCGTATATTATATGAGTTTGTATACTGGTTATGTATATTAATTAATAGCTATTTCTTTTTTTTTTTTTTGGAAATTGCTATTTCTTAATTCATCATGTGGAAATTGAATGCAATAAATCAATCAAACTTACCATTATGAAAATAAGTGTCAAATAGACTAGCAGTCCTTCCATCCGCAAATGTTGCTCCTTCTACCTGCACGCAATTGCAAAATATATTAGTTATACTCCATTTTGATGTTTGCCCATAATCCAAAGTTTTTCTTTAATTCTAATATATCATTTAATTACATTTTTTAATCATATTTTTATATTTCTCCCACTTTATCATAAAATATATGCGCATTTTACCGCCATCTCACTTGTCTTAATCTATGCTCAATTTGTATTTGAGGCAAATTTGGAGTACATTTTGATAAAAATATTAAAAAATGACAAATGTTATTTTTAGAGGATCCATGACAAATGGAATTATATTAGTGGATACTAATGGATTACATGACAATATTTACCTAATTTAGAATTTTGAACTTTTTAAAATTGGAGTTACATTAGGTAAAGTATTTATATAATTAATTAAAGTATATCTAACCTAAAATTTCATATATTTAGATGAATGAAATAAATAATGTTTTTGATGAATAATAAAAAAACAATAATTAATTGTCAGTTTAAAAAGTAATGTATTCGATAAATTTGATCACGATAATATACACTTATATTATTCTTTTGAAGTTATATTATTATGAAGTATTTCATATTAATAAATTCGTGCACGAGTTTATATGCTTGTAACAAAATAATTAATAGCTATTCTTGTGAGACCGTTTCTCGGTGAAACGACCTTAAACAAGGAGCTTATTATATTCTCATAATATATAGTATAAGATGAAAGATCTAATTAATGTATAAAACACGTCTTCCAATAAAATTGTCCTACACAACAATTTGTACATAATTAAAGCCAATACGATGTTGATTACATTGAGAACTAACATGTAAGAGGAGTTAGCTCTTATTGGTCTGGGCTCTAGCCGTGGGCACCCATTGCCTAACTTGGGCCGGGTATGCCTATTCTATACATTGGCAAATACTGCACTCCTTTCATGGCTATTAGTGTCTCATTTGTTTTTATAATACTTCCTTCTATTGAGTTTAAATATCCCATTTAGTTTTCCACACTTGTCGAGACAACATTTTGACCCTTAATATCTCAAATTATTCTTAATTAAAAATTATAAAAATTTGATATTAATAATCCTTGTATTGAGACGAATAAAACAAGATTCCACATGACTATATTTTAACTTATAGATTAAGAGTAAAATACAAATTAAGTGTGAGGAGTGAATAGTGCCAAAAAACTAAATGGAACATTTAGGTTGAGTAGGAGATAGTACTATTTATCAATAATTATAATTTGTACTTTATTTTCATTTATAAGTTAAATTGTATTCTTTTTTTAATATTATAAGTAAAATTGTATTGAAATTGGATCTTGTTTGATTCCTTAATTAAATTTTGTCAATAATAATTTATATAAATTTTAATAACCATAATTTTTTTGAAGGATTTTAATAAGCACATTTAAGATTTAAATAATGCATTGAATAAAGTAAAAAAAAAAAAAGAAGATAATAATAGTGTATATGAGAGAATATATCAAGTTTATGTTTGATTAACCGAGCAGTGAGCATATCACATATTTCCTCCAGATTTTATAATTGTTTTAGTTATTAAAGCAATTAATGTTTATCAATTGATTTTGTTTGCATATATTCTTTATGTTAATGTAAAATACACTTGAGTTAAATAAAATTTTATTTAATTCGTCTTAATGTATATTTTAATTTCATACCTTCAACTTTTAAAAGTTTTGATCCTATATGTAATTAAGATATTAAGGATTTCAATTCTACATTTAAAATAAGAAAAATATAAATATAGCTACTAAAAAACATAAGAAATAAAAAAGAGAAACAAATTCAATAATTTTAAATTATTGTTGCTAAAAGAAAAGGGTTGAAAAACTTAAGTCGTGCTAGTAATCAATTTCAAGATCATACATTTCTACCCCATTTAATTGACTTATGTTTCATGTATTTCCAAATGTAAATAGAGATGTCAAAAACTCCATTAATCAAAATTAAATGTCACTTAATTTGATCCAATTACTAATCTGTATATAAAATCTAATTGAATAGACACGACATTTACCTATACACAATAGTTAAAATTAAATCGATATACAATATCATATCCAAAATCTACCCGAACAGCAAAATATACACCTATAACCATAAAAAAACCGAGATTTATTGATTCGACCCATACGAATTAGCTTTGACTTAAATAAAAAGTGAACTAAAAAAGGACGAAAAAGAGTACCTGATTAGCAGAGGTGGCGGAGCCGAAGATAAAGTCGGAAGGGAAGTCTTCTCTTGTAAAACTCAACACAAAGCCTATAGAAGTAAATGCTGCTAATACCAACACCAGGAAGAACCTTGCTGGGGAGGATAACACAGAGACCTTCATCATTTACCAGCAGGATTTCTTTCAAATTTTAAATTTAGTTGATAAAAATTAGAATTTCTTGTACTCTTAACCCTGCCAGACTTTTATTGGTAGGGTCGGTGTACGTGTTGAGGACTCCTATAATCCTATTGGGGTTTTGCCTTATATTCTAACTAGATAGTGCCTGTGCGATGCACGGTTTTATCAAATTTTCTGACATATTTTGTATTGTGCGCAATATAATTATATTTATACTTTTATTATTTTTTATTTTTAGTAAAAGATCAAATGGTTCGTACCCCGAGTACAATAAGAAATTATAAGTTTCTTTAATGGAAAATAACTTATTAATTTTTGCTAACAAAAATAAACATCACATCAATTTATAGAAGTATTAAATATTATTACTATTAATAACACACTTTAAAACCAAATATAAATACATAGAAATATGTAAAATTATTTTATTAGTTTAAACGACAAAGATAATTTTTTCCCATAAAAATATATAAAGATAGTCACAACCAAAATCATATTAGAATTAATCATTGCATTTAAGGAGCCAAGAGTATAAATAACAAAACAAATCCTAATAAGAGTATATTACGTTCTAACTATCTCAAAATATTCAATACATTAATTAATATTCATTTAACAAATAAAATTGAAATCATTTTATAAATAAATAAAATAAATGAAATGTTATATAGTTTACTAATACATTAAATTGATTTGACCCAAAAAATTAAAAAAAAACAATTAATAAGAAAAATAACATACTCAAAATAATAAAATAGAAATTCAAAGATCATAATAACAATGACATCATCATTTAATTTAGGAGGGGAAATTTTTAATGAGAAAGCGACACGTAAGCGATTTTGAAAGGTGATGATGTAAGCGTGTTTTGTTTTAGTAATAGTTATATAGACTAAGGATGAATTTTCGGTTTGTGGTTTGGTTTTTTCATGAAACCAAATGAAACTAAATTTATTTTAGTTTTTGATTTTTCCATTCAAATCAAATTATATTGAGCCACAATCCAAATCGGACCAAATCGAGTTAATTCGGTTTAGACATTTTTCAGACCAATCCAAACCATATTTTTGAACTAAAAACAAATTTAAATTGCAATTCGAATTAGATTACTAAAATTATAAAACATTAAGAATACGGTAAGTGACATTAATCTTTAATGCGTTGGACTTGAGATACAACTCTCAAAAAGACGGTATGTCAAGAGGCTAGCTATTAATAATATATGTGCTTCATAATTATTTTGCACTATTTTATCTTTTCACAATTATCTTATTTATCTACATCACAATTATCTACATAATTTTTTTTTTTTGAAGATATCTACATAATTTTTTTGTTATCGTCTATTCATTTCTTATAACATTTATGTTAAAATATAAAAATTTAATTAGACGGCAGATAATAAATTATTCTTCGCATGGATCGCGAGCGGCTTGAGAAATCTACAGCATGTGTTGTATATTCCTATGATTATTAAATTAATCCCTGACCCTTTGTTTTGTGAAATTACACTTCAATTTTTTCAAAAACAAAATTACTCTTAAAGTAAAATATTTGGGGGCAAGATTTAAGAATAATAAAGTGTCTAAATAACTTAAGCAAAATTAAGGTCTTTTCAAATCCTTTATTTTAAAAGGTCTTTTTACTACCCTAAAAAAATTAATTGAAATAATCAAAATTGTGCTATTTACTTTTCCAAACCTTTAGTTATATCCATATATTTTATCGGTTTACAATATTTAACATAATTCCCGTTAAACAAATCTAATTAACTTTTTATATACTGCTTCATTTCATTTTGATTGTCTACTTTGACCAAAAATCTTTCACATAAAGTTTTTGTGGTAAACAATTAAAAAGGAACACAGAAAATACTAATTAAAATTATTTTTTATCATCAAAATAAATATAGAGTAAGTTATTAATAATCTTCTCATGAATACATAAATGCTTGATGCCCAAAAAAAATTTTCGATAAGAATATATATAAATAAATATATACTATTTAAACTAATAAATCTGTTCTCGAGTTTGTATTAATCCAAAAATATACTACCTACATTTAAGTTTTAATTGTATTTTATGCTTAATTTATAAGTAAAAATATTATCAAGTAGATTTTATATAATTCATCTCAATGAATATTTTATTAATCTATATTTATTATAATTTTATTATACATTGTAAGAAAAAAATTAATTAGAATTGGATGCATTGGAGTTCGATCCCAAGACCATGTAAATAAAATACTACCTTCTACCCAAGTGAGCTAAAGAGAAACATTACATGTATACCTAACGTAAAATAATATTTATCCGAATTCTCAGGGGGCGGAGCCCCTTCCCGCCCCTATTGAAGTTCCGCCACTGAAGAGAAGGGAGAAATTATTTTTTTAAATGAAGAGAAGGGAGAAATTATACTAAAGCAATATAATTCTATGCCACGTGTCACTGCTAGAGAGCTTATTTTCCCGCCCAATTGCTTTTTATTCAATTATGGAAGTTAATAGTTTCTATTTGTTTGTTTTAACAAAGCAATAAAGTGTGCCGCAAAATACATGTCGTTACATTTTTACGGAAAATTACTTTAAAATATCCCAACTTGATCGATTTGATGCTAAAAATTCCAACTTATATACATACACACATACATACATACATACATACATACATACATATATATATATATATATATATATATATATATATATATATATATATATATATATATATATATATATATAGGATCAAATAAGAAGGATTTTTGTTTGATTTTTGTTAGTTACTATATATATATTAAAAGTATACTATGTTAAAAATTAAGAACATTTTAAAAATTTTGTCATAGTTATTTTTCTATGTAACATAGTTACTTTTACAATTATGTGTTTTTGGTTCAATCTTGACCATAGATTTTTTTATTGTAGTGAAATCAAGGGTGTAGAGTCCTTCTCACCCTTCTCATTTTCAACATCCTTCTCATTGGATCCCTCTGATATATATATATATATATACATATATATATATATATATATATATATATATATATATATATATATATATATATATATATATATATATATATATATATATATATATATATATATATATATATATATATATATATATATATATATATATATATATATATATATATATATATATATATATATATATATATATGAAAGTGCATGAACTACAATAAATTTATTATATGTTATATGTTTGAGTGAAGTAATGGTAAATAAGTTTTTGGATTATAGGATAGATTGTGAGAAGAGAAAGGCTAAATGAAAATAGATCGATTTTAGGACCTTATATGTAAAGCGATACTTACTCTAACAGAAATAAGAGACTCATTGATCTCAATGGCATATAACTTATAACTATTAATTTATAGAAGTTAATATTTTTAGATATAGAAATAAAGATGGACAATATTAAGCCTCAATTTTGCAAGAACAAATAATTAGACCAATGAATAATTTAGTATAAATTATAATCAAAATGATGATAATATTTCAAAAATGTTGTAAGCATGCAATGATATGTTCTTGCTTATAAATATATGTAATACACTAGTGGTATATTGAATGATCAATTATCAACGTAGTTGATGTAATAACCTTATATAAGTGAGTATATCATAATACTTTATTCTATTAAAATAAGTTGACAATCATTTCAAAAATAATGACATGATAATTGATTCATATAGTAACTCCCTAATAATAATCTTTTTTAATACAAAATTTATAGTTTAAGAGATCCTACTACATTTCCAAACACAAAAAAGTAAATCAAATTTATAAAGTTATGTCCTCGTAATAAAAAACCGTCTCACAGTAAGACGATCTTAATATAAGAAATTCATGTTTAAATAAAGTTTCTATTAATAAGCTATTTAATCAATCCAAATATATACAAGACACATTTCGCGGTAAAATCGTCTCATACAAAAATGTATGTAAAGCTATTACATAAGCGGTTTACAATATAACGTAATCATACTCTCTTTTATGGGTATGAGTTGTCATCGTCCTTTTCTTCCTAGATTTTCACTATAATTTTTCTATGAGCGGGATACACTGAATAGGATAATAATGATGATACAAGCTTACATAAATTTCATAATCAGAAGTAGAGAAATTAAATAAGGGTGCATATACTTGTGACAAATGTCTTTCTTTCCTTGTTGACTCCAAATTTGAAATGGCCTTCAATTCTAAGGGATTAAATGTCACATTTCCTTTTAAAAAGGTAGAGTACCAATGTGCTGAGGACTTGGGGTATCTTTTACGATCTTGGTCATCAAAATCTACATAATAGAGGCCAAAGCTATAGGTAGTATGGCCTTCTAATAATTCATACAAATCCAAGAGCGACCATTCATACAAATCCAAGAGCGACCATTGAAAAAAGCCCTTCACGTTCCATCCATTCCTTTAGTCATAACATAAACAAGATAATATTAAAATGACTTATTAAATTATTAAAATGACTTATTAAATTATGTATAGTAGACTTACATACATGGTGTTTGTTCGAAGTATTAACTAATTGGATCAATCAAAAACAAATTTAATAATAGTGGTGGTTTTTAAACACTTTTGTAAGACTGGATGTCCAACTTAATGTAAAATAAAATAATTAAACAATTTAAAATAAAATAAAATAATTAAACAATTTAACGGCGATAAGTTAGAATTTAAAACAGTATGTAGATTATATAATAGGTTAAACACTTGGACTAGCCGGTTGATGAGAAGGTCAACATCATACCTTATAGCCTCATATAAGCTTTCTATGCAAGCACATAGAAATTCAACTCTTGATGAGTCCTCTAGAGATGTATTGTGAAATGTCTTCAAACCTATTAAGTGTTTTTGAAAGCAACAAATCAACATTACAATGAACTAAAATTTATTATAAAAAAATTACATCATAATAAATAAATACTAATAAAAAGTTGAAAAATAACATATGACGACTTCTTAGAATTTTTTCAAATTAAAATATGTAGTATTTACATATTTTTCTCACTGAAGAGTTTTTTTTTTTTTTTTGCATTATTCTCTGAATATTTTATTTATATATGTCATTATGCTAAACTTCGTGCATTACACGGGCTTCTAAACTAATTGTTATATATATATATATATATATATATATATATATATATATATTATATATATATATATATATATATATATATATATATATATATATATATTACAAGGTTGTTAGAATCGGGATTCTACGTAGGATCGTTGAAGGGGTAGGATCGAAATCGGTAGAATCGGATCGTAGGATCGTGTGATCCTACAAATATGCATTCATATGCTTTAAATAACTAATTTTCAATTGTATTTGTTTTTTTTTAAGTTTCAAGGTATAAATTAACAGTAATTTGACTTCAACTTTTAAGGTTTAAAAAATTTAATTTTTAAAAAAAAATTAAATTTATCATATTAATTTTTGTTATGAAATTACCCTTTTAGGATCGGATCGTAAGATCGTAGGATCGTAGAATCGTTGATCAAGATTGAGATTCTGATAACCACACATATATATATATATATATATATATATATATATATATATATATATATATATATATATATATATATATATATATATATATAATCATCTGTATTCTGCTTTGCTACCTAGGTAATTGCATACTAATCAAGGATCAAATAAAGGGTAGTATATTTTCAAAACAAAAAAAAAATTAAAATAAAGGGTAGTATTTTAGAGAGTTTGTGTTTTGTGTTTAAAAAAGATAATGTAACAAACTATGTGAGACGAATTAAAATAATTTATGTAGCAAAATCAGAAAAACGAAGTAAATATACTTTTTTTGTTCTTTAAGTTTAGCACAACAAAAAACTCACACGATGAAAAACTAAATGGAGTAAACTCGAAGCAAAAAAGGGTCAAAATCAAATTAAGCTTACTCCATTTAATTATACATGTAATAGATAGTGACACTATTTGACGTACACAAATTCTTGTGAGAGACGGTTTCTTTGAGAGACCATCTGTTATTGGGTTGGCCCATAAAAAATGTGAGGTAAGAGTAGAAAGTAAGCTTTGATGGACTGGGCCTGAGAAACGTCTCTCAAAAAACGGTCTCTCAGAAGACTAGCTGTTTGACGTAATACATAACTCTTTTTTATAAGTATTTCAAAATAAAGGTAATATATAACTTTCCGTTATAAGTATATAAGTAGAAGATTGAAAAGAGGAGTGCAAACCAGTTTCCTGTATGTAGATGGGAGGATTGCCATAAACTTGCTTAAAATATTCGAGCACACCTTGGATAAACTAATGGGTGTATGTTAAAAGTTAGGAAAATATATAGCAGTATAAAATAAAAAATATAAATAATATTATCATAAATCAAATAAGGTTCGTGTTTTTACCTTTCCTCCAACCTACTTACCTGCAACGTACTATAATGATTAGGAGTATGTTTTGATTAATAATAACGTCATAAAATTTGAAAGATTTCATAATATATTCATCTAATTAAATTATATTAAAATTTTAGAGGTTATTAGTTTAATGTAGACTTACCGTTACAATCAGCTGCCAAATAGGCTTTGGTTTGATTTTTTTTGACCGCTATAGCTGTGTAGATATTTAGACCAATAAAGTCAAACGAACCTTTAATTAGTAACTCAGATTCTTGCTTCGTGAATGATGGAAGTTTGTTCCCCCATAAGTGCTTCATAAAATCAGAATAATCCCCAAACACCAAGGGATCAATGAACCTGTTAAATGATTTTTAATACAAATATTAAATACTATGGTCAATGTACTCCTATATTGTTACGGAATATTAATACAATTTATTAAAATATATATTATTTGCTATTGGAGTAATCTTCTTGAATATTCCAAAGTAAGTTTTACTAAAAAATTAAGATTTGAGAAGATTAATAAATTCATAATAATAGAAAGTACTTAGTCCATAAATTAAGCGGAAGGGCTTGTGTGGACTTGGTCCACACTAATATTAGTGTAGACTAAGTCTTACACCCACTTTACTACATTCCACTCCACTTTACTCCACTTTATGACTCCACTCCCCACTTTTCCCTCCACACTTTCACTCTATTTCACTCTACTCTTATATTTACACACTTCGTCTATTTCACTCTTATACTTAAAAAATTTAGAAAAAATAAATAAAAACAAAAAAATTTAAAAATTTAAAATTTAAATTTAAAAATAAAATATAAAAAATAAAATTAAAAATTAAAAATTTTGAAAAATTAAAAATTTTGAAAATTAAAAATTTTAGAAATTAAAAAGTTTAAATAAAAAATTTAAATTTAAATTAAAAGTTTTTAAAAATTAAATTAAATTATTTTTTTCTTTTTTAAAATAATTTGAAAGTAGAGTAAGAGAGTGAGAGATTAGAAGTAGCATACAGGGTGAGAGTGAAAACTTGGTCCACCTAAAGTTAATTTGAACCAAGTCTATTTTAGACTTTTTCGAAATTAATATATATACAGTTTCATTTTATCATATTTGTTATATTTTCTTTATTAATCAGAAACTCTAACCGAATATGTGAAGTCTAAAAAATTAGGAAGGAAATATATAGAAAAGAACTATTCGATACCAACTTGCACAAATATTCAGACCCACAAATCCATGTTGAGTTGCCTGCAAAAAAATTATATTAATGTTTATTTAATCCGCTGAAAATATATCCACGTATACGTACTATTTACTTTGAAAATAATTATGGACACATACCTTGTACTTTTCCCTGTATAGATTGGCTGCTGATGCATGCCCTATCAAAAGTTTGTGTGCTATATTCATAACGGATCCCTTATTTATACTTAAAATAGGAGAATAGCAATTAGGCTCATTGATTGTTGTCTAATGTAAAACTCTATCTCCAAACAACCCAAAACACACATCTGCATATTTGGTGAAGTCTTCCCTGTATTCACATTAAAGATCATTTCATTATTAGATTAATCAAAATACTAAAGATATGATACCGCTAAGAATTACAAGTTAATTTACTGGTTGTATGGATGGGGTGGGTGGATTATGGATGCCATATGCCCCTCACCCATATCCATACTCGTCACCTACCCACCACCCATGGCGGGTATATTTCATACCCATGCAGTCATGCAGTGGCGGACCCAAGACTCAAATCTAATGAGAGCACAATTGATAAAATAATAAAAATATCAAAATCATTAATACAAAAAATAATGTTTTTGATTTAATCCTATAAATTATTATTTTATATTTTAATTTACTAAAAATATCGTGGACTAGATGAACCATTAACTCTTTTGGGCATATTTGTGTCAATGAATCTCTACCTATTAAATAATTATATATCACTAATCACTAATAATTAATTAATATATCTATCAAAAATAACCCACCTTTTAAAATTGTAAATTTAAATAAAAGTTTACAAGTATTATCAAGAAAAATTAATAGATTAAAATTTATGAAGAATAATAATCAATTAATCAAGAATAATATGGAGTACAATTTATTAAAAAAAATTGATTGTAATTGTGAAAGAATACAACACACAGGTCTGATCCATCGATTTTATACTCATATTTTCATTAATTAACACTAAATTAGTGTATCTTAGTTGGTCTGATGCAGCGAAAGAAAACGAGGCACACAGGTCCTAAGTACGAATCCATGGAGTGCATAAAAGCTTATAATGTTTTTAATTTTTTAAAATGTCAGTGAGGTCACTTGCGGGCACCGACGCCCGCTAGGTCCGCCCCTGGTCATGCTTCCCCACTTGGGTATGCTTTCAGCAAACTCATCCTCACTCACCCATATCCACGATCCATACTCATCACTTAAATATGAATTCAAATTCATTTTCACCGGGTTACCCATCATGCATGGGTGGTAAATCCTCCTTATATACCCGCGTACCCACTATCCATGGCGGGTATGACTTTTCATATGCATATCTACCCATTATCCATTAAATTCATATTTGTATCCACCTTAATTAGGACAGACGATGCAAAACAAAAACTATATAATTTTACCCGCCCGTCATTCCTAAGTGATTGAAGACTTTTCAACGAATAAGGAGATACCATTAATTCTCTTTCTCTTATCCTTGGGATTCTACAATCTACCACAAGTAAAAGAAAAAAAAATAGATATTTGATTAATAAGAAGCTTTACACAAATTGTTGGTCTAGCCATCCTTTTGATGAGTAATTCTCCTCAAGTTGTAGTGGGAGATCAAGATGTAGCAATGTTACATGAGGTTGAATTCCTAAATAAAAAACAAGAATTTAAATATTGGTAATAAGTAGATATAATCATTAGTCTTTGCATTACATTAATTATTTCAAATTTTAAACCTCTAAAAATTTGGGCTTGAATTATTTTTAATGAACTTGTAGAATGATCAATATTTATTTAAGCAAATTAAAATTTAAAGTAAATAATATGGGACACGCATTTGGTTTTATAGTGGCCATGTTCTAATTTATATGGCCCGTGATTTTTATATGAAAAAATCCATATTTATTTATTTGAATCACTTATTGAAATAATTTATAGATTATAAATTTATTTTATGGATTCTCTTTCAAAATAATAGATAATATATACATGTTTGTGATTTCTTATGAAGCACTAACAGAGAAATTAGAGACCTTGTGAAGAATAATGATATTATATTGTTCTTGTTTTACTTTATTTATAGAGGTATAATATACCAATTTTCTTCTTATTTGTTTTTTAGAAGACCCCATATAACATTTATATAATTTTGATATTAGACAATTGTACCATTTATTACAGTACTAATTGTTAATATCTTGTCTGTTCAAAAATAAATGTTAATATATATCTTGTGATCATAATTGATAATATTTCAATTTTTATGGAAAAAACTTACTTGACACCAGATAAACTACCTACTTTTAATAGACAAATAAAATATATTTTTATTAATGAGTTGGATTCTACTATTCTAAATATCTATAAGTAGTGAAAAAGTTACTGATAAATAAATGTAACTAAACTCATATTTAATATAGGATGCTTAAACTATTGCATACATCTATGAGATTTCCAACCAAAACTTTATATTTCCATAAAATTTTATTGTCATTTGAAACATCAATTGATTTAAATAATAGGGCATTCAAGCTTAATTATTCTATTTACCCAATTTAGCTAACTGAAGAATTTTGGAGGGAAAACAATGAATGTGAAAGCGACATGTGTCCTATTGAAGAACGTATTTAGTATATAGTATAGATTCAACACCTCTTGGATTGATGGGTCCTCTTCCATCTGAAAAAAAGTCAAAGGTAATAAATAATTATATTTATAAAAAAATTAAGAAAATAAAATAATTGAAGTAACTTATGGAGTGTAAAATTTAATACTTAATTCTGCATATTGACTATATATTGAGGTGGAAAAACATCTCCAATGGTTTGAAAATTCATGACTTGGATATTGTTGAAAATTTTGAGAAGACATATAACTTTATTATTAGATCGGGCTGTTCGTAAGTGTTTTTTTTTAAAAAAAATTAACTTTAATAATTCAATTCACTACAAAAATAAATGATGTTGGTGACTAAGACAGAGGTCGCATCTCAGTCATGAAATCGGAATTGGCGACCAGATAGGGACTAGAGGCCCTAGTCCCATGCATCGCTGTCGCGAAAAGAGTTGGAGTCCCAATCTGGTTACCAATGGCGACTAAAACGGCGTGGTAGGTACCTGGTCGCCATTCACGACTATATCAACAAGTCCCTTTCTAGTCCCCATTCACTTGCTACTGGCGACTAAGTTTGGTCCCCAACACGTCCCCAATTTTTCACTACTGGCGACCAACTCTAGTCCCTAGTGCGTCTTCTTGGTTTTGCTTTTGGCGACTAGATATAGATCCCCACTTAGTCGCCACTATTAAAAAATATTAAAAAATAAAAACGTATATTATTCTTAATATAATTGTTATATTAAGATTAATATACAATTTTATTTTTTATATATATTAATAATATTAGAAAATTTGGATATAATAAACAAAATTTTGGTCCTCGAATAAGATAATTTTAAATACAATTATATAATAAATATATACTAAAAATAAACAAATAATTTAAATACAATTAAAATAAAAATTAAATGTTACAATAATAACATAAAATTAAACTAAGAAGAACTTGGACCACTTCTATTAGACCCCACGGTCCATAATTAACAGGCCCTCGACTAAGATGATCTTTTAAACGCGCATTTTCATGTTCAACACTGGCTAAACGTTGTTGCAACATATCGAATTGTTGTTGAACGCTTACCCTAGAATCTGTCACTGCAGTAATGTGGCGCATAATCTCAGCTATTTCCTCCTCTTGGAGCATAAATTGCTTTCTTATACGCTCATGATTAGTTCGATCATCAGGGGTTCCATTAAATCAATATCAAAAATCCCAAATTGGTTTTCGTTCAAAAAAAAAACAAAAATATCAAATTCTAGTACTTCTATATCTGTTTTTATCTGTAGGATATAACCGGATTAGCAATTAGAATAATGTGTACATCTTAATATATCAATTAGAATAATTAGACATTGGTTTTCGTTCAAAAAAACGTGGTTGATCTTGTTATAGCAACATTGCTTGTTCTTGCACATTCATTCGAAAACCCAGAGAAATAATATTCAATTCTCCACCAATACTCGCTTTAATTATATTTTCAAAATTAATTAGTATTATTGTAATTAACAAAATTAACAAGATCAAGAACATAATAGAATGTGATTTTACTTCAATTTGATAACAACAACCACATTAATTAATTAATTATCATCGAAAAGTTAAAATATAATATTGATCAAAAGTATCAAATTTCCAACAAAATTTAAAATAAGGCAATAACAATAAATAAAAAAAACATTACCTATTCAACAAAAATCTTGAAACCACGATTTATCTAACATGAATAGAAATGCAATTAGGCTTGGTTTTATGGTTTTGTAAAAATTAAAAATGGAAGTAAAGAATTTTTTGCAGGATGAAGTAAAGAATTAGTTTCATGCTAATTTTAAGAAGAAAATAGTAGTTATTGAATATAATACCACCGCCACTTCCCATAAAAAATTAACCGGTTGTCTAAAAACTAACCTCCAATGTTCCCACTTCCCATAAATACCGCCAATATTCTAAAATAATGCCGCCATTTATTTTTCTTGTCGTTTTACTTAAAATAAAATTATATACATTTAATACTTCTAATTCTTTTAAATTGTCCCATTTAATATTTAATATTACACTAATTAATTTTAATATTTCATAACATAATAAAATAATTCGAAAAGTATACATAATAATTAAAATAAATCAAACTAAGATACATAGTAGATAAAAATAAATCAAACTAAAACATATGTCCATTTAAATAAATTTCTACAATTAATCCTTCTTCTTCATTAACAAGAGATATAAATGCATCGGACTCACATTCAATATATTCCAAATATATTTATCCTTAAAATGTGGAGAATTTGTTGGGGACCAGTTTCAATCTCCTTACAATGTGGAGAATTTGTTGGCGACTAGATAGGGACTTGCATTCAGTCACTATTGGCGACACGATGGGGACTAATTGTTGTAGTCGCCAAATTCCATGATTTAGCGACTTATAGCTTCTAGTAGGAATTGGGTCGCCATTTTTAATGACCCATTTAATTAGGTAGGGAACTTTAGTCACCAAATCAATAATTATTTGTAGTGATCTTTCACTCATCTGCTATGAATAATTCCACCTTTGGATATTATTTTCTAATAATCCAACCTTTGTAAAAAAATTTGCCCACAACATACCCTATTACTAATAATAGATAATAATAGGGTATGCTGGTAGCAAACTAAAATAAAAGTTGGATTATTGACAGTGAACTAAGGGCAAACATTAAATTATTAAAAAATAATCAAAAGGTTGGATTATTCACAGCGGATGAGCAAAAGATTAAATTATTAATATTAATTTTTCCTTTTTTTAAGTTCACCTTAAGATAAATAATTAAAAAAAAACGTACAAGGCAGAATGGAAACCCCGATTCTCAAAAACTCAGACTACCAAGACTATCTAAAAACTTTTGAAATAAATGAGCGCTTTTATTAATAATTTTAAAATAATCGTTTCATGAAAGTATAATTAATTTCTTAAAATAAGTATCTTCTTATCCGTACCTCGGGAAAAAATTCGCTCACTGTTACTAACAATGAGCAACATAAAATTTAGTCAAAAAAGTCAATAAAATATTTGATCGATGTTACTAACAACGACCAATTTAAAAGTTTGGTCTAGTAAATAAATATATTTTTCGGATTATTGGAAAGATCTTAGAAGGAAAGCTTGATGAGAATCGAACTGAAAATCTCCAACTAAGACAAATTCAATTCTCAATATATATTAGGCAACCTTATTTTAAATTATTTTAGTCTTAAATTATTTTTAGCTAACCAAATATTAGCATTATAACCAATCCACTCCGGTCCACGTACATTTGTACGTGTCCTCCAATTCCAATACGTTATGTATTAAACTAAATAAATCCTTAATATAATAAAATGATTTGTACGTGTCCTCAAATTATTTTAGTCTTAAGCATGTCCTATACTTAATATAATAAAATGTGAAATGTGCTATATGGTTTTGCTCACTTGTCAATGCGTTATTTCAAGTATAAATCCTTCTAATTGTACTTGGTTAAAAATTATATATCGATGAAATTTACATTGAGAAAAATCAAATAAAATTAACTTGACTAAATTATTATAGCTTATAAATCAAGAATAAATACAACTAAGAATGATCGGTTAATAGTTAAAAACAAAAGCACATTTAATTAGATCAATAGGATAGAGTAAGAAATAATGTATAGAGCTTGTAGATAATAATCTTTACCTTTGACTTTGCATAATTTCACATTAAAAGCTCTCACAAAAAATTATCAAAAGGACAATTAAGGGGAAAAGGGGATCAATTTGGTAGAGAATTAAAATTTCTAACCTTGTATTTATGATATTGATCACACATGACATCCATTGTGTATTGATCACTATCTGCACCTACGTTCATAATTGGCAAAGTTGTAAACAATTTAGTAAAGTTTTATTATAAATCAGGGAAGGTCGAAGAATACTTTAATATTTTCTCCCTTTTAAAATACTCGCTACATTTTAATTTTGTGTACTATTCATCGTTCAAGCTTATTTTATATACTGCAATTAATGTGTAACTAAAATATAATCAAGTGAGATCTTGTTTGATTCGTCTAATTGCTTACTTTCATAATATTAACTTTTTATAATTTTTAAATTTGTATAATTCAATATATAAATAAACAAAATCACACATTGAAATGCGTAAAAAATAAAATGTAACAAATATAGTGGAACAGAGAAAGTATAAGCAAGAAAAAAATAATTTTCTTAATAGGTAATAAGATCTAAATTATTATTCTTATATTGGTAAAATAAAAAATATTCTCAATCATCAAATTAGCTCATAATTTAACATTTTAATATTTTTAACACGAATCACTAAGTGTCGCTGCTTACGGGTGTAGCTTGTCCCACATAAGATAAAAAATTAATCAATGAGAATTTTTATTGCATAAAATGATCTAATCAATTAATAAGGCAAAAAATATAAGTAATTACATTCATTATGATCTGACATAGAAATCAATTATTTTATTAAATTTGAAATTTGAAATTACCCTTAATTAATTAATTATTTCATGACTAAGGAGACGTTAAAAAAAATAATTTTATTAGACATCTTTATGAAATAGAAATTGTTAATTTGTTCCATTATATTATAACTATAAATTATTTCAAATAATATTTTAATATACCAAAAATACTAAAATTTGATAGAATTTAGAAAATGGGTACTAACAAAAATACCAAAAATATTAATAATATTTTAATATATCAAAAATACCTTTAATCCAGTATACATCAAACATGTTGAATATTCAATTCCACTGCAAATTCTTTTCTTAAAAAATATTTTTTTAAAATATTATATTAATATCAAAAACTCTACGCAATGCTCAAGTTTGTATACTAATTAAGAGCTAAATATTTTATTCACCAAGTGCAAATTGAATGCAAGAAATAAATCAAACCAACCATTTTGAATATAAGTGTCAAATAGACTAGCTGTCCTTCCATCCTCAAATGTTGCTCCTTCTACCTGCATGCAATTGCAAAATATATTAGTTTTACTCCATTTTGATGTTTGCCCATAATCTGAAGTTTTCCTTTAATTCTATTATACTCATTTAATTTCTCCTAAATTAAATTTCATCACATTCATATATTTCTTTTTTTTTATGAAATAATACGTGCAGTCAAAAAACACCATGTATATTGCTAAAAGAAAAGGGTTGAAAAAACTTAAGTCACAGTCACATGTTAAGTAATAATTTTCAACATCATACATGTAAAAAATAATGTTAAAAATCTTAGTTATGTGTATGACAAAGTAATAGATAGAATACACTAGAATACAGTGGAAGGAAGAAATAAAGTAAGAAAAGAAATATCTAGATAAAATCCTAGCTTATATACTAAAATGTTCCATGACATGTATAAATAGAGGATTATGACACTAGCATCATAGTGAGCAAGAGAAGCTCCCATAACAATGAAAGATTGAGCTATGAGCTTAAATTACAAAATATATACACAAAAATAGAGAGATTGATAAGTGAGACATGAGCTCACATACAAATACTGGTGAAGAGTGTATAGGTACGGAACAATCCCACCAAAAATATTCTTGTATAATTTATGATGTAATTAAATATTTGTATTCAGTTAATATAATACAATATTTATTTGGGTCCATCTACAATTTCGCGTGCGCCCAAAACTACTATCATGGTATCAGAGCTGGAAGATCGAGAGGTCGAGAATAAAGTACGATGAAGCAATTAAAGAAGGATTGTAAAACGACAACAAGAGTGTGGTAAATATTTTGATAGTTTAAAAAACCGAGATTTATTAATTCGACCCGAATTAGCTTTGACTTAAATAAAAAGTGAACTAATTTTCAAAAAAAAAATAAAAAGTGAACTAAAAAAGGACGAAACATAATACCTGATTAGCAGAGGTGGCGGAGCCGAAGATAAAGTCAGAAGGGAAGTCATCTCGTGTAAGACCCAACACAATGTCTAAAGAAGTAAATGCTGCTAATACAAACACCAGGAAGAACCTTGCTGGGGAAGATTTCATCATATATTTACCAGGATTTCTTTCAATTTTTAAATTTCGTTAATACTCCCTCCTATTCACACAAAAGGGGACATTTGGGTTGGGCACGGTTTTTAAGAGTGGAATGGTGGGGTATTTTAATTGATTAAATTAATTATAAAGGTAGTAGTTGGGTATTCGGAGTAGTAAAAGTGGGGGTAGTTGGATATTTTAATTGATTAAGTTAATTGTAAAGATGAGAGTAAAAATAGAAATTGGACATTTTGTGTGAATTGACCAAAAATAAAAATGTCCCCTTTTGTGTGAATAGGAGGGAGTAAAAATTAGAATTTCTTCTACTCTTAACCCTAGCAGAACTTTTTGGTGAGGTCGGCGTGTACGACTCCTATATATATTGGGCTTTGGCCTTATAGTACAATGTAACGCTTTTTCCGGATATATCAACATGGTATCCTAGAAAAATTATTAATATATCACACATTCTTCTTATAAACCGTCTATAATATAGACGGGTAAATATAAGCTAGTTCATTTTGCAAAATAAGTAACTGATTAGTCATTCAGACGGTCTTGGGAGAGACCGTCTTAGAATAAGACGGCCCAATATTTCAACCCATTGCGCTTCTTCTCTTCTTTTTCATTTTGTGAGCATTTTTCAATTTCACTCAAGGTATCGATTTTGACCTTATAGATATCAATTTCAATTTAGATAGAAATTGATCAGTTTAACGCCACAACTGATCACTTATAGGTTCAAATTGAAATTTATTTTTATTGATATGTTTAAGTACTACTTTACGTTAAAATTGATACATTTGAGGTCCAAATTGGATATGCCCAGAAAATAAAAAAATAAAAAATGGTATTCTGGAGGGCGCGTGTGCGCCTGCAATGGGTCGGCCCAGTTGTGGTCTTAGAATACGACGGTCTTACGCAAATTTTTGTGTTAGTCATTAGGCTTATTTTTAAATCTAAAATCATTAAATTGGGCTGTTGGGAGAGTCTTCTTTGCCATAGACGATCTCTCAGAGTCTCAGGAGACCTTGTGTTAATATATATAAATGATTCATAATTATTTTGCAATATTTTATCTTTTCACGGTTATCGTCATAATTTTTTTAATGTCATCTATTTATTTCTTATGACATTTGTCTTATCTACACATTATAATATTGATATATCTTTGACAAATTGTAATTTACAAATAATTATAATCTGCCATCTAATTAAATGTTTATATTGTAATTTACAATATAAAAATTTAATTAGATGGCAGATTATAACTATTATGCGCATGGATCGCGAGCGTCTTGAGAAAACTAAAGCATGTGTTGATTATTCCAATGATTATTAAATTAATCCTGATCCCTTTGTTTCGTAAAATTACACTTAAGTTCATTCAAAAAATAATTACACTTATAAGTAGAAATGTTTGGTAAACTAAGAGAACTAGAGAAGGGGAAATCAATAAAAATTTCAGTTTTGATTAAAAATTATCAATTTTGGCATTAAATTGATTCTAGTTACAAGCTTACAGGGCCGTTCATGACTATAGGCAAGATAGACATTTGCCTAGGGCCCAGAGTTAGAAAGGGCCTTAAAATTAGAAAATGTCAGTTAATGGAAGTAGATAGTTAAAAATTTGCAATTTATGAGTAATTCTTTTATCATTTGAGAATTATATGACACGTCTACCTTTTTAATGCTAATTATAATATATAAGGTCCGTCTTTGTTATTTTTCCAAACACCCATTTAGTTCATAATCGATCCACCATGGAAAGGGCTCATTTTTTCAGTTTGCCTAGGGTCTATACAATGCCAGGAACGACACTGCAAGCTTATAACTTTAATTAATTTTTCAAAGTCTTTATTTTCGACGTTAAAGTGATCCATGAATATATAATGAGTATTAAATTATCAATTATAACTTCAGAAACAAATCAATTTTGACCTTAAATAGATTAACAATGAGTCTCTTGAGAGAGACGTCTTGCAGGCCTAGTCCATCAAAGCTTAATGCCTACTCTTACCCTACATTATCTTTTATGGGTAGACCAATTAGAGATGGTCTTTCAAATAGACCGTCTCACAAGAATTTATGAATAGATTAATTACTGATCGCGTATTGAAAAAAATTATAATTGGGTGATTAGGCTATTGGTCTCATATTAGGCTAAGAGTACTTTTTAGATATGATTGGGCTCATTGCTATCTCTAACAAGTCAGCATTGTATTTGCACAAATTATCGTGAGAGACGGTGAGAGACCATCTCTAATTAGATTGACCCATTAGGAAAAATATAGAGTAAATAGGCAATACACTTTAATGAATTGGGTCTGAGAAATGTCTTTTGTATTTGCTACCCATCTCTGACACCACCAAACAAGAAGTTTCTCGGGAAATCAATTTGCCATTCAAATACATAGGAGTCCCATTGACTTTGAGACGGATCTAAGAAACTGAGTGTGACATGCTTGTTGATCGAAGATGACAAGTAAGATCAGGTCATGGCAAGCTCGCGGATTGACATATGCAGCTCGACTTTCGCTGACTAATTCCATGCCATAAGTATGCTGTACGCATGTGATTGATATATGTCGTGCGTACAGCGTACCTATGGCATGGAACCTTTGAGAAATGCTACCAAGCTATTCATAATTGTCAACAACAGGAGAAGCACTTTAATGGATGTATGTTCTTGAAAGTGGAGACTAACAAAGTATAAGAAGATTGTCTACAAGGTCACCATTAGTAGCCTAGTATACCATCTCTAGAAGGCTCGCAATTATGTGGAACTATATATTGTTCCAAGTTCTTCCTTATTACTATCACATTAGGACTGTGGCATGAAACCCTTCATAGAAGATGGACTTGTTTTCATACTAATGCTCACGAGGGGTTAGGGTGGAGCTTGGTATTTTGTTCTTTTGTATTGATTGGTTTTGATTGATTAATAAAACAAGTCTTGTATCAGACCGTCTCAGTGTGAGACGAGCCCATACAAATAGTCTATTAATAAAAAAAACATTGAAAAACAATGAAATTTAAATTGTATAGGACAATAGTTTTTTTAAAAAGATTTGGGTTGATCCAATTAAAATTGTCTCACAATAAGATGGTCTCAATAAAGAATTAGTGTTAATAAAATTTGTCATTTAAAAATACAAGCTCCGACGTTCTCCCATTCGGCCTGCTTTCTCCTCGTGTGAATTTAGGTGGGCCGGTTTGGTCTTCAGCGGTTTGCCTTGGCCAGTTTGACTGTATTTTTGGGTTTGTACGACCCAAATTTACATTTGACATGAGCCCGGCCCAATTAAAATAGCACCAACATCAAACAAATCAAATTTAGAAGATCTCCTGTGAGCCCGTTTTATTTGTGCAACCAGCCCAGGCCGAATAAGTTTTGTAGTCTGACATACTAGTTTTAAGAGTTAAAACCACAATTTTAAGACTTAAAAAATCCAATTTTAAGACTTAAAAGGTCAATTTCAAAATTTTTTATATCAACATTAATGTTTGAGTCGTTCTACTTTAAAGTTGAAATGAGAATTTTAATTTTTAAGTCTAACGATTGGTCTTTTAAGTCTTAGAATTGATTTTTTAAGTATTGAAATTGAACTTTTAAGTCTTGTAATTGTCAAATTCCATGATCTAAAATGTTAATTTTAAATCCTTAAAATTGTTTTTTTGTGTCTTCAAATTGATCTTTTAGCTCTTAAAATTGACATTTTAATCTGTAAAATTAATTAAAAAAATATATACAATTGGACTGACCGACTCATCTCACAAGTGAGAGAATCTCACCCAAGTTTTTGTGAAACAAATTTGCCTCGCTTAAAAATCATTCCTTGCATTGAGGGCCGAGGCAATCTAGGCCTTTTCCTTTTGTTTTGTTTATTTTGGTATTCTTATATGTATTGAGATCTTATTTATATTACTCAATCATACACTGTTATAAAAGTCTTGGAAATTTTCAAGTATCATCATTTAAAGAGGCATTATACATTATACAATATTATAAAAGTCTTGGAAAACTCCAAGTGTCATCATTTAAAGAGGTATGAAAATATTTATCAAATTTAGAATCTAATATTTTTGTTTAAGTTTGAAACTAAATTAGGTAAATTATTTGTATGATATACTATAGCAATTGTATTTTGTTAACTTAGAATTTAATATGTTCAATTGAATGAAAAAAAAGTTATGTATCAGGTAAATAATTAAAATAAACATCAGTAATTATGTTTTGATTCAAAAAATGATGAATTTGGTAAATTTAAGAACGATAGTATACAGTAGTTACATTATTATATGAAATTATTTTATATATATTTCACACTAACAAATTCGTGCATTGCACGAGTTTCTATACTAGTGTATTATAATTTGTAATGTGAAAAATATTTAATTAATCATACAATATTATAAAAGTCTTGGAAAATTCCAAGTGTCATCATTTAAAGAGGCATGGAAACATTTATCAAAAATTTAGAATCTAATATTTTTGTTTAAATTTGAAACTAAATTAGGTAAAGTATTTGTATGATATACTATAGCAATTATATTTTGTTAACTTTAATTGTATTTAATTGTATAAAATTGTTAGAAAAAAATACAATATTATAAAAGTCTTGGAAAATTCCAAGTGTCATCATTTAAAGAAGCATGGAAACATTTATCAAATTTAGAATCTAATATTTTTGTTTAAATTTGAAACTAAATTAGGTAAAGTATTTGTATGATATACTATAGCAATTATATTTTGTTAACTTTAATTGTATTTAATTGTATAAAATTGTTAGAAAAAAAAATGGAAATAAAATTTTTGACATTGCACAAAACGTTTAAAAAAATTATCAAAATTTTCGCCGCCTATTGACCATTGAATTGAACTTGTAAAAATCACCACTAGTCCTTTATATTATCTCAATAGTGATTATTAATAAATTTTGGGAATAATTACCTAGAATAATCTAATAATTTTTTAATTTTTCTATAATAATCATACTTATTAATTAATTATAAATAATTCCAACTTTTGGGTATATTTTCCTAGAGTAAACAATGAAAATCAGATGACCTGTTATAGTAGATAATTTACCAAAAAAGTATACTAAAAAATAATGTAAAACTAAAGAAAAAATATAAAATTTACATAAAATTTCTAAACAATAAAAAAAATCTAAAAAAATTTTAACATTTTATTTTCATTTTCTTGACATTTTATTTTATTTTTTTTAAATATAAAAATTTCTATAGCAAATCATGGTTTACTGTAAAAAAATATTCTCTAAAATTAGGATTATTCATGGTTAATCAATAGGTGAAATTATTATAGTAATTACAAAAAAATTGAATTAATCAAGGTAAATTTTCCTAAATTTTAAACATAATTGTCAACTACTACTTTTTTTTTATAAATTAAGAACAATTTACCACTTTCAATAAAATCACAATAAAAAAATTACATTAGCCAAAAAAGACAAATACCGACATGCATTAAAAAGGTTATCTGAACAAAAAATGCAAATTTTTTAGTGAATTATACAACTTTCATTTCATTAATTCTTATGGATTGGTTCATTCAATTTTCTTAAATTCATATTGTCCTCCACATAGAGTTGAAAAAATAGGAATTTGATGTAAAAAAAGGTGTATAGAAGTATATTATTTCAAGGTTCAAAGCACCAACTAAAAGACGGTCCCTACTCTTATCCCTCATAATCTGATCTAATCTGATGATGGCTATAATGTGTCCCATTACGATGCGTTTCGGTTACTTTCTCCTCAATCCTCATGGATGAGATCACAGCTGTCATCTTTGAGTAAGACAAACACTCCGTTTTCAAAGTCAATTTTTTTGGGTCATCATTTCTAAATATAGTAATTATTTTATATCCCCTTCTCTAGTCTCTTGTGTATGTATCTTTTTTTGGTTATTTTTTGACACCCATTTTTAGAATGTCAACTCTTACAACAATAATATACTCTAAATAGAAGCTAATCAAGGACGGCCAAGAGGTTTTAGGTGTAAGGGGCGAAAAATAAATTATAGGCTTTGATTATAAAATATATATTTATAATTATAAAAGGTAATAATCATAATCACATAAGGTCTCAAGTTCGATAATCATGTATTTATAATTTAATAATTAGTAAATAAGATAATAATTATCATTAATAACACATTGGTTTCGATGGTTAAATGCACAACATAATTACATAAGGTCTCAAGTTCGATGCATATGAAGATAAAATTTATCTACTTCTTTTGTGGGCCTAGGGCGTAAGCCCTTCTTGCCCTTGCTTAGGGCCCTCCCTGAAGCTAATATGTGGGTTTAAGAATTAAGTTCTAACAACATAAGCAAACATGGCGTGTTAATAATTTCAGATAGGGGCAGAGCAAAAAGTATATAGATTCTATTTGATTTTTAATATTTAAAAATTTAAAATTCATTATTAACCATTTAGAATATCTTGCCCATATGTTTTGAAGGGAGAAATTTATTGTGAATTGATAATTTTGGATTGAATCCATTAAATCTAAGTCAATAGTGTTAATTTCTGAAGAAAAGAGTAAGATAAAATGTGAATAGGAATATAGAATTCAAATGAAAAGTGAAGAACATTTGATAGACCGATGATTCTCAAAAATCCTTCTATATGTTTTTATATTGGAAGAGATCATTAGTGTAAGGATTAAGATAAAAAAAATTATAGACGAATATAGGAAATAGAGATTAATGTTCTTAGGTTTCAAATCCCTAAGGAACCTAACGAACAATATCGCAACAAGACACATTGCCAACTAAACTATATTTAATTGATGAACTATATATAAAATTTTTTAAATATACGAGACTCCAGCTTTCTAGGGGGACTAGGCCATTAGACACCTTAAATGGGTCTAGAACTATCCCTTATTTAAAAAATGAGCTTGGAAAAACCAAATAAAGAAAAGAAGTATACTACTTACAAATTCAAAGAAGTAAAACCTATTAATAGTCGAAATTACTCCTTATTATGTTTATAAGGTGGTATTATTTTTTTTCTTTTGCGATCAATAGTGTCTTTTCAACATAACAATAATACTCCCTCCGAATCAGTTTACTTGTCCCATTTGACTTTTCACGAATTTTAAGGGTTAAGTGGAGTTCATTAAAAAGGTGGTAATTGGGTATTTTAATTGATTAAATTAATTGTAAAGGTGGTAGTTGGGTATTGGGAATTGAAAAAGTGGGGGTATTTGGGTAAAAAAGGATAGACAAAAAAGAAAATGGGACAATTGAAATGGTTTTGCCAAATAAGGAAATGGGACAAGTAAACTGATTCGGAGGGAGTAATAAATTAAAAAAAACATAATAATCATACATTCTATAAAAGGCTTGGAAAATTTCAAGTGACACAATTTAAGAGTTTTTCCAAATGACACTCATTTATACATTATATAAAAGACTTGGAAAATTTCAAGTGGCACAATTTAAGAGTTTTTCCAAATGACATTCATTTATTGACTAAAAAAATAATATGGGATTTTATATGGACCAATATTTCTACAATTAAATATCTTTGACTAGCAATTATTTATAGTTAAATTGAGTAAATTAAAAAACATAAAATACTGCATAATATATTATTGATAATTTTCATTATTATAGAGATAATTTATATCAATAACAGTCAAAATTAAGTGTTTCTGTCTCTAACTTTATTTTTTTAATTGGAATCATATTTATAGGCGTTGATGCTAAAAAAACCGTGCAATGCACGAGTTTTTACACTAGTTTATTTATATATATATATATATATATATATATAGGCTACAACACGTAGTTGCCGGTAAAGTCTCCTAAAAATTTGTGAAATAATTTAATGCTAGTTACACTGTTCCTTTGCGATTAACGATGTATAAAAAGGAAATCATGCACTTATTTTTCTACTTTTGTTTTAGGTATATTTCTAATTAAATTGTGATCAGTCTCAAATTCTCAATATTCCATCATACATCATAAAAATCAAAAAATGACAAATGTCATTCTTAAAAAATCTTGACACATAAAATTATTTTAGTAAATAGTAATTGATTACATAAAAATATATCAGAATGATTTAAATTTGGTATATTTTAATTAGAGCTAAATTAAGTAAAGTATTTATATGATTTATTATGACAATTCTATATGTCCAACCAAGAATTTGATACATTTAATTGAAGTTATATTTTTATATATTCAATAACTAATAAATTCGTTTATTGTATGAGTCTATGCCAATAAATAATAATATAACAAAAGTTATATGCATACAATAAGACGATCATCAAATAAAATCTTATTTAAATATATTTTAATATCAATATAATGTACACAAGTTACTTAAAAAAAAGAAGAAAGAGCAAATGAGAAGCGAAAGACCCGGTTTGTTTCTCAACAGAATTGGTGTGATATAAGCAAATTAATCATAAGAGAAGAAAGTATCCTTGATTCTGTGAAAACAATGCCTATTTTTGTATAATTATTTATGTCAAATTCATGCTTGTTTGCATCAGTCTACATCACAACTAGCTTCCTCCTATTTGCTTGCCTCATTTTGTAAGTTGATCATAACTATTGACCATCCTAGTAATAATACGTCTAAATTAAGTCTATAGCATGTGATTTTTATTACCATTTAATTATGGTCCCAACCCCTACCACTTATTAGAAGATGAGACACAAATAGGACACTATTAAAGGACACTACCAGTATCCCGCATAAGGTAGAGTCTGGATTGGGTTTTTTTTCCTGAAAGATGCGGACATATCATACACGTTCCTTCAAGAAAGGAGTAAAGAGAGATGCACGCAGTCAAGAAACTCTCCCAATTGATTCTTGCACCCAATAGGAGTCGAACTCTTAAACCTTCTGCTCCACATACAGATGCTCTATCAATTGAGCCACAAGCGCTTTTTGTATAATTCGTTTTAAAATGTAATTTTCAATTAGATGTAGATAAGTAAAAATATTATGCAGTCAACTAAGGATGGTATTGTGTGAAAACTCTAATATTGCATACAAATAGAAACAGAGAAAATAATACAAAGGTATTAAATACGGAGTAAGCTATACAAAATAATAAAACTAGAACTAATTATGCTTTTATATTTTTTTTTCTAGAGTATTGTCCTTCATTACAATTGGATTTTTTACTTGATTTTCAATCTTAAATTTAAGACTTGTCAAGTTGGTGAGTTGGGTTAATTTTGAATCATGTGGGCTTGATTTGTTCCAACTAGTTATAAACTAATTATTTGTTCCAACTAGTTATAAACTAATTATTTTTGTATTTCTACGCCATATATAAAGTGAAAATATCATGTAATTTTCTTTGTTAAGCTATAATATAATTTTTCCTTATTATATTGGAGCAAAATAAGCTTTTTAAGTATAATCATAAAATATTAACTTAAATGAAAACAAAAAGGAAAAATATTAGGCTAGAGCTCAAAAATTATCCGATTATAAACAAAAGAAGTCAGCTTAATTAATTATTCTGATCAGGTAAATTCAAATATTTGATATGACCATTTGAATTAAGCGAGAATCAAATCTAGAATCTTTTATGAAAAAACGGAACAACACTCCAACTGAAACAATACGTACTTCTGGTAAATGGTAAAAATAATTATCTTAGATAAAATATGAATTATATTGTGTTTTTATTAGTGTGTCCTTTTTCTATGGGGTGTTTGGTAAATTAACTTATTGACCAATTTTAGCTTATTTTGATATAAATGGAAGATTGAGTGGTCAAACCAGCTAATGCTAGTGTTTGGTGAATTAGCTGGTTGAAACAACCTATTGATGCGAATAAACTATTTTTGAACAAGCTGCTTATAGCAGCGAGTTCATAATTAGTTGGTCAAGCCAATTAACAAAACCAACTAGTCAAATTAACCACTATAATCAGTTATCAGCTATCAGTCATTTGCCAAATATCCGCTATATAAAAATTTACAAACAATAAAGTCCAAACATAGAGAATAATGAGCAAATTGAATGCCAATAAGATGATTATAGCAAAGGCGGTAACAGAGCACTACATCTACAAACTACAGCCGCATTAACTTTATACAGATATAAAGACAAATTGAATGTTACAAGAAACACATAATTCTAAGCCTTAATTAATCCTAAAATGGACAAAAATTAGTGAATTTACATAAATTAAACAAACATTTGCTGACAAAAAAGAAGAATAATCATGTGCTAAGCATTATGTTTAGGGAGTGTCTTTCAAGGGCACGCCTTGAATTGAATCAAGGAGACAGGACCACTGTTGGGTCCTCACTGGTTTTCATAAGAGAATGTCTTTTGTACTTATCTTTTATTAATTAATTACTTACTTTAATTAATCAAACATTAAACTAATCAAATACTTTAATTATTTTTCATTGATAGAGAATATCTTCTTCAAGAAAGTGAACCTTTTCAAGTAGTACACTGCAGGAAAATAATTAAAATAATAATGCTCATATAATTGTAAAAAGATTACATAAAGGGGATAATCACTTTTCTGACTTCAACCCCTTTTTTGTTCTTAATCATATGTGCTATAATTACTAGCTTTTCACATATTGAAAAAGTTACTTTTTCCAAATATTACAATAATAATTACCCCATAATTCATAATTAACTAAATTACCCTTCTAATTAAAGTGCACATTTTGATAAAATTATAGATATGTTCACCACCTGTTAACATGTTGCGAGAAAAAATATCACTTTTAAACGTCATCATGACAATCACTGATAGTTCTTGTGGGAGTAATGATGAAGGCTATAATCACACCAATGATAGATAGTAATCATGATCATGCGGTAATGATGAAAATAGGGTTAAAATAGTAATTTGATTGGAAAGTTAAAAAAAAAAGGTAATAATAATAATAATTATGATCAAAAGTTCTTTAACTTTTGATTATTAGGGTTTTGTAATGAAAATTGAGGAGTAGTTAAAGTAGGTTGCATGGGATGATAAGGCAAAGATGAAAATTGAAGATTAATAGGATTAAAAACATGATTAGTAGTAGAATTAGGAGAAAATTGAAAATGATCAAACTTATTATTACCTAAAGCTTCTAAAGCTTTAACTTGATTCCTAAGAAACTTAAGATAATTGGCAGCTTCATCAAGCATTGATGCAGTATCCATTTTATTTCCACCAGGCACTAATTTTTGTAAAACCCTTAATCTTTCACTAATCCTTTCTCTTCTTTGTCTTGCTGCCACTGTTTGTGGGTCACTTGAAATTCTTACATTTTTCCTTTTTGGTTTCTCCACAATTTCTACCCCAAAATTTACTGGTCTAAAAGCTGCTGCCCTGTAAATCATTTCCTTCATTTGTTGTATTGCTTCTGCATCGGGTTCGTCCACAGACGAACCCGATGAGCTTCCTTGTTGGAAGCTTATATTTGAGGAGCTATTCAGTCTCCTCGTTTTACACTTATCAACAACATTTATGTTAAAATTGTTCGTTTTTTGTCTCTTGGAACTCGAATTAGTATTAGTATTAATACTAAATGGAGGATAATTATTATTATTATTATTATTATTATTATTATTATTATTATTATTATTATTATCATTATTTGAGGAGAAATTCAAGAAGTTATTATTTTTGGGATTAGAAAAAAGAATGGAAATACCATCATCATTATCTTCAACTGAGGTATTATCAGTATTAATACTGTTAGTACCTGATAATAAACACTCTAATGATTGTTGATCTAATGAATTTGCTGATGATGATGGATTCAACGGTTGAGATTGAGTGATGTTGTTATTGGGTATGATTAATCCTGATAATGGATTATTCATCATAGGAAGAGATGAACAGGTTTGATTATGATCTGATCTTGATGATGGAACTCCATTGTTATTCCATGGTATTATTCCTCCTCCCACCATTAAATCTTCTGATGAATCTTGATGAAACTCTTCATGGATTGGATCTAACATAAATGGAATAGATCCAGAAGTTTCTAGATCTTGTTGATTATGATGATTATACATGTTGATGTTGTTCCATTGATGGGACATACTTGAACAACCTTCCATCATAATGAAATTAATTATCTGAAATAATTCAATAAAAATGTTATAATTAATTATTAAACTCTCATAAAAAATAAAAATTAGAATAAAATAATACTACCTCCTATTCGACTTAGATGTTCCATTTGGTTTTTTGGCACTATTCACTTATCACTCTTAATTCATATTTTACTCTTAATCTATAAGTTAAAACATAGTCATGTGAGATCTTGTTTGATTCGTCTCAATACAAGGATTATTAATATTCAAATTTTATAATTTTTATTAAGAATAATTTGAGATATTATGGGTTAAAATGTTGTCTCGGATGTGTGAAAAAATTAAATGAGACATTTAGGCTGAACAGGAGGGAGTATATGGTATGAAATTACCTACTTGTTTTAGTTATCAGCAGAAAAGTTGAACAACAGCATTAACAAACCCACTTTTCTTTTTTGTTGATAAATGATGATGCAGAAAATTCTGTAAACATTGAAAAACAGAATTAATGTCAGCAATTCATAACTAATTAATTAACTACGATTATTTTTTTTCTTATTTTCTTTTCCTGCGACATATAAATAATTTCATTTACAAATTTGATAGAGTACATTCGGCTGATATTATGTTAATAAACCAAATCAATAAAAAAAACTTAAGCTGATGATTGAGAGTTCAATATATGTTACATATACTTCATGTGTTGGGATGATTCATCTTACATCGACAAATTAAAAATGATGTACACACTTTATAAGCAATTGGAGACCTTCTTCACATTGTCATATCTCCTTGGCTTATGAAGTGTGTACACTTTGTATTTTCGCGTTAATATGCTGACATTGACAATAAGTTCAGCCTAATTTAACATTATCAAAATTGATTTATAAATAAAAATAATATTTTGAAAGATAAAATGAAAGAAAAGATCATAATGTAGGAGAAATGGAAGGAAATTAAAGAAGATGGGGTTTTTTAGTTTTACCTGTATTTTGATGGGCGGTGAGAGCTGATTATTAAAAATTATTTATTTGTAAAATGTAGAGAAAATAAAAATAAATTTGAAGTTTGTATGGAAAGCTAAAGAAGAGAGAGGAGAAGAGGTGATATTTATATAGAGAAAGGGAAGGAGAGTTGAATGAAAGGGAGTGGGGGGTGTTGATAGGAAAAGATAAGGGGATTTTTGGGGTCAGGTTGGTGGGATAGTTTCTACTTTCTAGATTAAAATATTCATTTTTTGCAGATGGGAAGCACAATATTAATATATGAGAAATAACTTAACTATTTGAATCTTTGTGATTTGAAATAGATTGGTTTTTTTATTCTATTATTCTTTCTAAAAGATTCTTAGTTCTAATTGGGTAATATAATTAGCATTATTGAATTTCAATGTTAGTTTTGATTTGAAATTAAATACTTCCTATGGGAATTTGTTAGTTTGCACACGTTTTCTCTAGAAATTAAATGCTCACATATTATTACTCCCACTATCCAATTCAATTTACTTAGTATATTTGGGCACAGATATTAAAATTAGGAGGAGCTCTATCAAAAAGGTGATAGTTGAGGTATTTTAAAAGATTATATTAATTGTTAAAGTGGTAGTTGGGGTATTTAGGTAGTGTAAGTGGGAGTATTTTAGTCATTAAGTGTGTGAACAAAGAGTCATAATCATCATACTCAATATCCCGCTCGAGAGCAGGGTCTAGGTGATGGAAGTTGACGGACAATCCAAATCCGTTCTCCCTTAAAAGAGGACTAGAGGAAAGCTAGCAGACGATGTTACTCCCAAACAAAAGGAAACCCTGTATGAAAAGGATATGAATGGCAACGATGTCTTGATATAACACCTGCTTGCAGAGAAAGAGTGTGTAAACGAAAAGTGTTTAAGTAAAAAATCAGTGATAAAAAAGGAAAATAGACAACCAAGGTGACTTTACCCAATAAGAAAATGAGACAAGTAAATTGAATCGGAGGGAGTATTACATTTGTTAAATAATCCGAGGTTATCATTCATCATTTCCTACTATCCTTAACATTTTATTTTGTTAATCATGTTTGGAATTTTTAATATTATGAGAAATAAATCTAAATACAATTTTATATGAATATACAAAAATTAAAAGGTATTCATGTGCGGTTTTATCATTAGATTCGTCTAAATGTATAGAATTTTTAATATGTATTTTTATAATTTTTATGAAATGAATTTATAAATATTGAAACTTAATTATTGAAAATCATGTAAAAATTCAATGTAATCCTATCATCATAATCATTTCCAAGATATCCCGCTCATAGGAACTATGATCAGGATCTGAGGAGGAATAAAAGACGGCAAAACATATCCATAAAGACGGTCGTGGTCAAAGAATCCTCCAGCTCTGTTCTAACTAAAAAATAAAAAATACATAAAAAATATACTCCCTCCTATTCATCTTAAATGTCTCATTTACTTTATGCACTATATCCAATGCACTCATTCGATTTTTAATATATCGAGTTATGTATAATTAAAAATTATAAAAAGTTGATATTAATAATTTTTACATCAAAACGAATCAAATAAGATCCCACATGACTATGTTTTAACTTATAGATTAATAATAAAATACAATTTAAGAGTGATAGATGAATAGTGTCCAAAAGTAAATGAGACACCTAAGGTGAATAGGAGGGAGTATCTTTTAAAACTAGATTTGAGGGTGCATTTTACTTTTGGAAAAGAAGTTATGTCATTTGGAAATCAATACCTTAAGAATATATCATAATTCTTCAAAATTTGATACCATTATTTAAAAAAAAATTGATACCATCAGAAAAACAAAATTAAAAAATTTGAATGAATAATTATAGTATCATCATCTAAAAGATAGTATTCATCCGTTTTGAATTACTTGTTACATTTCGGTTATGGGTACTATATTAATCTTGTTTGAATCGTTTAATCGCATACTTTTATAATATTAATTTTTTAAAATTTTTGAACGTGTATAACTCAACATATATATTTATAAAATAACACATTAAATTGCATAAAAGTCAAAATATAGCAAGTATAATCAAAGGAAACGAGAAAGTAATAGTAAGATATTGGTATCATTCAAGTAGTCCTTTTGGCTGCACACCCAATAACTTAGGCACTTCCATAAAGCCTGAAATGAAAAATATAAAAATAAATTGTAAGCAGCAATGACAGAGAGTGCCTGACTAGGACTGTAAGTGGGTATCTTTGCAGTTCTTTTATCTAAAGCTTACTATTAATCATAGACTTAATCATATCACTTAATGATGATCCGTTAGATTTTTAACATGTTTAATGTGTTTGATTGCATAAGACTTCGAAAAATTAAGAATCTCAATATCATACTTTCTCCGTTCTAAGATACTCGCTATATTTGTATTATCGACACTATTAATCGTTCAAGCTTATTTTATATATTGAGGCTAATGTGTAAGAAAAATATAGTCAAGTGAGATCTTGTTTGAATCGTCTAATTACATACTTTCATAATATTTAATCTTTATAATTTTTAGCTAAGTGTAGTTTAAGATATTAATGATCGAAATTGTACATTGGATTGAGTAAAAAAGTGAAATATAGCAAGTATTATGGAATGGAGGAAATATTATGTTGTACTCCTAGGGGTGGAGCAAAAAATGAAAAGTTACATAAAGACCCTGTGCAATTTTAAAAAGTTCTAATAATTTATATATTTAAACACTTAACATATATACTACATAATAACTTAATACTAGTATAGAAACTCATGCATGCACGATATTATTAGTGTAAAAGTATATATAAACAAAAATTTTAAATAGACATGCAATTATATGTTATTAACATAATATTATAATATTTCTTATAAAATTGATAAGAATTATAGAATATGTAGTGCTTTAAATGAAATAATCTCTTATTTGTTAAGGTAAATCTGAGTAATTTTCCAACAACGTTATCATAAGAATTCTTTGTCATTATGAAAATAATTTTCGATTATCATGTATCTTTTATTTCTTGAGGAAATATTTTAGAAATTAAAATTTTAATGAAGGAACTTTATTATTTAGCAAATTTTCAACAAAAAAAAATAAATATATATTCTAAGAAGCTTTAATTGGAAATCTTATATAGCTTTTAAGAATATAATATTCCAAGAAAATTTAAATTAAAATAAATATCTACTTGTGATATATTACTCTTATATTAAGGAATAAGTAGATGCATGTTAACTTACTTAGGTAAGAATTATTTCATATGGCAATTCACTATGAGAATGTCATGTGGAATTTTACATTATTTTTATTAGATTGTATGATTGAGATCACTGATTTCCTATAACTCAAATGCGATCAAACATGTTGAATATGCTCAGAATTTCTTCTATATACTGCATATGTTAAGTGTTTAAAGATATAAAATTTTTAAAAAATATCATAATTTTAAAACTACTCAAAATCTTATTAAAATTTGTCAATTTTTAATCTTTTAAATTGTACACTTAAAATGTGTTATACTCGCTTGCTTTTCATGTTTTCACTTTCAGCTCTCTTTTCTAGATATTGAAACATTTGACATGTTATCTCTTGAATCTTACTGCTCCACAGTTCACTCCATGCACCTTTCAGTAGCTTGTTTTGTTTGACCACCCCACTTTTGGTTTAATTTTGCGTTGATTTTGTTGATTTTAGGATCATAAATCATAATTGTGTTTTTAGGGCTATTCTTTAGTTCTAGGCTTCTTCTAAATATATCTATTAGTTTCTCCTTTCATAATACTTGTTAGTCATAGTGACATTTTCCCACACAATATGTCACGCGCATTCGCAAGTATTATGAAACGGAGGAAATACGTAAAAAAAATAATAATAGGAAGTTTCATTTGGTGATCTTTAGTTTTTAACTTTTTCAGAAATATTTTTTAAATTAACGTGGTAATTTTTAAGTTTCCACTTTTTAATGTGTTAGACAAAATATTAAGTTTTTGGTCAAATTAGACACTTGTTTTGACTGAATTTCAAAACATGTAGTTAATTAAGGTGATCATGACGTTTAATTTTTGAAAAAAAAGTCATTTCGTTGGGTAAAAATAGCGTAAAAGGAACAAACTTTTCTTTTGTCTACCACATGGAAAAGCTGGAAGGTCAAGGTCACTATATGGATTAAAAAGAATGTTTGTCTACCACATGAAATTTTTTATAATTGAAAATCAACAAAAATAAGTAAAAATGGTAAAAAGTATTTCCTCCTATTCTACTCAAATTAATTTTTTATTTATTTTGCATATCTACCATTGCACTAATTCAATCTTTAATATATGTAATTGCGCATAACTTCAAAATAGGGAAATTCTATATGGTAACCCTAAACTTTCGGTTTTTCCACGTGGTAGACCTTTTTTTATTATCCACGTGGTAACCATGACATTCTAACATTTTCACATGGTAGACAAAAGAGCATGGGCGAAGCAAACAATTTTGAGGTCCTTTTTATCTTTCATAAATTACTAAAATTCTACATAATTTTAATTTTAAGTATTAAAATTAAATGAAAGCTCAACACAAATCTTAATTTATTAATATTGATTTTATAAAAATATATTAAATTAAATTGTTAAAATTAAACTTCGATTAGAATAGAAGGGAGTAAATTGTTAAAAATTAAATTGTCAAAAAATGCCTATGCTCTGATACCATATTAGAGATAATTGGTAGATGATTTCTCATTATAATGAATGGCAATAAATACAATCATAATCTTCTAGTTTAGGCAACAGAATAATTACAAAATATTTACTAGAATCCAAATATTTACAATATCAACTAAATATATGGAGTCAATTAATTATTATTCTATCAAAATATGGGATGAGTTGAAAACATAAATCAAATGTGCATATGTAAAAAAAGAAAGAGTATAGGTTGTATAATTTGTAACAATAAACAAAGGACAAATACAATGTAATAATCGAAAAAGAAAAATAGGGTTAATTTGAAATGATAATGGGATTTTAACAATTACAATTTACAACTAACAAACATGTGTAGTAGTAGTGAGATGTAGGCAGAGGAAGCAGAATTTATTGTTAGCATATAAGAGAAGCACAGAAACCCACTTGCTCTTGGCCCTTGACCCTTGGGAATTTGTCCATCCATCTCATATATTTTTTCTTCAATTATTTCATTGCAATAATTTTGAAGCAACTCAACACTTAGAAAAGAGGTGTTCTCATATAGGATCCACCCCACTAATATTGGTCGTTTTAGCTTACATTCATGTTAATTTTAGGGTTAATTTGCAATTAAGGATATTGATAATTTGATGATGATAATGATAAATTTGCAATTACCAATCTTAATTCTTTTTTTAGGGTTAATTTTATTTGTTGTTTAGAGAAGAACAGTCAAAGCTTTAAAATTTGAAATATAATATTCAACTCTTAATAGCTCTAGCATTTGATCATTCATTCATGTTCATATTGCCCAATCTCATCATCAAAAAAATGTGATTATGATTTTCGATCTCTTGTATATACTTTTTTTCAAAAGTAATGTATAAGCTTGTTCCCATTAATTGATTTTTTCGGATTGACAAAAATTGATTTACTAATACTTATTTCGTCTCATTTGCATCTCAAAAAATAAAAAAGTACTTATTTCGATCAATTTTCCCAATTTCATCTGTCATCATTGTCCAAACCAATCTTCAAAGATGTAAGTCCAAACCAATCTTCAAAAATACATCTTGTAAGTTAAAAGAATTAAAAAAATCTCTTAGAATACGTGTCAAAAATTGTTATATTTACCGTATTTGAATTCATATTGACCGATATCTCAAAATTTTCATTTTACAAAAGCGCTCAACACTGTCCGTTTATAAAAAAATCATTTTCAAGGCTGTATAGATATTAAAAGTCCTCATCAAAGTACTTGCCAAGAATGTGGTCTTATGTATATAGAGAGGGGGATAGATGTCCAATAAGAAAGGGTGTGGAAATAGGAAAGATAAGAAGGAGTATTAGAAACCAACGTGATAAAAGGTCACGGATTCAAATCTCAATCACCCATCATTTAAAGTGGAATATTCAGTACATATGCGCATTTACACTTCTAGCCCAATGGGCTCTCGTTTAAGGGGCGTGCTAGAGTATATAACATATCTTGAAATCTCAACCATCAGCTAAAACTTTTGGTTGAGTTGGTTCCTTTAACACTTATGATGTCAATAGAAAAACTTAAAACAGAGTAAGAGTATACTAAGGATCCAAATCTTCATAAAACTTCATACCTTGGCACGATATGAAGCATTTAAGCACAGAAAATTGTGACAAATTTAATTAATTTTTTTAGACTATTTAATAGGTTAGTTGAAGTTATTTTTTAAAGAAAGAAAAGTATTATTTAAATAATTATTTCTTGATAATATAATTAAGTTAAGCAAGTCAATATAGGGAGCAACCTGGTCAGGTATGCTGATGAGTATTATTCCATTCAGCCTTACTTTTTGTGCATCAATAATTTTATTATTCCACATTAGAATGTGCACGGGGTACCTGAATTTTCATTCATTGTATATAGAAATTGGATTTGAATTCAGTATTATTTGGAGCATACTAATTTATTGATGGTAATTTTATATATTGAGTTAAATAAGTTTTTTTTATTACAATCCAAGGTAATATTTTAATTTTTAGAAAGAATTACATGGATAAGTAAAAAGTAAAGACGAGAGAAAAAATTGACAATGTCAAAAGAATCATCATCATAGTCAGTATAATACCACAATAACTATTGTCGAGAGTAATAGACATAAATATTAATCTGCTAATTTCTCACTACTCTTATAAAATTTGAATAATATATCAACTTAAATGGAAAACTACTAACCAAATAGACAGATAAACTTGTTTATCCACATTTTATTCTTTTGATAATGCTTATATATGGTCCTCATATATATCTTCAACTAACGTCATTTTAATATTTTTATATGTCTTATGGTTTCTATATGTTTTCTACTATTTTTATAAAAATATCTTTTCATTAGTTGCGGTCGTTATATATTTTTCACTAACTTTCTTTTGATATTTATTGGAAATGTTTATAACCTCAACTTTTTGTCCATTATTTTTTTTATTTAATTATATATTTATTATCTGAAAAATTATATTTTTCTTAATTCCAGTGGACAGAAACCACACTTTCAAAGTCATCATAAATGCTAAAGCAAATGGAGTTACATAGAACTTTAATCATTAAATTAACTTACTTGCAAACATAACTTGTATTCTTGATGAATGATGGATCTTCCAACATGACAAACCACAAACAAAAAAATTAACATTTGACCATCATTACTTGACTTAAATTTAACTTTTATCACGACATAAAAACTTCGGTTAACCAAACCTTTTTCAAAATACTAACACACTTGTCTCTATGACCAACACTACCAACTTATAAATCGTCTCTGTATTGAACTTGACTCTATATATAACACACTTGTAAATATTGCAACTTCACCTCAACATACTACATGCCCTCATTTTCATTAAAAAAAACATTTTTTTTCATGAACTCAAACAATATCATGGGGTAAAAGGGAATCTATCAAATATATCAAACACAAATCATACATTTCATGGTTACCCCAACTTATATATCGAATTTTTTTATACTTTTAGTAACATAAGAATGAGAACTACTTATGTAGTCTGTCTCACACAACTGATCATTAATTGAGCGGTCCTTGTACTCTTTTCTTAAAATAACAAAATTACTACACAATTGTCACAAAAACCAAAAACATTCTCAACAAAACTTGCAAAGAATAACCCTCATCAACAATTTTTTGTATTGCTTCCTTTTCTGTTAAAGCCTGAATTATAATTTCTTGTTTTTGATGTCATGTTGAGAGTTATATACAAAAATATTAAAATGGTAACTCCTCATTACTTTCAAACTCTGAATACATTATCAGGTTAAATAGAAAAAACCACTAACCAACTAAACGTAAAATAATTGTTAAAGAGGTGGAATGATTATAGTATTATATCAAATGAAGTAATTAAAATAATTGTGAGATTTCTTAACCACATGATAATATATGATTTTCCATTAAACCGCTTGTGGCTCAATGGATAAAGCATCTCTATGTTGTGCTAAATGTTTGGGGTTCGACCCCTATTACGCGCAGGTATCAGTTAGGGGGTTTCTTGACTGTGTGCATCCTCTTTACCTCCTCCTTGAGGGGAACATTAATGGTTTGTCCGCATCTTTTAGGAACTAAAAACTCCATCCGGACCTTACCTTGTGCGGGATACTGAAAAGTGTGCTTGACTTGTACTTTAAGTAGATTTGAGAGTAAACAAAAAAAATAAAATAAATGTAAAAGGAGGATGATTTCCCTCAATTGGAGGAAAGTATTCCCCCACCCTCCACTATAGTAAATTTATACCACAAAACGAGAGAACTAATTGTTATTTTATCCATTTTTCATTACTTTCTATCAAATTCTTTCACCACTCTAACAATCAACTTCCTTTAATATTCTGTCTAATTAACTTTATTTTTCTAGTTTGACTTTTATTTACCCCGTATATATTTACACTCAATCTAAGCAGACCTTGATACCCACAATAATTACTGAGGCATTTAAGTTTCCATATAACTGTTCTAATGGAGAAAAGTGGTATTCAATTAGTAATAGAAGGGGGAAAACATGGTAGGGAAGTAGGGAAGAAAGAGGTTCACGTTGAAGGTTGGCATTATAGAAACAGGAACATTTCACGTAAAAACAATAATAGAGGCAAGAGTTATGTTAATATTCGGATTTTTAAATTAAAAAAAAATAAAATTAAATCGACATGTAGTTGGTCTTTCAAAAATAGTTTTCAACTATATAATCTTCACGAATACCCCTTATTATTGTTGGTATTTAAATAGTTGATCAAGCCTAATTTTGGCTTCGGAATCTATTGTATTAGCTTCGACAATCAAAGAAGCAGAATGTTTAAGAAATACATCTTTATGGAAAATCATATATTATCATCAGTGGAAATTTAAAATGATTGTAATGATCAGGCTCTTAAATTAGGCTGGACTTATTGTCAATGCCAGCACATTGACGGGGAGACACGAGGTGCACACACTTCATAAGCCAAGATATATAACATTCCAAAATCATATGACTATGGGAAGAAGGTCTCCAATAGCTTATAGAGTGTGTACACCATCTTTCTTTTGTCGATGTGGGATAACTCATCCCAACACAGGCCGCTTTGAAAAATTTTATAATTAAGTGTATAATAATACAGAAAGTCTCATATGAGACCGCCTTATTTTTGCAACCAGCCAGACCCAATAAGGATTTTTTTGAATATTTTGACATACTAATTTTAAGACTTAAAAGGACAATTCCAAAACTTAAAATTTCAATTTTAAGACTTAAAAGATCAATTTCAAAGTTTTTTATACTAACATTAATGTTTGAGACATCCTACTTTAAAGTTAAAATGAGAATTTTAAATCTATTAATTGGTTTTTAAGTCTTAAAACTGGTTTTTTAAGTATTGAAATTGAACTTTAAAGTCTAGAAATTGTTAAATTCCATAATTTAAAATGTCAATTTTAAATCCTTGAAATTGTTCTTTTTAAGTCTTCAAATTGGTCTTTTAAGTCTTAAGATTAACATTTTAATTTGTAAAATTGGTAAAAAAAATATATATAATTGAATCAGTCCAATAAGACGCATCTTACAAGTGAGACGGTCTCACCCAAGTTTTCGTAATAACAATAACTTGCGACATATTGCACTGAAGCATAATCTTGTGCAAGGTCTTATCAAGAACAGAGTCATGATAACTCTTGCTTATGTTTGAATAATTTGATCTTATACGTTAATTTATTTAACTGATCTAGTAGCTCTATTTTAAAAAAACCACCTTAATTGCAAGTGTGACAAGAATTGAACTTAAGCATTATTGCTTTAATTTTATTAAAATGAAACACAATGGATTAACCTACTTTTTGTTCTTATCCAAAATTCAAAAAATTATCCATAATTATAATGAGCCACAACTACTCCAAAACTGAAAATGTAAACTAGAACTGAAAACAGGTCAAAACAATCGAATTTTAATTGGATTTGATTCAATTTCGATTTTTCACGTCGGGTCATTTTCAGTCAAATGTCTGACTTTCGGCATTATGATCCACTGCCCACTGGATTCTAGTTGAAATCCAATTAGTCAATTTCAAGTTGAGTCAAATTTTACCGTTTTAGACCTAGATATTATAATACTTCTGTTAGAAATAATAATGCGAACCTTTGTGTATGGCAATGGACTCCTCGCTTTGAATAAACCATGAAATAACAACACCGTAATGAAGATTAGTTTGCGACGATAAACATCACTCGGAAATCTTGATATAGATTGAAGGCGACAACGATACTTTCCTTTTGTGATATTTCCCCCACAAAGGTACTTGGGTTATGAGACCGGAAATTCACAAAGAGATACAAATCAATCACATCAACCGATTAGTACGAATCGATTGAACTAAACGACTTTGTGTTTTGTAGAGATCAAAATCAGAAAAACAATAAAAGAGTTGATCACTCTCCTTTACGTTTCAAGAGAATGAGAGAAAGATGACAGAATTATTGATTCTAAGAACAAGTGATTTTATATCCATGCACTCACTCTTATTTATAGAGTTGAAGTGTCACATGGATTCATCCAAACCATACATCAATTGATGATGCAACACATTTATTCATAACAACACATTAGTCCATGAAACATAGCTTAGTTTCACGAACAATCACATTGTTCCATAAAACAACTTCCAGAAAGTTTCTGACTACGAAATTTCAAAAGTGCTCGAACGAGCAAACACCAAAAATACCAAACAGAAGGTTCTGAAGCATTCTGACCCACCCCGGAGCAAGTGCTCGAACGAGCATTAAAGTGCTCGAACGAGCACCATTCTGCTCGAACGAGCAGGCCATCCGAGCATGGTGTTTTCGGCTCGTTGTTACGTTCTTGCTTAGTCTATGCATATGTATGTGGTCCTAAGCCTTGGATAATGTCCTACATGCTCTAAATCTCAACAACTTCATGTAATGTAATTGAGCTATGTTTTCAACATGAAAGCAAAGAAACTATCCATTAATAGCATTGATTTGAGTTGGTATTTGTATGAGAAGGACACTACCCAAGTAATATATAGTTATACCCTTAAGCAATTGGTTTAGCAAGAAAAAAAAGTAGCTTTCGAACTTTCCTTTCAATGTGGCTATATATGCTTACATTGATCCCATTTGTGGTGCGTGAATGCATGTGAATATTGGACCATTTAACCAATTTAAGGTCGGCTAAGATTTGTAGGATATATGCATTTATATTTTTGTTTGTAATTTAAGGTACAATAATTGAGGCCGTTGTAGTATGTATGATAGTTGATACTAACAAAGTTACAATCCAAATTTAATGGAGATTTTGGACTTTGGTCCAACAATTTTTGGTTTATTAAAAAATGGATAAGGACTTTTTTCTAAAAGGATTTAATAAAAACGAATTTAAATTGAAATATAATGCATCTATTACTAAATAATCACTCCGTCTATAAAGATGTTCCTGTGACGAATATTTACTTGAATTAAGAAAAAAATTGAATCTTTTAGATGGTAGAATATATATTTTTAGAATTTTAATGTGTTTAATTTTGATACCCCGGAAAATGATTAATAAACTATTCATATCAACAAGGTACATCTTTTTTTAATGTAGCTTATTTGCTAAGAACTCTACAATTAAGCGTGCTTGGTAGGGAGCAATCTTAGGATCGATGACTTCTTGGAAAGTTTTCTTAAGTGTGCACGAGTGATGCCAAAGTGCGCTAGATAGACTTGTGTTTGTCTGTGAGGCCAGTGTATAGTCTTTCATGAGTAGTTACTAGCGGTCCGTTAGGCCCGGGGTTTATAATGATATCAGAGCAACCCTACGACCGTGACTGATTGTGTGTTCAGTGCACCTAGCGGAGGAAAAAATCCTTAAACTACAGTCCTACAAAGATGTTGTATTCCTAAGTGGGGGTGAATGTGATACCCAGATTTAGCTTTAAAAAGAATTAATAGACTACTCATATCAACAAGGTGCATCTTCTTTCATGAGAGCTCATTTACTAAGAACTCCACAGTTAAGCGTAAATAATTATCATTAACCGATTGATCTCAATATCATCATCAATTTTCGTTTCATAACACAAAAAGCGTGCTAACCAAGCAAATAGAAATTTTATGGACTAGGTTTTATAGGAAACATGCTCTATGTATGCGCAATATATAAATTTAAAATAAATACGAATTTATTGAATTACAAAATTAAATAAATAAAGAAACTAAACTCTCGGTCCGAAAACCAATATCATTCCCTTTTATATGCCTCATAAGTCATACAGATTTTTTAAAGTTTAATATGTATGAGATATCTCATTGCACTCCTCTTAGCCATGTAGGCTATCAACATTCCTCCAGAATATCACAAATTACAATGTGTGATACGTTTTTACCGTAAAATATTTTTTATACATGATTTGAATTACCCAATTAATATAAATATTAATATATTATCATATGAATTAGTTTTTTTTAAGATTATATTACTAAAGACGATGTCTCACCGTGAAACTATACTAGCGGAGTCAAAGTTTGGTCACAAAATGCAACATGAAAATTGGAAGAATATTGGGCAGACGTGCAAATGAGAAATGAAGCACCCGCACCACTAATATTAAGTGAAAGCTGCAAATATGCAGTTTTATCTAGTGGTCTAGATTTGTTACCAGTACACTTTACGTGCGAAGAAGTTGGGCATATTTACATGCCAAATAGCTAACAATTTACTTTTTTTTTTTTTATTTTACTGTTTGTTTTTTTGTATACTTCCTCCGTTCCAAAATACTCGCTATATTTTGAGTTTGTGCACTATTCATCGTTCAAGCTTATTTTATATATTGCGACTAATGTTTAAGTAAAAATATAGTCAAGTGGGATCTTATTTGAATCGTCTAATCTCATACTTTCATAATATTAAATATTTATAATTTTTAGATAAGTGTAGTTTAAGATATTAATGATCAAAATTTTGCATTGGATTGCGTAAAAAAGTGAAATGTAGAAGTATTATGGAACGGAGGAAGTATTTAATTTTGGTTCTTTAATCATGAATAGTATATATAGTTATATACTAAAGTGAAAGTATATTCATGTAATATTATACTCCCTTTTAAAAGTACCAGATAAAAATTAAATAATAAATTGCTAATTTAATCTAACATAAAAATATGAGGTTGATCTAATGATTCATTTCTTCTATTCAAAACATTTCTAAATACGAACAATAAAAGGATAACTATATTTATTTTAAAAAATATACACTATTTTTATTGATATTTTTAAATCAATATAATTCAGCGCTCTTATTTAATTTAAAAATTCATAAAATAACGATCAAAGAAAATCACTTACAAAGCGTGAAAAATACTAATTATTTCTTAAAACATTTTGCTACTAATCATTATTTAATGACATGCATACATTGAACGCAAAACACTTGTATAACTAAATATTTTACATGAACACAATGTGTTTTTCTCTCGGAAAACATCACTACACACAATCGACAAATCCAAAACATCAACATTTTAAAGTTACTCTCAACTCTATTTGTTCTCTGTTTTTGTTTAATCTCTTTATATATCCTAGATCACGAATCGAGGGATTTTTTGGCCGCACTCTCCTTTATGAGTATAAGTTGTCGTCGTTTTTCTCTATCCAAACCCTGATCATATATAATAAATCCTATAACCGGGATACACTAGATTTGATGATGATGATCTTTATTCTCGATCAAAATTCTAATTTCTGATACAATATTAAGAGTAATAAATAAAAATAAAATTTATTACTCTGATAAAATTGAAAGAGAATGTCAACTTAATTAAACAGATAAAACGTACACTAACTAATTAAACATGCTAAATGTGATAGTATATATTTATAACTATTACTAAAACAAAATACGGCTGACATCATCGCCTTTTAAATTTGCTTACGTGTCGCTTCCACATTAAAAATTTTCCCTCTAAAATTAATGATGATGTCATTATATTATGATGAACTTTGACTTACTATTTTCTTATTTGGAGTACTCCTATATTATTATTCTTATTTTATTTTACTTTTTAGGTCAAATCGCATTTAATGCATTATTTATATTATATATTTCATTTATTTCAATTATTTATAAAATGCTTTTATTTTTATTTATTAAATGAATATTATTTAGTGCATTGGATATTTTGAGATGGTTAAAATATAATATACTTTTATAAGGATTTGTTTTTGTTATTCATACTATTGGTTACTTAAATGCAATGCTTTATTTTAATATGATTTAGGTTGTGACTATTTTTAGATAAGTCATTTATATTCTTTATGAGAAAATTTATCTTTGTCGTAAACTAATAAAATAATTTTACATATTTTTATGTATTTATATTTGATTTTAAAATGTGTTATTAATAATAGTAATATTATATACTTCTATAAATTAATGTGATAGGAGTAGTTATTTTTGTTAGCAAAAGTTAGTATGTTATTTTTAATTAAAAAAAATCATAATTTCGTATTGCACTCAAGGTATGAACCATTTGCTCTTTTATTCAAAATAAAAAAATAAAAGTATAAGTATAATTATATTATGCACAATGCAAAATATGATATAATGTACGTAATGTATACAACCGTTTAGAGTGAAACGAAATATAACTATAATGTATAGCTTATTTCTTAAAATTTTAATTTCTTAACATATACAAATATGTCAAAAAATTTGATAAAGCCGTGCATCGCACGGACACTATCTAGTTCCGAACTAAAACAAAATCAATTAGATCGTTCACATTCAAAATTGCTGTTATGTAGATTAAAAAAACACGGAAAAAGTTTTTTTTCACTTTTTTTTTTTTTTTTCTTTTCAGGTCCTCTCTTGAGAGACCGTCTATAGTATAGATATCTCTCAAGAGTCTAGCCCATATCTCCCTTTTAACTTACATAACCATTAATTAGTTTTTTTTAATTTATAAATTGAATCAGCCCCAAAACTTGAGACGTCTATTATATAGACGCTCTCAGAATTTGTGTTTCTTTTTTATAAAAAAAATAGAGTGATAATCTTTTGTGGGGCCAGGCTATCATTGGGTGGCAATGTGCTCTCTATTAGCACAAGTGAAGGGCTATAATGACTCAATTGTTTACTTTGGTTTGTTAGAACTGTTGTGCAAGTGGAGCGTAGATCATGTAACCAAGCCTATTTTGCCTGGGATGATTTTAAGCTGATTCTTCTATTATTTACTTCTATTATTTAGTCTGTCTTACGTAATTTACATTGTTTATATTTTTGAATAATGGTCTACTAATTTTTTTTAATTTTATTCATATATTTTAATTCTCTTTTAACTTTATCAACACAATTTATTTTCTCTCTTTATTTATTACTATTATTCACATTTTTCTTAAAAAAAAACTTCTACATTCTCTTTGCTAAAAAGTAAATTATTACACCAAGGAATTGATTTTCCAATGAAGCCCATCTACTCAAATTTTTAGTTGTAAACTACTATATATAATTAATTATATACTTTAAAATGAGATGATTTCACAATTTAAAATGAGATGATTTCACAATAAAATTATTTTTATTGGTCTAATTCTAGATACATTAATATTTTAAAGTAATGGCTCATTATTTAAATTGATCACTTAAATTAGTCATTTTTTATAGTATTATAAAGAGATCACTTATAATTTTAAAATGCTCACTTACAGTATTAAGACTAAAGACTGATGCAAGAGTTGCCGATGATTGAAACGTTAGAAACCAATATTTGTCAACTTTGGACAGCCCATGGAAATTTGAAATATGAAAGCCAATTGTCAACCAAATTATACCACCGCAAGTTTTAGTTGCAAATCAATGATTGACCAAATATTGATCTCCTGCTTTTAATTAATTGAGTCATGATCGACGCTGTTTTGTTTTCTTCCCCTGAATTGACTCACTTATAATTACACTTGCTTGGTGTACGTTAGAAGAATCTTGTGTAAATATATTAATGTGTTGAACTGATTGAATTAATTTTAATTAACTTTAAATGACCTCAAGCAAAAAAAATTAATTTGCGAGAAGAGATCCTAAACTGATAGAAATTAGAAAATTGGCCTGGACAACCCTAACAAGGAGGAGAAGTAGTAGTCCACTCATAAACCCAAAGAAGGTTCACTACTAAAACCAATTGGTAATAGTAGAAGTTACTCCTTGAGTATATAAAGTAATGCATACTTTTCTCTTTCTTCGATGTGGGACAACTCACATGTGGGTAACACATGGGCACTTCAACGTAAACTAACCTGGTGTGAATGTCTAACTTCATGACCACCATTATGATCAATTCATCATACTCAGTAAATCCTGCATATAATAAATATTCGGGGTACAAGACAAATATTTTATAGTCATACATACTCTTTCTAAAGAAGACATGAGGAATGTGGTCTAAGATATCCGAAAAATAAAGGGTCTTACAATGTAAATTTATTACATTATAATTTGCTTTAATTTTAGTGGGATATATTTAGCGATATTTAGTTTAAATGTCGCTACATTAAATTTCTAAAAGTATATATAAAGGATTTAATTACATTTATTAAACCCTTTAATGGTATAGTAAAAAACTCATACTAAACATTTTTGCGACATAGGATATAGTGACATTTCTCATAAATGTCCCTATATAGACTATAGTAATAATTACATATGCTACTAAAGGCCAAATAATGCATCGTTACACTTTATAGTGGAGCTTAAAATAAAAACCAATAATTATTACACTAAAAATATAAAAATGCCACTAAATCCAATGTCGCGAAATATTTAATTTGTTATAGTAATATTTAAGAGGGAAATAAAAGTCAAAGTAGCAACACAAAGTCAAAGAAATTTAATTGACAGAGAGGTGGAAGAATGGGTTAAAAAGTAATCATGAAGTATGTGGATAAAAGAGCCATTAGTTTTCTCATTTTGGGTATAAATTTATCCTATGGGAAGTTAGGGAACATCTTTTCCTCAAAATGAGAAAATTATTTAAATATTCTTTTAATTTATTTTAATTTAACCTTTTTCATAATTATTTCAATTACTTTTATTTGCATCTTTGGTTGCATTTATTTCACTAGCTATTTGAACTTTTTTATGCTATAAATGTTTACTTTCAACCGAAGCGAGTCGTTGTAAGCTGACCTATTTGATAAAAAATAAAATTCAAATATTGCATCTAATTTTTACATTGATAGCAAATAGTGTAGACTGTAGTCATCAATAATGCATGTTATTTTAACTCTATAGGCACAATTTATTTTTTTTGAATTGAGGCACAAGTTAATGTTTAGGAAATCCATCAAATATATTCCGTAACAAGTGTTTTTAAATATTTAATTTCATTAGTAAATTATAAAAGTATATGTAGCTACTTTCAAATCAAAATTATTAATTAGTGATTTAATTAGGCAATAATACTTTCAAAAAATATCATTATTCAATAAAGTAACTATTTTAGTGGTAGTGATAGTTGTTTTCAAAATATTTCAATTTGTAGCTTTCTAAAAAGAAAATAGCTTATAACATTTTCAGTACATTTGACTAAAAATTTATACTCCACTAAAAAACTATTGTAACTGGTATTTTATCAAATAATTTTAATTTACACAGCTTATTATACATTTAAATATATAATCAGGAATTTTCTTGTGCGGCAGTCTCTTACATGAGACTTGATTGCAATGTCCAGTCCACTTATTATTTTGGTTCAAAACTTTATAAATGTTCTGTTTAGTATTACTATTGCAAAACTTAAAAAGCCTTCTTCAAATGCGTAAAAGTCCTATTTCATGTTTTAAAATTCCAATTTCAAAACGTATGTACATTTCTTAATAGATGTTCAATATAATTATTTCAAATATCCATATTATTTAATATTTATTGGAAATAGTTCTTATGTAAAGTTTTGAGTTTTAATTATTTTTCTTTTTCAATCAAACGGATTACTTTATATATAAAGAAGAAGATGGTAACAAAATTTTATTAATGTTTAATATGACTACTTTAGAACATACAAAAGCCTTCTCGAAGACATAAACTCTCTATTCCAAGTACTCAAATTTCAATTTCAAAACGTACATACATGGCTTTATAGATATTTATTAGTATGATTATGGAATATTTTTTATAAAAAATTATAATACCAAATTTAAGAATAAAAACCAGATCGACTTAAGTCTTGAAATTTATTTTTTATAGTTTTAGATTGGCCTTTTAGATCTTGAATTTGATCTTTTAAGTCTTAATTTTGGTATAAAAGTATTAAAAAATTTGAAACAAAATTAAACCATGGACTATTTGGCCCATTTGTAGGTTGTTGCATACTTGCATGCATGCAACCGTTGCACATACAAGTTTTTGTGATATATAATAATTGCAATTGTACAACTACAACTGATCATAATTATAGCTACTTAAATTAGATTGCTAACAGTTACCCACACAATTATATATATTGTGTTGAAGTGAGAAAGCATGCACCTTTCGTTATAATTAAGTATGCAGTTTAATGTTTTTTTTTATCATCATCATCATTATTATTATTATTATTATTATTATTATTATTATTATTATTATTATTATTATTATTATTATTATTATTATTATTATTATTATTAATTTATTATCATAAAAGAAAGCTTTACAAGAAGTTGGTGGATTTCCCTTAGCAAATGTCTTTGATTTTATTGTGAGTATTGAGTTTTATTATGTGTTTTTTGTGTATAGTATATGTCCCTTAGCAAATGAATTATATAACTATGTTAGTAACTAACAAAAAATTAATAAGTATCAGTTTTTCAGACAAATCAATTAATTATACAATAAACTATAAATGATTATGTGAAACATAATTTGAAAATTACGGCCTTAAAATTTAATTCTTAGGCGAATTACAACAACTAAAGCATAAATGTCTACAACGTTTGGGCAAAAAGAAAGAATTCAACTATTGAACCTTAAATACTGAGAATTATAATGGTCGGAATCCTTTTGTTTGGTCTAATTTGTACACATTGATATTTTGATGATTAAATTTGATAAAAAATTAAAACTGTAAATTACAGACAATAAACCTAAAATTCAAGAATTCTATTTATATTTATTCCCTCCAAACAAATTTAATTGTCCCATTTTCTTGGGCGCGGTTATTAACGGTGATGTGGGTTCCATTAAAAAGGTAGTAGTTGGGGTATTTTAATTGATTGAATTAATTGTAAAAGTGGTAGTTCGAGTATTGTAAGTAGTTAAAATAGTCTTTACTTGTGTAAACATAAGGTATTTAGGTAAAAAAAATTGACAAAAAAAAAAAATGTGACAATTAATATGAATTTGTCAAATAAAGAAATGTGACAACTAAATTGATTCGGAGGGAGAATTAAATAAAGAAAACGGAAAGTAGCAAGCTAGCAGCTATTGTGTATTAATACAGTTATATTCTAGCCCAAGTTGATGAAAAAGCAATCGTAAAGAAGAAGGAAATCATGATGATAACAGAAGAATCAATATATTTCACGTTGGTCTCACGCAAGTGTCCTATATGAAATTTAGAACAATCGTCCATTGACAAATCTAAATAAACAAAAAAAATAACGGAAATTTTGACAGAACAGGATAATGTAAAATACTCCGATGAAATAATCAAATTTTTGATGAGATGGTCCCAAATTTACAGCTCCTAATATTGCTGTTTTTTTCTGGAAATTTAATCCCATGTGATTGTCAGAATTTAAACCAATGAGAGAGTGCCAAATCAGATAAACGGCTGATGTTCACGTGTGATTGGGTAATAACTAGAAAGTACTAAAGTGGGACCCATGTAAGCTTCGTAGTAATGGTTTGATTGGTTAATTTGCTAAGTTTAAGATTGGACAGTTGGAGTTTTGGGTTGTACCGTTGAGATTGGAACTCCAAATATTACTTCGACTATTGTTATTGTTGTCAGTACAATTCAATATGCAAGCTTGTGAATTCTTATAGGAGTATTTATGATGGTCGGTCTTTCCTCATTAGTATTTCTCATTTGACATTTTTGTAATCGTTGAACACTTGAAGTGTTTATGTGTTACTCACATGTGAGTTGTCTCATGTCGGAGAAAGAGAAGAGTATGTATCACTTTATATACTCAAGGAGTAACTCCTACTATTACCAATTGATTTTAATAGTGAACCTTCTTTGTGTTTATGAGTGGACTACTTCTTCCCCTCCTTGTTTGGGTTGTCCAGGCCCATTTTCTAAATTCTATTGGTAATTGTAATGTTTGGGGTGAGATTTCCATTATTTATTGTTAAGTAAGATGAATTTATTTATATTGGTTTGAAAATTAATAAGATATATGGGTTGAATTGAATGGATTGAAAATTAACTTTGTTTTGAATAGTCTTACTTATTCACCTTCTGATATATATAATTTCTACTATTAATTATTTTTAAAAAATAAATTTTTATATTTTAATTCTTTGATTATAATATAATTTGATACTTTATTGTATGTATCAATACTACTACTACTACTATAGTGGATTAAAATAGACCAACGAAGAAGCATATAGAAGAAATAAGTGTAATGACTTATATAGGTACCTAAAAAATGTGACATGGGGTGCTGTAAGTAAAAAAAATATACAAATGTTATATTATTTTGAAATAATCAATAGTAAATATTATTTACAGCAGATGAGTAATATGTAAGATTAAATTATAGAGAACAACTTTTCCTAGATGATTCTAATTGATGAAATGGGACCGAAAATGAGTAAAAGAGAATATGCTTTCTCTTGTTGGAATTAACTTTAGGAAAAATTATCGGGAATAATTCCTACTTTTATCGTTTTCATGTGAATAACCCTTACTTTTGATTATTCATAAATAATCCGAACATTACAATATTTTTGCTCACAGCACCCCCCTCCTCAAAATGACCAGCTATAGCAGGTAAACGTCCGTTTTGTGACATGTTTTCTAAATTATAGTTGTTGCCTTCATCTTCCTCTTTGTTACCTCCATTTCTCCATTGTTAACCCAAACCTTAAAAGCGAGAAAGTTGAAATCAATCTATACAATCTAATGTTCCAATTTGATTTTCTTTGTATACCACATCACTTTTCCACGTTAAAAATTTGCAATCGGTATCCTATCATTACAAATGTTCATCAAATTATAATCTGAAATTTAATAGATGTATAGAATAAAGTACAAATAAATACACACAGACCATTTTTGACATGAATAGAACCATTCTCTAGCACGAAAACCCTTCTTCGCCATTGTCAATTTTGCAACAAATCCATACTCACATTTCACTCTCTTATTCAAATTTGAACCTCTACTTTATGCAGAAAAACAATGAAAATTCATTTTTATAAAAAAAAGAGGAAAAAAAAAAGCAAATGGATGATTTGAACTTTATCTCTCCTAAGGTTTGGGTTAATAACAATGGAGAAATGGAGGTAACAAAGAGGAAGATGAAGGCAACAACGTAACTATAAGGTAGAAAACAGGTCACAAAACGAACCTTTAGCTGCTATACCCGGTCACTTTGAGGAGGGGGTGATGTGAGCAAATTAATGCAAAGTTTGGATTATTCACGAATAATCAAAAGTAAGGGTTATTCACAGGAAAACGTAAAAAGTATGGATTATTCCTTAACTTTATTACTAAACTTCTTGATTTAACTCTATCAAATGCAATAATTCACATATCTCTAATTACATATTATTATTATTATTATTATTATTATTATTATTATTATTATTATTATTATTATTATATAAATTATTGAACTTTTTTTTTAAAACTTATTTTTCAAAGTATTTGGAAATATAAGAGCCACCCCAAACTAATTTGAAAAATAAGCTTCAAACAAATTCGCTCTTAGGAGCAGCGATTTCCTATCCTATTGGGCTGGAGAATGGGTTTTGACCATTTAAGAAAGTCGCTGTTTGGAACAGCGTTTTTAGCTTTGAGGGAAATCGCTCCTAGGAGCAGCGATTTTGCCTGTTTATTATATTTTTTTTGCGTTTTTCTTATATGGAATATGTTTTGTGAAATAATATAAATAAAATGCATAAAGATTAAACATCAAAATAAATTAAAATAGAATGCATAAAGATTAAACATGAAATATAATACTTAAAAATACACCAATTAACCACGTTGATGTTGTGTACAACTACGTCGATTATGTCCTATTCCGTTGCATAAGCCACATCTGAGTCCTCTATTAGTACGATCATCCATCTCATTACGCAACCTCTTTGACCTTGGACGTCCTTTTGTTCTTACTCTACTAGCATCAGCAATCAGACGAGGGCCATTGTATTCCCTCCATTGAGTAGAGTCAAGCACAGGTTCAAATTGAGGCTCATAAGTCCTCATGTAGCTAGTTGTGCGAAAACGCCGATCGACAAAAGTGTCTTCAGATAAGTTATACGCAGAACATACAGCTAACACGTGTGAACAAGGATAGTGGAAAACCCGAACTTTTTTACAAGTGCAAGTGCGGTTTGAAAAGTTAACAGTGTAACGCTTTCCGCCTTTGTGTTCTATTCGTTCACCTTTTCCGGTTGTGACTTCGTATTTTCCATTTGTTATGTCAAATGGCTCTACGCTGTGATATCATGCTTTACGTCTATTTGCTTCTAATTTTCTTTCAACATAGACAGTGTACGGATGATTAGAATCAAGTCGTTCTCTGGCTATTTTCCTTTTTTTCACGAACCACTTGTTCACACGGTAAAAAGTAAGTTCAACAATAGCTGCAACGGGTAGGAATCTAGCACCTTTCATGACGCCGTTGAAGACCTCTGCCATGTTTGTAGTAGCATAGCCATATCGGTGACCCCCGTCAAATGCTATTGACCATTTCTCCATATCCATCTCACTTATGTATGCAAAAGCCTGTTCACTCATATGACGAATGCGCCTTAAACCTTTGCTTGCTTTTTGTCTTTTTCGTTGAAAAACAGTAGCAATAAATACTTTCTTCACCTCAACATTCTTTGTATGAGTATTCAAATTTGAAGCAACATGGCGAATGCAAAAGCGATGGTATGCATCTGGAGGGGTCTACCCACTATCAACATCATTCATGGCAGCTATAATTCCAGGGTGGCGATCAGATATAACACATAAACCTCTTCTGCTAGTGACCCGATGTCGAATACATGCCATAAACCATGACTAGCTATCAACATTTTCTTCTTCTACAAGAGCAAATGCTAATGGCATAAGTTGATTGTTGCCATCGATGCCAATAGCAGTAAGTAGCTTTCCTTTGTATTTTCCATACAAATGAGTACCATCAATGACAAGTACAGGAAGGCAATGCGCAAATCCATCAATGCAAGGCTTGAATGCCCAAAATAACCTTTTGAAAACATTTACACCAGGGCGCTCTGATTTGTATACCCATTCCACAGCCATACCTGGGTGTGCATCTCTCAAAGCTTGCATGTAACGGGGGAGACGCTCATATGACTCTTCCCAACTACCATAAATCTCTGCGATTGCAGCTTGCTTTCCAGTCCATGCTTTGAAGTAACTAATCCTGTGATGGTACGTTGTGTTTACCATCTCAATGATCACACCAACCTTAAGAGTTGGATCCACCCGAACACATTCTTTGATAAAATGACCAATGATAGATGAATTCAAATGGCATGCACCCAAGCAATGGTTGTCGCTAACACAAGTAGATGTATGTGGACCTTTATAAGTCACTATATTCCAATCACTATTCTTTTGGCGAGCAAGAAGTATCCAACCACAAGAATTGGGACTCACTAAATCAAGCACACTCTTGTTAGACGTTCGACAAGTATATGACTGATTAGCCTTGATGCAATAACTCTTCACCGCTTCAATCAAATTTTTTTTGCTCAAAAACTCCATACCCTTAACAAATTCATCTCCCTCAAGACTACATGAATTTTGAGCCCCCATAGTCCAATCACCTCTTTCTACATCCTCTTCTAATTGATCATAAAAAGGAACAGAAGACGATGTGGTCTTTGTAGGTTGAACGTTGTCACCTACATTAACAAGCACTAACTGTTGTTCACGTTCAACCCCTTCATCATTCCCTTCTCCTTCATCACTCAGATCATGTTCATCACTTAAACCATCTTCGTCATAATCTCCCTCATCACAGTCAAGCCCTCCATCATTACTTACTCTCTCATTATCAAGATAAGTTTCTTCCTCATTGAACACATATTGTTCAATAGAGCCGTGGTATTGTGGGCTAGAACTTGATTCGGTTCTAACATTATTAGTTGGGTCAGGTGCTAGAGACACAGGAGTGAACATTTGGGAAGGAGGGCAATCAAATTGAGATAAATGCTCCATCATTCCATTGAATGATTGCATGAATGGAGCCGAAGAAGGGACATTTTCATTGATATTTATAGCCACTTGTTCAATAAATATCTCCGTACTAGTACACCCTAAATTCCTAACAAGAGCCCATAAAGCATTCATTGAGTACTCATCATCAAGTGACACAACAGTAGATGTCGATTGGCTAGTAGGGTATTTCATTTTCAGTCTTAATTCTACCATATGTCTATCAAAACCACAAACTCTATACAACAACTCAACAAACTCACAAAGAGACATATCAATTCTTGCAACAATTGGTCTTAAATTTCCACCTTCATATCTCACTACATTATTATTTTCAATAATAACACCATTCCATCTACACACCAAAGGACAATCCATACTTTTCAAAAATTTATAAAATTACCTCAATTAGATAATGTGTTGAAGCAAGTTTAAATTCCTTCAACCCCTGCATAAGAAACAAAATCAACATTACTACAAGAAATTCAAACTCTAAACATTCAATGAAAATTAGTTTAATACCCAAAATACTCACCTTTACTTATCAAATTCAAAAATGAAGTTTAAAATGAAGAAGAATGTTAACAATTACACTACAAATGGAGAAGAAATTGAAGGAGTATAGATAGGAGTTGGAGGATTAGGGTTTGTTTATGAAAGAGGGAAATGGCAAATGACTCGAAAAGAAGCTACTGGATTCGTATTTCCGCAGAAGAAATCGCTGCATTAGACAGCGTTTTAAGAAAAAAAAAATCGTATTTCAAGAAAAATCGCTGCTCCTAGGAGCGATTTCCCTCAACTGGCCAAGGAAATCGCTGTTCCTAGTAGCGATTTCCCTCAAAACTAAAAACGCTGTTGTAAAAAGTGACTTTTTTAAATGGTCAAAACCTATTCTCCAGCCCAATAGGGTAGGAAATCGCTGCTCCTAGGAGCGATTTTGTTTGAAGCTTATTTTTCAAATTAGTTTGAGGTGACTCTTATATTTCCAAATACTTTGGAAAATAAGTTTTAAAAAAAAAAGTTCTAAATTATTAGACAATACACTAACTAATTCATTTAGGGTATATTTACATATATATATTACTTGATTTTCTTTTGGATTTAAGTGATATCAACTAATCTCAATGACTAGACACTAGATCTGCATGTTTATGGAAAAATAATACTTTGATTGTCTTTGATAACTATATTGGAGAGAAAAGAAAAAAATGGAGGGAAAGGGGGAAAAGGAAAAGAAGCAAAGAGAAATGGATGGAAGATAACTAACTCATTTGTTTAGGAGGATATTAAAGGAAGACAATAAAGGAAGGATGAAGAGATATTTTTCTAAATCTTTTCAACTTCGATTATTGTGATCTTAACTAAAATTATGTATCTGATTTCTCCATATTCCTAATTTCTTCCTTTTTTTAATCTAATTGAGGCATCTTTGACCTCTCTAATTTTCGTTTCTTTTTCTTTCATTACTTTCCATCCAAACATAGAGGTTTGCATTAATAGAGTAACCATGCATAATTAAACTTAAGTATTTGATCTTTTGACTTGAAGTTTTTGAATCATTATGAGAAGATATTCAATGTTTGTATTAAATATCATGAGAAATAAAGCCACTATACTTAGGGATGGGCATAGGCCTTGGACCCTAAGCATTTAGACCCGACTCGGCCCGACCCTAATTTAAAAGTTTGGATCCTCTTATTTTTAGACCCTATGAATTCGGGTCGTATCTGGGTCCATGCCCTTAGGGTCCGGGTCCGAGTCCACACGTTTGAGACCTAGATTCGACCCTTCTGCCCATGGATCCATTTACATCTTTATTTCAAAATTATATATTAACTATCATGTGTATTTAATTGTTTGATTTGAAAATTTTATTATATTTTAGAACATTATGTGGTTTGGAACTTTTTCGGTGGATGTAATTTGAAATGTAATAGTTGTACCTATACTTTAAAAATCAAAAGACTTGATATATATTTCATTTTAAGAACATGAATATTAGAAATCTTCATATGTTTGGTTGTGCAATTAATATAAGGTATTAGAAGATCCTTGTTAGTTGAAAATGTTTAAATAATTTTATACGAAAGAAAAAAATTAGGAAAAAAAATTTTGGACCCAGATCCAGACCTAAGACCCGGCAAACCCTAAGGGTCCGACTCTAGGTCTAATAAAAAAAGGGGGTCTAGATCTAGGTCTAGTCGGACCCGACCCAGATCCGACCCATGCCAATACCTAACTATATTATCTCTGTCTCTCTTAATTTGTATCAATTTCTATTTAGGGTTGTCACACTTATTTTGCATTATTTTCTTATTTGGAATTCAACTTTAACACTTTAATCATCTACGCCTTTAAATTCTCTTTCAATATGAATAATCAACAAAAATCAGGCTCTATTAATAATATACATATTACATATATTACATTAAGGAAAAATCATCATAATCATAAATTCAACTAAAGCAATAGAAGAATGTGACAAATGTCACAATTTTAAGAGTTATTTTTCGGCTTAATTCTACTTAAGTTATTTTAGGTAGTTTTGAAATTTTATTTTATTCCATTGATTTGCTTAATTAATTTAACCCATATTTGATTTTGCCTCATATGTTTCTTCATTAATGTTTCTTTTCTCTTTTACAACAATCTTTAATGTCTAATTTTTTTCTCATATGTTTTTTAAAAAATTCTTATGATTTCGTGCTTAGCACGGGTATGTACCTAGTTTGATATTAATAATCTAACTTTTTACCTATTTACTGTGAATAATCTCATTTTTGGATTTTTTTTAATAATTCAACCTTTACCTTTAATTTGTTATCAGTATAATCTTTTATTTTATAATAATTCAACCTTTGTCTTTAGTTTGCTATCAGCATACCTTATTTGTATGTTGACAACAAACTAAGGGCAAATATTAGCTTATTAAAGTATTATTTAAAATTAAGATTATTCACGACAGATGGGTAAAAGATTAAATTATTAATACCAATTTGTTTACATTAAAGCACAAAATATTACAATTTTGTGTAATCTTAAAATTTATTATTTCTCTTCTATGTTAAGTAGAGGGTGTAATAGATAATGTTTTTGTCGATTTTTTTCTTAATAAAGATTAATAGAGATATGTTACTAAGAATAACCCACCACGAAGATAAGTGATATACTCCTTTGAAATGGTAGTATCAAAATAAAGTACGAATGATGTGACAAAATTGGTAATGAAGTGAGTGGATGCGAGGTTTTTGGTATAAATTCCATGTACAATAATGGTACGTACTTGTCTTTGTCAGTGGACAAAGTATCCCCCACAAACCACAATATTTATCTTGTAGCAGTGTAGTATTAAGTAAACCAAGTATTAGTTCCAACCTGTATGCGTGTGGACGTGTGCTATTCATGCCGACCATTGCTGACATTGCTCTGCAGTCGCCATCGACTTTAAACTTTCCTAAATTCACTAACAAAGATAAGGTTGCATACATTCAGTTATCTGTTACTTCTAATTAAAATGTCGATCTTGAGTCACCATCTTGCGCAATTTTAATTGTTTTATGTGAATCGATGAATCGAGACATTGGTTTAAATGTGTATAGATGTGTCATTGATGGTCCAGCCTTGGTCTTAAAGCTCACTTAAGTTAAGACACTACCTTGTGACTAGGAAAACAACATTTTACCAATTTTGTTACCATATCTTTAGGACGGGATGAATGAAAACAATGGCAAGAATCTTGTTGCTTTGGATTCATTTTTGATTCAACATATCAATCATTCTTGTACAAAGCAATAAATTTTTTGCACAATAGAGGATGAAATTTTCCCTCTACATTGTACTTAACTAGAAGTGTTCAACGGGTTTATGGCCCATTTTCAGCCCTAATCCTGTCTATTTTTAGAAGGCTTAGTAAGGGTTAGGCTGAAATTTGAGTTTGGCTGAGGGACTATTTTCAGCTATGATCCGGCCCATTTTAGAGCATTGTAGCATTTTCTAATCCTATAGCAATTACACAAATTGTTACAAGAGACGGTCTCTCAGAAAGACGTATCAAACATATGGGCTAAATAACCCAATTAATACAAATTAAATAGAAAATAAAATTATGGGCTTCTTTGGCCTGTAATGTTCCCATAGTCCTTGACATACTTCATTTTCTCAGGAATTATTGCATCACAATTCATTTATAGATTACGTATATCATCTTTAAAATGGACTGGGTTTTAAAGTCCAATCCATTTTCAACCTATTTTGTATTTTACAAGGCCAACCCGACCTAACCAATTTTTATTTGAGCCCGACTCAACCCATATCTAGCTCATTCAACACCTTTAATTGTAAGGCAAGCACAAAACACTGTAGAAATAGATGCAAAGATTGTCTTCGGAAAAAGATTTAACTTTGCTCTTGTTTTATCATTTATTTGGATTTAATTTGAGTTGGATACAATTTTCTAAAAAGATCATTGTAGGCTGGACAACTTTAACTTCAGAATAAGGTCTTGAAATTTCTGGCTATTCTTTCTAGTGAGGTGCATTTAATGTCAAGGTATCAATCCAACCAAAATCTTAAACTGATGGTTAAGGTCATGATATGTTATATACTCTAACACGTCCTCTCACACGAGAGCCTTTTGGGCTATACGTGTGGATGCAACACATAGCCTTCTTCATGCCTGGTGTGAAATTTATAATTCCACTTGAATTTAAGGGGTGGTTAAGATTCGAACCCGTAACCTCTTGCTACGCTAGCTTTTGATATCATGTTAAGAGCTAAATCAACTAAAAGGTTAAGCCAATGATTGAGGGTCCAAAATATGTTATACACTTTAATAATTAATTAATGTTCAGCAAGGGCCATATAACTGAATAGTTTTTGCCAATGAGCCCAACAGGTGGCCCGTATTCACTATTCAGGGCCTTGTTAGTGGTGCCAAGACCTGTTATCAGTATTATGTTTTCATTTTTCAGGGTCAATCAAATATTTAAAAACAAGAAAACCAGATCAAGTTCTACAAAATCGAAACCTAAAGTTTTTATCTCTTCGTATTGTGTAGATCAATAGTATTCGGAAGATGATTTTAATTTAATGAAAAAAAATTATAATTTTAATTGTCGATGTTTAGAGTTAATAATCAATGGTCGATGTTTATTTAACTATTTTTAATCGTATTAGATGAAAATTGATAAAACTTTATAATTTTAATTTCCGGTCAAACAAGTAAAAGTAACAAAGTAATTATCACTAATTGATTTGCATTTTAACTATTTTGCTTTAAGTCAAGGGAATCTTGTCATCAATTAAAAAATTACTAACAACTTAATTTGATATTGACTCGATCGATAGTAATCAATAATACGTAGACGAATTCTGGTTTTTAAAAAATCAAACCCGATATGTACCCTACAAAACCAAAACCAATTATTAACCGATGACAACCCGACAACGGTTAACACTCGACATGAACTTCAACCAACACCGAACCGATGCTAACCCGATAGCTCGAATAACCAAACTTCAACCGAACCGTGACTAACCGACCTGACCCGAGTGTGACCCGTCGTAACAAGCAACTGAAAAATAGCCGATATGAAAATTCGGCCGAAACCGACCCGAATGAACACCCCTAATCGTGACTAAACCAATAAAACAAAAGTTTTAGAAAATATATTAATTTAATCGTTTTTAATATGTCAAAATATATTAATTTAATATTTAATATGTCAAAAATAAAATAAATCACCACTTCAACCGGCGTTATTCTCAGACCCTTCGCCTTCCTCTTCTAGCCTTCAATTTCGAGCTTAATTCGTGTTTCTCGAATTTTGGCTTCATCTTTCTTCCAAGTTTTCTCATGAGTTTTTTTATTGTTCTTGACTTGAATTTTAGAATTTTTTAATTGTTGAATTTTATTCTAATGATGGATGAATAAGCGTTTTTCTCCATATGTTCATATTATTTCTCATGGGTGAATTTTTTAATTTTTGAATTTTTGAGTTGTTTAATGTTGTCCCATGTTTCAAGCATCTTTAAACGACAGTAAAAAAATCCTCGAAAATTGTATTTTATCTGTTCGAGTGACTTTTAGATTATTTCTGAAGTACCGTTTGTGAATTGTGAATTGCGAATTGCGAATTGCGGAGATTTCTTGTACTTTAGGTTGTATTGGATTAACATCAATGTGGTTCTGGGCTGTATAACTTAGTTCAAGGCTGTATTGAATTTGGCAAGTGGATTTTATGACGTTCTGGTCGTGTTTGTTTTTGGTGCAGTAATTTGAACGTAGCCTAATGGGTAGGTTGTAATTATCTGATTTGATTAAATTATTAGCAGTTGATTCGTATTTCTGAACATACTTCTGCTGCCGCTCTGTTGGTCATAGCTGAGACTCTACATGTTGGAGTTTCTGGTTGTAGCTATGTGTTGGGGATAGCACAAATTGATTGCTATCTATGTTTTTATGAATGGTGTTTGATATCTGTTAAGGTGATAGTTAATTTGAAACCCTGCTGTTGGGATTTTATTTTATGATGGGTGACCTAAGTATGTTGTCTCTTGGCTTATTCTAAGGATTTGTGGTCAAAATCAAAATGAATACTGAAGTTGTTGCTTCATTCATCATTTGCATTTTGTTGTCCCTATTGGGAAAAGTCATTAGTGTCTTCCATATGGGCAAAATGAGAAATGAAGTGGTGTTGTGACAAGTCCCAAATCTCACAATGTTGGAAATGAGTTTGATCACCCAGTGACTTACCCAATGGCATGCACATTTGAGAATGAAGATTTGGGTGCAATGGAGTATTGGGAGAATAAGGTTTGGATCACTTAATGAAATGATCAATGATGATGACTTTGAGTGCTTTGATAAAAGACTATAGAGTGCTCAAGAAAAGGCTTGAGAGGTGCCTCGATCAAGGCAAGGCTCGAGGGAAGCATTGCAAGACCAAGGCAGCACCTCACTCGAGTCCAGGGAGCAGTTGACAGTGCCGCTCGACCTGGTCAAGCAAGGGTACACGGTCGAGGGAGCCACAACACACGAAATTATCCAGTTTCTGTTTTATGCGGGAAACTTTGTGGGCTTTAAGGGTTTTGACCTAGGGTTTTACTAACATGTTGTGGGCTATATAAAGGCTCAAATGGGCTTTGGAGATCAGTAGAGAGACTAATACCAGTAAGGCAACTAGGGTTATCACCATTAGAGTTCCCTCTTCATTGTACTAGTGTGTTTGAGTGAGAGCACATTTAAAGGTGAGGTCTTTCCCTTGAGAGAGTGTTATCAAAGGTCGTGTGAGGCTTATCATTAGTGTATGTTGATATATTAATGAAAGTAATCCTTGTTTGAGTGGGAGGTATCCTTAGATAGATACCTTATAAATCTTGTTGCTGTTGTTCTTTGGTGTTGCGTTCTGTTTTTGTGTGTTCTTTGTGCATTTGTTTGTTTATTGTTCTGCAACAAACATCTCAATCAATTCACAACAGGTGGTTTACACGCAACCTTACCCTTGTAATGAATAAGAGATTATTTCAAGTTGTTCATTGATTGCTAAACACTATTTGCTGCTTAATAAGATGTGCACATCTTTCTGGTTTGCTCAACATTAATGCGGTTGTGCACCATTGTACCTGCTAGGTGCAGCAGCATTAAGCCATATGAAGAGATGTTGAGCTCTACTTTCATCTCCAAGTGCTTTAATCTCCAAATGATGGGTATGAAGTATATGCCTTTGTGTAAAATTTATAAAGATGTACTTGTTCAAGCTTTATTATGCATTCCTTCCTCTTATTTGTCATTCAAGTATCTAAAGCTCGTATTAGGCTCAATTAAACTACCCACTAATGATCTTAAAGTGGTTAAACAAACCATATGGAGGAAATCATCACTTATTAGAGCCACATTGGGAAACAAATTATCACTATGACAAGTTGAGGTTAACATAAAACCAATTAAAATCCTAATTTTTTAAGTAAGATGCTCCTGTATCAAGGCTGTGGATAGTTGCATTTTTACTTGTATTGCTCCTGGTAAAGGTCATTCCTATATGTCATGCTAGAGACCTGTATCAAGGCTGTGGGCCAGTGGACAACTATATGTTAATCATTTACATGCCCAGAGAAATCACTTTTTGGATGAGAATACTGCAGTTCAACCCATGACTAGCATCCAAGGCTCAGTTGAATCGGATGTTATTGGAGAATTTCCTTACCGGGCAGATCATGCTACTGGATCAGTGAATCTTGTTATACCCTTGAGTATTCCATTGCAACCATGCCCTGTTGGATTTATGATGTATGTTTTTGATGGCTATGCACTGCATCAAGCTTGTGACTTTCTTTTGCTGATTCTTGTTCTGGTCTAGTCCCGTGTGTTTGAATTATATGTGCTGCCAGTTGTCTGTGTTGGGCTGAACCTATTGTGTTCTGCCTTGATATCATATGTTTAGGTTATTGCTAGTTTGTAGACCTATACACTGTTTAGGTTGTTGACATATCTTGGAGCCTCAACCATAGCTTTGGGCTGAGATGGTTCCTTGACATGGTATCAGAAGCCAGTTTGACTAGAGGTTACATATTCGAATCTTTACCACCCCTCATTTAAAGTGGAATATTTAGTATCAGGTATGAGAAGGCCTGTGCTGCATCCACTTATAGCCCAAAGGGCTCTCGTGAGAGGGGCGTGTTAGAGTATATAACAAATTCTGGGCCTCAACCATCAACTTAAGCTTTTGGTTGAGTTGGTTCCTTAATGGCGTTTGTGCCTTGTTGATGCCAATGATGGCTAGTTTATTTTGATGATTAGATTCTAAGAACTTTTGTGATGCAACTGTTGTATCTTTGAATTTTAGGTTGTTGCTCCTATTTTGTTGAAATGCTATCAACTGGAAGTAACTATCCAATGAAACATGTACGATGGGATATAATACGAAAAAAGTAACGTACTTAAGTCCTGGTGAATCGGACTGAGACTAAAAGCAACGAGACTATTGAGCTATCACTTCAATCGAAGAATTGAGGACAATAATCACCTCAAATGCACTCATTGTGGTGGTACTCATAATATGAAAGAGGAACGAATCAAGCTTATAGTTATAACTTCTAAGGTATTCATATTTGATGTTATAAATTTTTTTAAAAATTTTTTAATAATACTTAAAATCATAACTAATATAATAAAATCTTTTGAATAAAGCTTAACCACGACCCGTTGCTTTTTTCTTGGGGCTTTATGAGCTCGTTTTCTTCACATTTTAGGGGATTTAGGTTATTTCTTTAAGCATTTACCCTCTTATTACTCTTTAGGACTTAATAAACTTCAATTTTTCCCTTAAAATCACATAAACCACAATATTAAGCTTGTAATACAAAAATATGAAGTTACATTAAAAACCCAGAAATAGTGTCCTAAAATCATCATAAAAAGAGTGCAAGTTAGCATCAATAAGTGCAAATAAAAACACTTATTAATGATGTTAATAAAAGTAAATCTATTTCAAATTATTAAATAGTAGTTACTGTGCAAGTGTATCACCAAGCTAATTTCAACAAAGTGTACATATCAACTAATTTCAATTTAGTGTTAGAAATAATTAAAAAGTTTAGTGAAGATATTGTTTTATTTTATTTATATTATAATCACTCTGGTTAGAGTACAAGCACACAACACATGCTTAAATTACTAGCTGACTAGAGCTAGTATTATAGGTCGATATTCTAACGCACACCAAGAAGATACAAGATGAGCAAGCAAACATTAATTGTGCAACAAAAGCTTAACACAATTTGATATCGTCCAGCATATATATACTCCCTCCCTCTAACAAAAACACTAATTGACTTAAATTATTATTTTTTTTTACATTATTAAGTCAAATGGTGTTTTTTTAAATGGAGACGAAACAGAAGGAGTATTAATTAGACGTTTTAAATGCATACGTTGTTGACACACGACAAGTTACTTCCAGGGCAACATGGAAAATAAGTTGGATGACACTCATGTCCTAGGTGTTCCTCGCAAACTTCAACCGTACATTTGTAAGAAGTTTCTCCGACTCTACGACATGTTAATCCAGCACAACAATCATCTTGATCACCATTTGGGTCAAAATTAGGGTTGCATACATCTTAAGGGTGTTCAAAAGTATCCGGTTTTAAAAACCCGACCCGGATTACCCGGTATCCGCTTTTAAAAACCGGGTTTTTGACCCGAATTGTGAAAACCGGATTTTTTTTTTTTTTGTAATGGCTGACTTAACTTTAGGCTAAACCTAATTTCTCACAACTTTCATCTTCTCACAGCAGTACACTACTCCTCCTAATTCCTAAACCTAGCAGGCAGCCGCATGAATGAAGTGCCGCACCTTCCTCCATCATCTTCCTCAATCCTTCATCTTCCTCCAGCCTTCATCTTCCTCCATCCTTCATCTTCCTCAATCTATTCTTCACAGCAGCACCGGGTCGGTCGACATTTAGTTCTTTCTTCCTCAATCTTCATCTTCCTCAATCCTTCAACTCTCATCTTTTCTTTTGATTTTCTTCTGATTTTCGTCATTTTTAGAGATTATTTTCTTCTGATTTTTCTGTTTATAATTTTTCTGTTTTTGTTTATAATTTCGTCATTTTTAGAGATTATTTTGTTCTGATTTTGTTCTGATTTTCGCCATTTTTGTTTATAGTTGTTTATAATTGATTCTTTAAAATTGTTGCTAAATCTTCTGATTTGTTTATAATTGTTTCCTTATGATTTTCTTCATATGTTTTGTTAAATTGTTGCTTTTTATTAATTAAATTATAGTAAATTGATTCTTTTTTCTTTTTTCGCCATTTTTATTATTTTCTTCATATGTATTTTTATATTTTATGACTAAGTAAGTTAAGGAAAAAAATGTTAAAAGTTAAGTATTTCTAGAGATGTATTATTTGAATTATAAATTAAACAAATATTAAAAGAAATAAGGAAAAAAAATCACATGTTTTAAAAAAGAACAAAACTGGGTATCCGGTTTTCGATCCGGTTTAAACCGGGTACCCGGATTCCGGGTCGGAAACGGAATGCTTTTTTTGGTATCCGAAAATGCGGGTACCCGGATTTCCGGAACCGGGTCGACCCGGTATCCGGTTTTGAACACCCCTACCCGTGACCGTAAACTGGAATCATATTACCATTACCCACAGTAATTGCATTATTCAAAGGATGCTTTAAAAGAGAATAGTTGAGTAAACTACCTTGAGATTGAGTCATGTGAGACGTGGCATCGGTGTCCATGTAAAAATGCTCATCCGGAGAAGGAGAAGTACTAACATGATAATTTTGAGTAGGCCTTGGTCCAAGAAGCCCAGCAGATGAAGGCCCATTTTTAGTATATTAAGCTAGTAATTAATGTATTCAAACTACTATTTTTTATTACTTTCTTGTTTTTTGGGAGGATGAGTTTCAGGTTTTTTCTTTGATCTATTTATACTGTCTTTGTTGTACTTATAGTTCAATTTTTTATAGTTTTAATTTTTATTTGATTTAGTCAGCTTTTAATTAACAAATACTCCATATATCAACACTATGTGTTTATTTTCAAAAAAAAAAAAAAAAACACTGTGTTTAGAGGATAAATTTTCTTAATTATTGTTTAAGTTCAATAAAAAATTAATTCCACCGCTAGCTTTTGATCATTTGTGATTGACTAATAATTATATGTTTTCTAATTTCTTGTAGTTGTTTGCTAAATCGACATGCAAGATGAAAAAGAGAATTAATTATTATTAATTTAATTGGTGAGAAGAGCTTAAAAAGGATATTTAATATGATAGGCGCTAATTATTACAAAAGACGAGTGATAACAAATCTTAAATTTTTTCCACAAAGTAGCATTCAACTGATAAACAATTAACAACATTATAAAAGGAAAAACGCTTATTTTCCGTTAAGTTGAGAAATTATCATGTTACTTATGTCTTCTTCCTCCTCTATTAAGTTCTTCTTCTTCTTCCTTTTTTTTTTGGGAATTCTTCTTCCTCTTTATCCTAAAACCATGTCTTCTCAATTTAATGAAAAATAAACGTTTTTCCCCTTATAATGTTATGGTAGTTAATTGTTCAACAATTGAGTGTTATTTTATGGAAAAAAATTTTAAAAATTGCTACCACTTGCCTTTTACAATAGGTGGTGCCTAAATATCCCTAAATAAATTTAATTATAACTATAAAAGGAAAAACATTCAACTATTAGTCAAACACATAATTCTCCGGTCATCTCTTTTTATTTTTTGAAATTTTTCATTTTATTTTTTGTATTATTAACTAATAATTTGTATATGTATGATGTCATGAAATATGAAACGACTAATTTTATAACAACGTATAACTAAGGAAAAATTACTCAGAATAATCTCAACTATCCTCGATTTTCCTACAATAATCCCAACTATCAATTAACCATGAATAATCCCATCTATTGTATCGATTTTTCTGGAGTGATGTTGGATGACTTGTAACCGGCTCCTTATATTTAATTTAATTTCCTTTTTTTTTCTTTTTTTTTTTTGTTTTCTTTTTTTAAAATGTTTTAAAAATTTCCCAACTTTGCCATTCATTTTCCTAACTTTGTCCTTTTCATTTCCAATTTGGGTCCTTTTCATTCAAACTTCCAGTAACTTTGTCCATTTCATTTCCAATTTGGGTCCTTCAACAAAGTATCCATCGCAGGTTCAATTCTTCAACAATTGGGATCCTTTCTTCAACAAAGTTGGTCTTATCGCATGTTCACTGATTTTCGACCTCCATTCTAATAGCAATTAATGGTAAGTTTTCTTAATTTTGCTAGAACACAATGTTCACATTTAGGGCTTTCCCTTGCAATTGACCTTCTTGATGTTGAAGATTGAGATGTGGTTATGCTCTTCATGTTCACAATAAATCAAAATAATAAGAGAAGATTACAACTTTTTTTTGGAAATCAATGGAGCTTGGTATGTGTTTTAATGGAGGAGAGAAGTATTGGATGGAGATGAAGATGTTGGGTTATAAGGAGATGAAGATGTTGGGTTCTATTATGATAGCAACCGGTTGAATAGGTGAAAAATGATTTAACAACACTCCGGGAAAATCGATACAATAGATGGGATTATTCATGGTTAATTGATAGTTGGGATTATTGTAGGAAAATCGAGGATAGTTGGGATTATTCTGGGTAATTTTTTCTATAACTAAAGTATATATGACATTTTAATAAATAAAAGTAAAAACTAAAATATAACAAAACAACATTAGAGATCTTATTTTAATTTTCAGGTCCATGGATCATGGGTTACCATGCCATTTTGTTTATACAAGATGTTGCTAGGATGATGATAACACAGTTTGACTTTGTATGTTTATTTTTTTCTTTATCTTTTTTTTTTGAAGGAAGCTAGATTGAAACCATAGATTACAACATTGAATGCAAGAAATCCAAACAACAATGGTAAAAAGCTTCTTGATGCAATAAATTGTCAAGCAGGCAACTCAAGTAAAAGCTTAAGCTGATAATTGAAGCCCTAAAATATGTTATATACTCTAACACGTCCCTCATGCGAAAGCCATTTAGGCTAGAAGCGTGGATGCAGCACAGACTCTCTTGACTTTTCATACTTGATGCGAAATATTCTACTTGAATTTGAGTGGTGGTTCAGTTTCGAACTCAGGACCTCTTGTCACGATGGCTACTGATACCATGCATGTCAAGAAACCTAGTATAAGTAAGAGTCATGAGCATTCAATCACCTATTGATGACCAATATTAATAGCCTCCAATCAATACCTATTAAATCAAGGTATCCAATGCAATCAACTCAAAGGAAATGTAATGACTCAACGATCATATCAGAACAAAAAGTCGAGTCGGCTTTAAGCCCATTTCAAGGAAAATCAAGTCGGCTTTTATTTCTGACTTGGTTTTTCAATTCCGTTTTGTCCTATCCTTTGATTCCCTTTTGAACCTTATATTTTAATACACATTGTCCCACACTCCCACTATTGTAGTACTTGGTGATTATATACGTATGATTATTAGACACTAAGGGAGTGTTTGGTTTGGTATTTTTTACGCAGATAATGGTTTCAATTAACGTTATCCATTACTTGGTGTTTGTTATGAAAGCTTGATAATCGTTGCCGTTATTTTAGGGTAATTGTTATCCTTACTTTGTTACCTCTTGAAAGGGTAGGGAAACAATTAATTTTCATCCTTTATACAATCAGATTTACTCTCTCACCATCAACTACCCTGCATACAAGAATTCTGATGTCAATCCTGTCAATTTCGCAATTCACTTCCATCACCGGCGACCACCACTACTACCAAAAATCGCCGCCTCCACCATTAGTGACCACCATCAACGAGCAATAATCAGATTTATGAAGTAAAATTTGATAAACTTGCACTATTACAAGAAAAAATTTCAAATTATGGTGTTTAACTATAATTATCACCATTATGGAAAATTTAAGGACTAAAATTTCAGATCTAGCTAGTATATTTAAAATCAAATTCGACCATTGAAATGATTTTTTATAATTAATGATAGAAAATTAATATTGCAGGGGAGTGCAGAGGGAAGAGGGACCGGGAAATGTCTCAAACTTGGTGGTTTGCAAGGCGGAGAGAGAAAAATGTGTTGCCAATTTGGTGGTTTAAAGGATGGAGATGGAGAGAAATAATGAAGAAGATAGAAGAAATGGAAAAAAATACTAACTTTTACTACTCTTTCCATTTGAGGTTTCTATACCAAACACTTTTAATGAAGAAAGAGAATGAGTTAAAAACCATTCCTTTTCTCCACCTTATTCATTTCCTTTCCCGTTCTTTTTTACAGATATACCAAACAACCCCTAAATGTTTAACAAAAATTTAGAATTCCAGGGGACAGGAGCCAAGCCTATTGTTATCAGTGATGTTTTCGGTAATAGTATGAAGAGTAGCGAAGGAATGACTCTTGTCTTGAAGTGGGAACCCAAGATAAGAGCCAACTATCATCTTGGGTAAAAGCAAAGAGAGCATTTTTTAGGTAAAGCGGACTGACCAAACTCCATTCATGGAGTACCTTTCTAATTCTGACAATTGTTTGAATGTTTGTCCAAACAAAAAGAGGGCATGAACAAATTACATAAGATGGGAAATAGAGGCTTTGTTAAAAGAGAAGAGTTTCCACTGTCCCACCTTTCTTTAATTATCTTTGAACTTATTGTTATGGGAGGGGGAGAAGATAAGAATTTTAGGAGAGGAGAAGAAATCTAGAAGAGGGAAAGTTTTATTTCATTTTATTTTGATTAACTCTAATACAACATTATATCCCTTTTATACTACTAAGACTCACTAATTACAATTTTAATACCAAATATACCTATAACATACTTTCCCCCTTCAAAAGACTTGTCCTCAAGTCTATGTTAAGAAATCTAAACAAAAATACAAGACAACTTTTAACTGAAACTAAACACTACAAAAAAAAAGCCCAAAACAGTGAGAAATGAAGTAAGATCAATCTCGGTAATTTCTGATTCCATGCCAAATGAGTTCGAGCAACATATTTGAAACTCAATATTAATCGAATCTTCTTTGCCGATAAATGAGCCAACATCATTTGCGTTGAAACTTGTGCTACAATACTTTCATTTTCTCCAACACTTGCTTGAATTTTAACAGTAACATTGTGATTTTGAGACTCGGATTGTTGATAATGATCAAGTAACCAGGCATCTCTATTGTACTTATTCATCACTTCATGAATAAAACTAAAAACATGCATATAAATCTTCCGTTTCTTGATTTTTAACAACCAAGGTGGGTCAACCATTACTTTAGCATATTCTACCCAAACTTTTCTCTTTTTCTTGTACATCTCATATGATCTTCTTTTAACTTTCTTGGAGCTTGATTGCACTCTTCACCAAGTACCTCGTTGATGAGTTTCTCTTGGAAGATTCTTAGTTTGGATATTAGAACTTTCAATTGAATGAATTTCAAGAATTTCCCCATGTGTTGAATATAAATTTTTAGGTTCAATTGCCACAAAACATTCATGATTTTCATCTAAATCATGTTCACTCATGACATCAATCACACAATTAACCAAATCATCATCCATATGAACAAAGCCTTTAGATTCCAACTTACTTTTTGCACATGAATTCATATGATCAACTTTTAAAGATTCTTGAGTATCAATTTTTAAATCACACGTTAATTCTTGAATGGTATTTATTTCAATATCGAACATCTCTAATGCAATCACATAATCACTTGTTTCGTCATATACTACAATAAAACTCCAATTATCACTATTATGTTGGCAATTATGATCAAGAATTGGTTCCTTACACCATTCACACAATCCTTTATCCAAACTATCAAAACATTCACCTTTCAAAAGTTTTTTAAAAGATTTGATAACCTTCTTTTGTTTGGCTTCTTCAAGTTGTGGGATAATTGGTTCTTCAAATTGTATGGTTTTGTAAAACTTTTCACTCTTCATCTTTGCAAACACTAAAAGAAATCTCTAGTTTGGGGAAAAAAGTTCAAGAACTCAAATGACCATGGCAATGCCTTTTCACAAATTGGGTGTGTGCAATTTGATTGTAGTATTTAATGACAAGTGTTAAAGCAAGTAACAATATTCTTGACATGGACGTTAACTTCAGTCATCTAATCGAACATGCTTTGTCTTATACTTTGGAGAAGGACGATAAAGATGTGTCGAGATGTGTGGGATTAAGGTTTGGGTCGTTTGATGAAGTGTTGCTTGGTCAAAGCAATAATAATTGAGGTCAGAAGCTCTGCTCGACCTACCTGGGAGCCGCTCGATCAGGTCGAGCAAAGGTCAGTGGGTCGAGCAGAATGTCCAGAATGAGACAGAAGGCTACTGAAGTGCTCGCTCGACCAGATCAAAGGTCACTCGACCAGGTCGAGCAAGGGGTGTTTGGTCGAGCGGATGGTCAGAGGACTCCAACGGGCAGTTTTCTGTTTTAATTATGCAATAATATTGATCATTATTCTATAGTTTTAATGTTATGCTTTATTGTCATAGTTAATTGTAATGTTTATTGTGCTTTATGGTGGGTTAATGTGTGACTCTAAGATTGACGCTCACCTTCATCTATAAAAGGGAGTATAAATCTTAGAGAAAGACCCACCACAAACACACATTGAGGGTTTACTTGTGCATTGTTAGAAACTAGAGGAGTGTTCTTGCTTTGCATTAGTATTTGTGATCTTAAGAGATTGTTCTTAAGACAAGGGGGTTTATTATAATTGTATTGTTGAATCTTTTATAATAAAACATCTTTTGAGGGGAAGGTATCAAAGATACCTCATAAACACTTATGTTCATTCTTGCTCTATTTTTCATTTGTGTTTCAATTGTTGAACCTCCATTGCACCGTTCATTTCAACAAGAAATAAATGTTTCAATAGGATAAAGAAAGAAAACGAATGGAATAGAAATATTAGTGCCAAGGAAAGAATGGCTCTTGATACCAATGTTATGGCAGGGGGAGAAGATAAAAATTTTAAGAGAGGAGAAGAAATCTAGAAGAGGAGAAGTTTTATTTCATTTTATTTTGATTAACTCTAATACAACATTATATCCTATTTATACTACTAAGACTCACTAATTACAATCTTAATACCAAATATACCTATAACACTTATAGAATGTTAAGAAGAATTATAAACTAAGAGTGATTGATCAATTGTAAAAAAACAAATAGATAACTTTAATAACTGCTATTTCTCTTCCCTAATATATGAAGTTCCCTAATAATAAATTCTCTGTTGCTGGCTTTCTTTTGTTTATTCCAGCTTTATTCTTGTTGGATTTTTATTTTGTAGCTTGCTTAGCCTTATGTATGGCTACTATTCTGTTGCTGACTTTGTGTCGCCTGTTTTTGGCCTCTTCTGTCTCGTATGCACATGAAGAGTGAGGTGAGGATACCCATCATAGAAGGTGGGCTTTGCTTCCACACTAATGCACATAAGATGGGAAGAGAATCTTTGCCATGATGTATTCGGGTTTTTCTGGTGAATGAAAAATCTTTTATTTGCCAAAAAAAACTTTAATTGACACTACAATAAATTTGATTTTAGTGGAATATATCTAGCGACAATTAATTTAAATATCGTTATTTCAAATTTCTTATAGTGTATATAGAGGATTTAGTGACATTTATTAGATCCTTTAGCAGCATATTAAAAAGTCACACTAAAGCTTTTAGCGACATAGTATCTAGTGACATTTATCATAAATGTCGCTATAGACTATAGTGACAATTATATATGCTACTAAAGACCAAATTAAGTGTCGTTAAATCACTTTATGGTGGAACTTAAAATAAAAATCAATATTTATTACACTAAAAATATGAATCAGTGGCATTTTTTTAATGCCATTAAATCCAATGTCGCAAAAAGCTAAATTTATTGTAGTGTGATAGAGGAAAAACAGAGTTCATAAACATTAAAACAATATTAAAAGAAATTTAGTAGAAAAAATATGGAACCAAAACTAATAAAAAAATATTTTTGAAAAATTAGTGGGAAACATATAGAAACCATAAGAAATACAAAAATGCTAAAATGAAGTTAGCGAAACATACGTGGGAAAATAAGCATTATTAAAAATATTAAATTAGAGATGAACAAGGTTACTTTTGTCCAAAATAAGCCCTAATACACCTGATTTTTTCTTGGGAAATTATTAACGGTGCTCCTGAGGTATGCGTTTTTATCGATGGTGGAAATTTTTTTTTTTCCAATGGCATCCCTAACGTTTTGGGGTATTACAACCGTGACCTTTTTTAAGTTTTTTCCGTTAAAAATCCGTTAAGCTTTCGAATTTAACCTAACTAGGGTTAGTTTCTTCTTCTTCGCTCCTTCCATGACTGCCTTTCATGACTGCCCTTTCTTCAAAACCCAGAAAAATCCCTTATTCGACTATAATCAATATAAATTGATTGACCATAATCAGGAATGTAAGAAATCCCAGGTTGTGGTGATGAATTCTTGACATTATCCTCCTTTTCATCTTCGTCTTCATGATCATCATCAATATCAAGATGCCCAGAATGCGAAGAATGATGATGATGATGAGAACCCATTTCATCATCATCAGAACAAGACAATGATGACACAGTTTCAGCATCCATTTCTCTCAAATTATGAGAAATTGAAGTACTAGAAGACCCATTTTTGTTCTTCTTTTTCTTTTTATTGTTTTTCTTCTTGTTCTTCATCATATTATCAAACTTTTTGTGGGACTGATACTTGGGTTCATCAGATGGGAGAGTAAGAACAGGGGAAGAAAGTGAAGAAGGCGAAGAAGGTGAAGAAGAAGAAGCTGTAGATGAAAGTATAAGCTCTTCTTCAACAAATCTACAAAGAGAATCACCCACATCTTTCAACTGTCGAAAATAAGCAATATGAGCAGCAGCTAAAGCAAACTGATGATCAGAAGCAGATTTAATCAAATCTCTTCTTTCCTTACAGAAATTCACTAATGGAAGATCTTGGGGTTTGGAAGTTCCACACCCCATTGAAATCTCACAACAAAAAACCCTAATTTCTAATTGCAATTGAAAAAGAATCAGAATCATCTTCTAATTGCAATTGAAGAGAGAGAAATGAAGGTCTCATTACCGTCCATGGCGGAAGAAAGAGAAATCAGATGGGATTTATGATGTGAGAAAGAGGGAATTTTCCAGAAATCAAGATGGAAAAAATAGAGAAAAAATTAATGAGAAAAAAAGGGTAAATTGGTAGGTTTAGATAGGATTAATTTAAAATAAAGGAGACAATGGGCAGAGATTAGAAGGAAGTTGGGATCTATGCAGCCATGAAGAAAGGGCAGGAGCGAAGATGAAAAAACTAATCCTAGTTAGGTTAATTTCGGAAACATAACAAATTTTTAACGGAAAAAGCTTAAAAAGGTCACGGTTGTAATTACCCCAAAACGTCAGGGGTACCATTGGAAAAAAAACTTTTTCCACCATTGATAAAAACGCATAGCTCATGGGCACCATTGATATTTCCCTTTTTTCTTTTGTAAGCGGACTGACCAAACTCCATACTGAATTCATGGAGTACCTTTCTGACTCTCAATTGTTTGAATGTTTGTCCAAACAAAAAGAGGCCATGAACAAACACAAGATGGGAAATAGAGGTTTTGTTAAAGGAATAGAGTTTCCATTGTCCCACCTATGTTTTAATTATCTTTGAACTTAATAGAATATTAAGAGTAATTACAACTTGTTTCGTTACCCTCTATTACCTTTGGAATTTTAATTTCCTAGGAAATAATATTATCTTTATTTGTTTGGTTGCAAAAAAATCTAAAATTCATAGGAATTGTAAAATCCAAGGGAAGTTAATTCCTATGATACATAGGAATTAGATTACCATATACCCCCTTGGTTATTAACAATTCTCATGTATCATTTTAAGTGAAATTATCATAATACCCTCTAATATTTGGTGTAACCGCTATTTTCCAAGTAACTACTTCATTTCTCACATTTATCACCTTGTTAACCAAACCACTTATGAAAAATTACTTCCAAAGAAATGAAAATACCTATTGTCAAACAAATAACTTTAAGTAATTCTTAGGAAATTAACAAAGGAAGTAAATTCCAATGAATTACAACTTCCCATAGGAATTTAATTCCTATGTCAACCAGATTGATCAATAGTAAAAAGAAACAAAAAGAGAACTTTAATAACTACTTCCTCCGTTTCTTAATTAAGTTCCTACAATAAATGATCACGGAAAATATATATATTTTTTTGCAATAAAATATTTTAGATAATGGAAAAGTAGGAATTATAAATGTTCAAAAAATTTAAAAGAAATTTATTGAATAATAAATTTGACGAACAAAAAGTAGGAATTAAAAACATTAAAAAAATACTACCGCCTAAATGTCCTATTTAGTTTTTTGACACTATTCACTCATCACTCTTAATTTGTATTTTACTCCTAATTTATAAGTTAAAACATAGTCATGTGTGATCTTGTTTGATTCGTCTCAATGCAAGGCTTATTAATATCAAATTTTTATAATTTTAATTAAGAATAATTTGAGATATTAAGGGTTAAAATGTTGTCGCGGCAAGTGTGAAAAAACTAAATGAGACATTTAGGCTGAATAGGAGGGTGTATTATTAGAAATTTAATGGAATAAATATAAGGATCATAATTAATAAAAATTATTTTTAAAAAGTTAGTGGGAAACATATATGGACCATAAGGAATATAAAAATGCTAAAATGAAATTAGTGAAATATATGTGGAGGCCATTAGCATTACTAAAATATTAAAATGGGGATGGATAAGGTCACTTTTGTCCAAAATTTATTATATATAAATAGAAATATTTTGTATTAGAATAACAATTGAAACATCCAAAATGACAAATGAAAACTTTTTTAAGCAACACAGAGTAGAAAAGACCAAAAGAACATTGCATTTTATAACTTGAAAACAACTTACAATAAGTGAATAGAAATACATAGTACTCATTGTTATTATTTAGTAATTATTACTATATCATTCTCCCCAACAAATCACAAATCACAAATCACTCTCAAACCACCAATCCCTTATATTAGTCATTCAATTCAAAACATACAAAACCCTCTACTGAGAACACTAAACCCACCATCCACAACAAGATTATGTCCACTTACAAACTTAGAATCATCACTAGCCAAATACAAAGCAGCTTGAGCAACATCTTCAAAAGTACACATAGCCCCCTTAAGATTAGAATACACTTTACAAAAACCCTCATCATCTAACTTAAAAAAATCCCTTGTCATTGGTGTAGAAATCACATGTGATGACAAACAATTAACCCTAATCCCATATTTCCCAAGCTCAACAGCACTATTCTTAGTAAGCCCTAATACACCATGCTTTGAACTAACATAAGCATGTGAAGCTGCACCAGCAATACTACATGAAATACTCCCCATATTAATTATACACCCTTTTTGTGCACCCATCATAACTCTAGCTGCTTGTTTTGTTCCTAAAAAGGGTCCCACAAGGTTGACTTTCATGACTTTTTCAAACTCAGATTGGGTGTTGTCAAGGATATTTGGATATTGTAAACCTCCAAATCCTGCATTATTGATCATGATATCTAACTTTCCATAAATGGAAAGTGTTGAATCAACAGCATTTTCAAGATGGGATTCAATGGTTACATCACAGTGGATGTATGAGGCTGATTGTTGACCTATGTTGTTGCATACTGATTGGCCTAACTCGTCTTGAATATCAGCAATCATGACTTTAGCGCCATGTTTCACGAAAAATTTTGCTGTGTACTCACCAATTCCACTTGCTCCACCTGTGATTATGGCTACTTTGCCTTCCAACCTGTTACCAATTAGATCATCATACTCGGATATAGAGAATAGAGATGGTCTCACTATGAGACCGCGCGTCTCATTTAAGAATTTGTAGATAAGCAGCTCGTCTTATATGTGACCGTCTTATTATCATCCAAATATACTCCCTCCTATTCTCTCTATTAGTTTCACTTCCAAATAGAGTTAAGTCACTCTATTAGTCTCATTTCTATTTATAGTGTATATTCTTTTACCTAATTACGCTTACTCACGTTAGCTTATTACCATTAACAATTTACTTATTACCCTTTCTCTCTCCTTTCTAAGTGGTCGTATTTAATCCACCTAAAAATTGGTGAAAACTCAAATGAGACTAATTAGAAAAATACGAGGAAGTACATAATTAGCCCATTTTTGTATTAACTGATCACTTTAAAATTGTAAGTGATCAATTAATTATAACATATTAAATATACATGGGTAAACTCAATAGACATGATTTCACTATGAGCCCATTTCATTTAAGAATTTGTGAATAAGTTAATAAGTTACGTGCACTATCATTTTATTGTCATATATATATTGGAAATCAGATCAAACATATATTCTAATAATATATTGATATTTCATTTACCTCTACGATTAAATCAGTTTTGATCAATTTCAATCAGTTGAAATAGTAAAAATCAAGTGAATTAAACAGAGCGTGTGTTTGCATGGGTAGAAAAGCAAAGACAATTTAAGTCTAGTAAATTGATTACCTTCTGGGTGCTGCAGAACCATTTTCCATTTCGCTATGTAGATGATGCTATTACCTGTGATGAGAGTAGAGAGTAGAGAGTAGAGAATAGAGAGATATTTGTGTAAGTTGTGGTCGAACATCTTCCTTATTGGAAGTTATTTATAGGCTCATGTAGCAACACACACCAACAACATACACATAAAATAAAACCAGTTTTAATAGTACGTGTACACCTCTCTTCGATTCATTCCTTTAGCCTTATTGTCTTTTGCCACGCAGACTTAAAAATTAACTAGGTAAGTTGATTAAAGTAGTAAGATAATCAAAATAAGCGAGATAATATAGACAGTAAAATTGTTGCAGACGTAGGAAAACTATTCACGGTTATAATTTTTTCACATTAGCCGCAATATATAAAATAATCCTACATGGAAATATCCTAACAATAACCACTTCTATTTCAAAAGGGAAGAAGGTAGTTGAATTTAAAGCAATAACTAAAGAATACTCCTTTCGTTCCTTAAAAAAGTTTTTAATTGTTTTTCACACTTGCCCCATTCAGCCTATTAGTCCAATTTGATTTTTTATACTTGCCGAGACAATATTTTAACCCTTACTATCTCTAATTATTTTTAATTAAAAATTATTAAAAGTAAATATTAATAATCTTTGTATTGAGACGAATCAAACAATGTCTCACATGACTATGTTTTAACTTATAGATTAAGAATAAAATACAATTTAAAAGTGATAAGTAAATAGTGACAAAAAATCAATGAGACGAAGTACTATTTTTTAATTTCCTTAAACATTTCTAAATGAAGGGAGTAATACATTTACACACGTTTTCATTAAGGTGAGCTTAATTATTGGCTAGTAAGTTGCATCATATACCGTTCAAAAAAAAGTACATCAGATGACCCACTGGCCAATAGTGTGCAGTGGTGGGTTTAGGCTATTTTTCTTTTGAGTAATGAAGTAGAAGTACTTCATATAGTATAAAATTCCTGTTCACACGTGATTATTGTTTCCTACATCATAGCTCATATTCATATGGTCCAATAATAGTAGAACAACAAATAAAATGACTCAAAATAACAATTAGACAACTTTAAAAAACAAAAGAAATATATAAAATATTTAATGTATTTGGTTATAATCACACACTTTCTTTAATTAATTCTCTTTCATACATTTATATCTTTAAATTTCATTTATATAATTCTTCCACATTCCTGTAAAATATCATTTTTTTCATTTATATTTGTAGCAAATGTATAGATCTAGAAAAGTAGACATATTGAAGAACCAAAAGCTTCAATTGTGTATATATCATTCCCAAAACTAAATCAACAAACCTTAATTTATTTGTTTTGTTACCTTTCAAATAATGCATAGTAAACTCAGGGTCGATCCAAAGCAAGGGCAAGACGTTTTTACGCCCAGATCCCTCATAAACTTTAGTTTTCAATTAGTGTTAAGATTTAAACTTTTCTATGTATATAATAATTTAGAGCCCATAAATAATCTTTCACCCCTAAAAACCTAGGCCCCACCCTAAGTAACCTAACGAAAGTTCCTTGCAATAGCAAAAAAGGGATGTATGCACATTATTGTAAGTACTAGTGGGTTGAATGTGCTAATTAGATTTTCCATTAAATGTATGTCTTTAATAATATTATCGTCTAAATATTGGAATCTGCATGTACTATCTCCCTAAACTAACAACCATTCAAACATGAAACATATGATGTTGTTGGAGAGTTTTCGATTTCTTCAATTTTGTTTACAATTATTGTAATTCTCTTAAATAAAGCCTAAATACTTTCCCTCTACGCGATCAATTAAAAATCATATATACCCATGATTGATTATGAAATTCATTTGGCATTTATTGTTTTTTATACACATTATTTTGTACATTAATAGTATAATTCTTTTTTATAACTGACAATTATAAAATTTTGCAAGACATAATATTTCCTGCAAAACAGGTGGTATTTTGAAATTATTTGAGGATTATTAGTTCCTCGAATTATACCTAAGTAATACTCTCTAATTAATTGATCAATTTAAAATTATTTAATATATATATATATATATATATATATATATATAATATATATATATATATATATATATATATATATATATATATATATATATATATATATATATAATCCATGTAGATATACTTTTATTTTATTATCGATGTTAATTTTATTATCGAATAAAATATATCTATACTATTAATTATGAAATTATTTGAGTATTATGTTGTACATATATATTTTATCATATAGATATATTTTATTTTATTATCAATATTAATCTTTTACTAATTACATGTTTAATTATACCAATTGTTGATTAGTTAGTCAGATTGTATAATATGTGATGCCAAAATCCATTAAAGAAAGATTTAGGAGGCTATGATTTTAAAGATTTCTAGGATAAACTTTAAAGTTCTAAGAGAAGCTTTATTTTTGCAAAAGTGAAGTCTTTAATAAAGATGTTATATTGATTGTTGTACTAGTTCTTTATTTGTTGTTTAAAGCTACTATGCTTCTGGTATTGGATGTTGTGGACTTGTGGTGGTTTCATTGGCCATTGAAAACATATTGCTAGCTTGTTGTACTCGTTCTATTGGATGTTGGTGCTGACTTTGACTCTGATTTTAACCCAATTTAATAAATTAATCTATTTTGAAAATTTTTAAAAGAAAACTTTAAGCTTCACTTTTGCCTAAAATGACGCTTAATTTGTTTGAAATTTTTGTGAGGGTGACTTTGAAGTTTCATTTCATGGTAGCTAAAACTAATCGTAAGACGTAAGATGCAGTTTTTCGATTTTTTTTGCAGGTTTCTTTCTTGAAGGTCCTTTTTGAGCCGGGGGACTTTTTCAACTGCCCTCTCCTTAAGGGTATGAGACGCTGTCTATCTTTCCTCCCCAGACCCTGAACATAGATTTATTTATGTTCGGGATACACTGGGTATGATGATGATGATAAAACTAACTTTATCCATCTTTGTGTTTGGTTGATTTTTAGATCCATAAAAGATACTATAAAATATGCAAAGTCATAACAAGAATTTAGGTGAGTTTAAAATGAATTTTATTATGCGGTGAATTTTCAAAAGATAATGTAATATTGGAAATTTGGGACAAAATTATGTAGACGGGAAACTGTAGAAATTCACTAAAAGAAGAGTGGAACATACAAAAAATCGAAAGCTTTTTAAATGATTGAGAAGTCTCTAGAGTTTGTTAGATGTTGTTCTTGATAGTCTCTTGTGCTAAAAAGATTAGGGTGCCCATTGATCAACTATCAATAGTCAAGTTTTCATGATAATATCAATCCCCCAAGTCCTATTGATGCCTAAGAAATTAATTATGGTTGCAAAATACATGTTGTTCAAGATAATAAGCAGGCGGCAGACAGCACACTACATTTATCAAACCAAATTGTTCTAATACAAAAAAACACTAATTATATTTGGCTATTTGAGAATTTACTTTAATTTGTTCCAAATTTTTATCGAATGTTTTATGCAAAACTTTTGTCTATCTAATGTTTGAACATATACTTATCAAATGTGCCTTTTTATCAATGTATGTATATACAAGATACAACATCCACATAATTCCATTTTCTCTATTTCTGTGTTTTTTTTTTCAATCTTTTATTAATATGATGAAATTCCATGTAATTCTAATTTTTTTAAAAATATTACTTCTAATATATTTTATTAATTGTTTATATTTAATACGATGATCTCCAATTACACTTACAAAAAGTTGAGCGAATGAAAGTGAAACATGATCTTGAGACAAAATTATTTTGTAAAATAACTTTTTTTTAAATCAAGCGAAGGAATCAATACAACCTAATTCTCTAAATAAGAATGACAAACCATCTAAAATAAATGTGGTTCCTTAGTTGACGGGAATAGCTTGGCCGCCTATGCCAATACAAAATATTAAACTTGATCAATTAAGCCAATAAACAACTTCTTCGTGAGCCAAATCAAAGCTAAGCAGGGCGGACCCTATATATTTTGGGGCCAGCCCTATATATTTTGGGGTCCTGGACGAAATAACAAATTGGGGCTCTTTTCCTTTATAATTTATAACCTATATGGACCTCCTATAATTATTAATTTTGCTTTTTTGACATAGGGGCACTGGGCGACGATCCCTCTTGCCCACCCTTAGGGCCGGTCCTGAAGCTAAGCATATAAATAATGTTGAATTAGTTGTTCAATCAATTAACATACAAAATCCTTTATTGAGAACACTAAATCCACCATCCACAACAAGGTTATGACCACTAACATACTTCGACTCATCACTCGCCAAATACAAAGCCGCATGAGCCACATCTTCAAGTGTACACATAGCCCCTTTAAGATTTGAGTATACTTTTGCAAAATCTTCTTCGCCCATATTAAATCCTTTCATTGTCATTGGTGTAGCAATTACGTAAGAAGACAAACAATTAACCCTAATCCCATATTGCCCTAGTTCAACAGCAGCATTCTTAGTCAACCCTAAAGCACCATGCTTTGAGCTAACATAACCATGGGAAGCCGCACCGGCAATACTACACGAAATGCTACCCATTGTTATTATACTACCTCGTTTGGCAGTAATCATCACCCGAGCAGCATGTTTTGTACCTAAAAACGGTCCCACAACATTCACCTTCATGTTTTTTTCGAACTCTGATTGTGTGTTATCAACGATACTAAGCTTTTTTGTGCCTCCAAATCCTGCGTTATTCAACATGATATCTAGTTTTCCAAATTTTGATACGGTTGAATCAACCGCATTTTGAACGTGGGATTCATTAGTTACATCGCAATGAATGTATGAGGCGGCTGATGAATCGCCAATGCTGTTGCATACATTTTCTCCTAACTCGTCTTGAATATCAGATATCATAACTTTAGCACCATGTTTGATGAAAAATTTTGCCGTGTATTCACCGATTCCAGATGCTCCTCCTGTTATGAGAGCAACTTTACCTTCCAACCTATGGACAATATATCATAATTGTGTAACATCAATTCAATTTGGAGACAAAACTATATTCTGAGGAAAGGTGTTCAACGACAAAAAATTCATTCTAGTGACAAAATAGGCGATAAAGCCTTTTTGTTGCTATGGCGTTTAAATTTTGACTCCAATTCAAATCTTTTCAAATACATTCTTCAAACCTTTTAATTTACCATTTCATTCTTCTAAACATTGACCTTCTCCTCCAACTTCTATCTAACATTTTAATAACTTATTCTCCTCCTTCTCTCAACTTCTCATCATATAATCCAATGAATTTTTGAATTGTTGTGATTAAATGTGACTTGAGTGCACAAATTAAAAGGTGCATTCATGAGTGAACTATTAGGATGGAATCCTATGAGGTTATTAATTGGTGATTTATTAAGTTGGTAACTTAATTTGGTGTTGAATGTGATGATTAAAACATGAATTAATGGGACTTAATGACGAAGTGTAAAGGTTTAATGCAAGATACTCTACTATGCAAGTCGAGCAGAAACTGTCCAGGAGTGATCGCGTCGAGCGGATCCGCTCAACCCGAGCAAACTGTTATGTTTGGTCAAGCAACAAGTCAGAATGTATCTAGTAGCTTCTGTTTCTCCGCTCGACCACCTGCTTCGCTCGACCTGGTCGAGCAGATCCTCTGACAGCATAAGATGTTGTTTTTCAACGGTTCAAGTGCATGGAGATGTTACAACTCATTGAATATCAGCCGATTAAATTCTCTTAATGTTGTTTATTATGCAATTTATATTACTACCTATATTGAATCATATGTAACTCCTAGAGTATCTAGCATTATAGATAGTGAGCAAGAGTGATCATCCAAACACATCCACAAAAATACCCAAGTCAAACACTAGCCTTATATCTCTTCTCTATTTGTAAATCTCCATTTGTGATAATATAAGAGATACCACAGACCGGAGGACGTAGCTTAAATTGGGTGAACCTCGTTAAATCTTTGCGTCATTTTATTGCATTTTTATTTCCTACAAACATCAATTTATTGTTAGCGTAATTTGTTTCACACAAGCTTAGTGATATTAGGGATTGAAACACATTGTTTAATCTCTAATATAACATCATTTCCACTAATATATTCCGTGGTTTTCTTCTTCTCTTTTCACAGGTATTCTCTTAATTGAACAATCTTTTTAATTGTTTTGGAAGAATTTTTTATATATATTGTTTTGTCTCTCGATTTATTTCCATTTTGACATGCATTTTTCATGTTATTCTTGAATTTTGATATAAAATGTTTGTTTATACATGTCGAATATTCGTATTTTCTTGGATTTTTTTGTTGTTAATTAAAAACATAAATGACATAAATTCATTTATTGATCATTAAATTCAGTCATTTACATTGTTAGACTACCATAATAACAATTTTAAATTTTAGGAGAAGTGTAAAAAATATTTAACCAGATGATAATTATAGAAACAAATAAATTAATGCAAAAAATCAACCAACTTCAATCAGTGAATAAACAATCAAACTATCTTAGCTATCAAATATAATGCAATGAAAATCAATCAACTAAAAATATTGTCTACTTTTGAGTAATTTAATTATTCTTTTATGAAAATAAAAATGTATAAAAACTATTATGGCTGAAATGACAATATAAATAGTCCCATATGGCAATTCCAATTGTTTGCTCATATTATTTCTCTTCTCTGAATTTTTAGTGTTGTTTAATAATATTTTATAGAATAACTCTAAATTTAATTACATTTAAGAAATTCATAGTGAGATGGGAACATAGAATATTAATGACTATTAATAAAAGTCAAGGACAAACAGTATCCTCATGTTGGTCTACTCCTACCTTAGCCTGTTTTTAGTTATGAACAATTTGACGTCGCCATTTCTAGAGTGATTAGAAGGAAAAGGAAGAATTCTCATATGTGATAAGGATGGTGAAATATGTCATCGTACTGAGAACGTAGTATATAATATTGATGTGTTTCAAAGCCTATAAACTTTTGATTAACAACATATTTATATTTAATTCTTTTAATTACAATATATATTTGAAAATACTTATTACCCACCTTTATATAATATTTGGATTAGTCTAAAACTTCATTAAAATATTAACGTATTTAAAAATCCGTATATTGCAAGGGTTTTTATACTAGTATGTAAAATAATCTTGAACAATAAATAGTGTCATTAACCGTTATGTAGCAAGTATTTCAGAACAGAGGAAGTACTTTGGTTACCATGAATGCGTGCAAGTATCTAACTAGAAATGACAAAATAAGTAAGCAATAATATATATATATTAAATCTGGTTATACGTACCTTCTGATCACGGCGGAAACAGTAGCCATGTCTCCTAGTTAATATAACTATACTTAATTTCTTAATGTGAAAGAAAAATTGGTATATGAGCAGATGACAAATTCTTGTATTTATTTAATTTACATTAATTGGGAAAGATATGAGTATAATTCAACTATGAGCAGATGACAAATATAACTTATATTAGAAGGTATTTATAGGCTCATGTAGGAGCATAAGTGATCAACCTTCTAGTGAGCGTCATTATTGCCCTATTGGTTAGTTTAATTATACATTTAATTAGCTCAACCAATTTTTTTCTCATTTCTTCCATCTCCACAGTTCACATTTCACAACATCTAATCAATTTGGTTATGGATAATCAATTTAGCGGTATGATATCGATCTATTTTGAGGGCCACTAATGCTAATAATCCCAATGAACATTCATAGATGTGCAGTTTGGACTTATGGATAAACGAGATTTGAGGGCCACTGAGATTTAAAATTTTGAGCAATAAGGTTAACAATGAAGCTACATATCAACAGTAACAATTATATTTATCCACCTCTTAGTTGGCGTGTATTATTCAACCTATAAATGAAGAATTTATGAGATTTAAAATACTCACTCCTCTTTAAACGTATTGTTTAAACGTATTCTTTTTCTCTCTTCTCTCTCTAAAAAAAACCCTAATATCTATAGTTAGTTTGGGGCTATCATCAATATTTAAAGATTGATGGTAAGCTCCTAATTTTTCCTTTTTAAGTTTTTTTTAATATGATTAGAATAAATTTTTGTCCTCTTCCTGTAAGAGAGTTGTTCTACCCATTCATTGGGTTGATTCTACCCATATATTGGGTTTTGAAGTCTCTCCTTGTGAGAGTTTGTAGTTATGAATTTTGGTCTTTAGTTGATTTGTTGGTCGAGATTAATGCGATGATGTTGCAGACACCAAAACTGCAATTATCATCAACTACGTCAAATTCAATTCTATCTCAAGACTACAACAGATCGAAAGACCCCTCGTAGAAGGCTGTATCAAACAGCGATGTGGAAGAGGATATTCAGAATTATCAGATCTCATACACAACGATCATAGTTTTGTTATTATTGAATTATATCCAAAAGAAAATATGACAACTAAGGTGACTTTAGCCAATAAAAAAACAAGTAAATAGAATCGAAGGGAGTAAAACTTTTCCATTTATGCAAGAATTTTAGTTCATAATTATGTTGTAGCTATATATGCATCAATTAATTGACAATGATTATGGATCACATATTTGACCCCTTAACTTTAATCCTAATTATGGCGTGGCCCCTTAGGAATAGTAAAAATAATTAATTTTGCAAACACTAAGTAAGTTAGCTATCAAGAGTCAAAATAAATGATTTAGAATATGAAAAAAGATAATAAAGCCGTTAGGTGATCAACTTAAATAGAAATAATTCATGAAGAGACTTTTATTGAAAATTTGTGATATTTTTGATAATTATTGGTGATATAAATATATGCCATTGTCTTTAAAAAAACACGTACAAAAACCCCTTAATTGTAGAGTATAAAGTACAAAATGGTACTCTTGCAAGCACCGATCATCCCCAGTCGTCCCACCTTCACAATAACAACAAATTCAATGTCATTTCCCCTTTCTCGTGTGTCTTTGGATTCAAATCCAAGGCCTCTCCTTCCTAGTCGTTTGTCTGCTTGTCCGCAAACTTATTCTAACCCTTTATGTGCAAATCAGTAATTATGTTTCTATATCTACCTTTACTATTATTATCAAAATTTACCTACCTTTACTATTATTATCAAAATTTACCTAGAATAATTCAATTTATTTGTAATTTTCCTACAATAATCCCACCTATTGTTTAATCATAAGTAATCCCCACTTTAAAGGGTATTTGCCTAGAGTAAACTTAGGCAACCCGGATTACCTGCTATAGTAGGTAATTTACCAAAAAAGTAAACTGAAAATTAATTTAAAATTAGAGATCAATATATGGGATTATTGTAGAAAAATCATGAATAGATTGGATTATTCTAGGTATTAATTTTTCATTATTATTATTATTATTATTATTATTATTGTTGTTGTTGTTGTTATTGTTATTTTATGTTTGTTTTATCAATCATCAATAATACTTGTATGAGATAGTCTTACTGTAAATATGCCTCATATATGCGTTAAATAGCCTAACAATATACATTATTAGTATATGAATTTCTTTTTTTTAATATCATCTCACCAAAAAACATTAAGAGTGGCTCTTTATTAAGTATTAGGGTATAATGTATATACTATTGCATATATAGTTAATAATAACTTGGAAATTACCTAGAATAATCCTACTTTATCATGATTTTCCTACAATAATCTTACACATTATTTAACTATGAATAATTCAAACTATAGGGGTATTTGCCTAGAGTAAACTCGGGTCATTAGTTATCGAAGGACCTACTATAGTAGGTAATTTACCAAAAACGTAAACCAGAAATTAATTTTAAATTGGAGAAATGTTTTGAGAATTAAATCAAAACTTTATAACCATTTTTACATTTTTTTGACATTTTATGTTAATTTATCTTTTTTAAAAAATAAAACTTACTACATCAAGTTGATTATTTGAATACTGGGTATCTCGTAAAGTTTGAATTATTTAAATTAAGATTGATTAATAGATAAAAGTATTGCAGAAAAATCATAAAATTATTAAATTATTCTTGATAATTTTTTCAAGAAATGACGTGTTGAATGTCATTATGTATATAATTAAATCATCAATATGCATTTCAACTTTTTTCTATTTTAAAACAAAGACTACATATGTAATTCTATATCTATATCTCTATTTATGTATAAAACGTGTAGCAGTAATAAAGTTTATTGTTTTATATGTCAATTGTTGATACTTATGTATTTTTTGTTGCCAGAATGAATGAGGTTTTAGAGATTAAACTTAAAGTACGGGATTATGAATTGGATCAATATGGAGTTGTAAATAATTCTGTCTATTGTAATTATATACAACTAGGTAAGTTAAAAATTCATTCAATTAATAACAATACTTTTATTTTTACTTTTGAATTAATACCCCTATTATTTTACATATTACCATTGGGATAAGTGAGGAAACAACAATTAAAGCCAACTAAAAAAATAACAATTAAAGCTAGTACCTAGGTGACACCAACTTAGAGCATATGAAACGAGAGAATATCAAATTGCTAAATGGGAAAAAATATAAATTAGTATTTTTTTTACGAATAAGTATACAATGTAAAGACATTTAATTTAAAAATTACTAATAAACAACGTCAATAAACACCATAATGGGCTATATACAAAAATTACATTTATATTTTTGAATGAACATAGCAAATATAACGATGCTAAGCTATGCGCGACCATCCCTCTTGCTCACTCTTCAAGTCTGACCTCGATCCACCGAGAATTTATCAAAATAAGCTCTTATAATGATCATAAAAATTTGATTAAATCACTTAAAATAACTCATAATAAGATTTGTTATAATATGGTCTTCTTTGATTACATATTATCAACATCAGTTGGTTTTTAATAAGATTTGTTATAATATATATATATATATATATATATATATATATATATATATATATATATATATATATATAATATTATATATAATATATATATATATATATATATATATTATATATATATATATATATATATATATATATATATATATATATATATATATATATATATATATATATATATATATATATATATATATATATATATATATATATATATATATATATATATATATATATATATTATATATATATATATGTTGTGAATGGGCTAATGCAATGGTGAAGAAAACAACTCTAAAATATGATGCAAAGAAAGAACCAAAAACAGAGCACAACAAAGAACACCCCCAACACAAGATTAATGAGGTATCTTATGATACCTCCTCCTCAAATAAAGTTTCTTGTCATTAATATAATCAACATTACATTAAGACTCACCTTACAATGCTCTAGAACAAGTATCCAAAGCAAAGATTGAAGCTTGACTTCAATCTCCCACAAAATACCTTAATACAATAGAGAAGACTCTCTTGGCTTAAACCCTAATAATCTCTAAATATTTGGCACTCACATAAACCCTAATACACTTCTAAGACCCTTATATTGACTTCAATCTCCAACTATATATATATATATATATATATATATATATATATATATATAACGATTCGCTGTTTAATGCGTGTATATACTATGATGTAGCTAATCATGAACTTGCTAGACGCATCGGTTTAGATGATCGTGTAATTGAGGAAAGTGGTGGAGCCGCTTTGTCAAAATTATCTCTTACTTATCTGTCACCTCTTAAGGTATGTATAATTATATATACGTTCTCAATTTTGAACAACTTAAAATTTGTTTAGGTTTCAAAAATTATAGCCATATGGCGAATCTATGATTTGAAGGATGAAGTTATGTTATAGTGTAATACTCCCTCCGAATCATTTTAGTTGTCCCATTTGGGATTTTACGGATTTTAAGGGTTGAGTGGGGTCCATTAAAAAGGTGGTAGTTGGGTATTTTAATTGATTAAATTAATTGTAAAGGTGGTAGTTGAGTATTGGGAATTGAAAAAGTGGGGGTATTTAGGTAAAAAAAGAATAACCAAAAAAGGAAATGGGACAATTGGTATGATTTTGCCAAATAAGAAAATAGGACAACTAAAATGATTCGGAGGAAGTATAAGAAAGCCACATGATATCCTTTAAAAAATTGAACTGATATTTTCAAGGTTTTTAATTTGTAAAAAAATTGCGTGTTGCACCATTTTATTGAAAAACTTATTATTTATAATACACCAACCGAACACAACATTTGACATATTATACAATGAACTATAATTAACGGTGTTAAAAAAAAGATCATCCCATAAAAAAAAATAAAAATTAATTTTCGGAATTGTTCAAAATAAACGCTGCTGGAAATTACGGTTCCTAATACACGAATTGAACACAATTTTTCAAAATAAATGTGGAAAAAGCTAAGCTCCTTTGATTTTTTATAATTTTTTATCAATTCATTATGTCCTAAATGAGACGATCTGACAGTGAGATCATCTCTATTGGGCTGACCCAATACACATATTATGTCATAAAATACTCACTTATAATTTTAAAACGATCAATTATTACGATCTTAAAGTAATCAATTATAGAAATGGGCTAATATATGGGTTTGGCTCATAGTGAGATTGTCTCATACAAGACGAAGTATATTTTTAATGATAAAAATAAGAAAACAAATAAATATTGAATTGAGGTAGTTTACAAATAAATTAAGGTTTAAGGTTATTTTTGGAAAAAATATTCTAATCATTTGATTTGGTAAATCTATATGAATATGATCTTTTGATTTTCACCTTTATAATTGCAAATTAGGATCTTATCATAAAATTCATCTAAACTGAATAATGAAATGTAATCTGAGTCCAAAAATCTTTCCTTTCATAATATTAATTTATCTATTTCATTTGCTTTCATATGATGAATTAGAATGGTGAGGAGTTTGTTATCAACTCAATCATATCAGATATATCAGCTGCTCGCTTATACGTCGATCATTTTCTGTACAAGTTACACGATTATCAGGTTATTTGTTCGTTGTTATTTATCTCTTTAAATTTGCAACATTATGCATTTTTATGATAGAATTTTTGGGAATCAAAAAAATGTTACAATTTAAATAGAACAGAGAAAATACTCTTTTCGTTCCTTGATAAAGTTCACATAAGAAATGTTTATGCGAATTAAAAAAATATAATATTTTAGTGAATATATGGAGTATTGAATAGTAAATTTAATAAAGGAAAGTAGGATCATAAACATTTTAAAAATATTAAAAGAAAGTTTGTGGAAAAAATGTGAAAGCCACAACTAATACATAAATATTTTTATAAAGTTAGTGGGAAACATATGAGACCATAAAACATATAATTAGAAATGTCAAATGAAGTTAGTAGAAAATATGTGGAGACCATAAATATTATTAATTATTTATATTAAAATGAGAATGAATAAGATTACTTAGTTATTGTCCAAAATTTATGATATAAATAGAAAAACTTTTTTGCGAGAACAATAAATAAACCACTCTAAAATGACAAATGAGAACTTCTATGAACAAAGGGAGTATCATTGAATGCTTTCACTTTGTAGATATTCAATTACATAGAAGTATAACAGTTATATTTCATATGAACTGATAGCCGATTCTGGAAGCAAAAGCAGTGCTTGTCTTAATCGATAAAAATAATCGTCCTGTTCGTGTACCTGCTGAAGTGAAATCAAAGGCCAAAAAATTTATGAAGGAGGAAAACAAATAGAGAAAAGTTAAAGACACTTATATTTTTCATATTGGATGGATTGTGTTGAATAAAACAATAGCTGTTTCATGTTGATTAATGATTATATTGGAGTATATGTATGTAGGATATGATTTGTTAAGCGGAATATTAAGACAAGTTTTCCTAATATCTAATTAAGATTATATGCATATTATAATATAAATTATTAAATATAGAAGAATATTATATACGTTATGCTTAAATTTCATGTTGTGTAATCGAATATGTACTTCAATAATTGTGTATAAAAGAATGTTAATTTTTGTTCCTTAATTGTCAAGGAACCAACTCAATCAAAAGCTTAAGTTAATGGACGTTGAAGCCCCAAGATATGTTATATACTCTAACACGCACCCTCACACGAGAGCCCTTTGGGCTAGAAGTGTGGATGCAACACAGACTCTCCTCATACCTGGTGCTAAATATTCCACTTTTAAATGAGGGGTGGTTGAGATTCGAACCTGTGACCTCTTGTCACACTGGCTTCTGATATCATGTCAAGGAACCAACTTAACAAAAGTTTAAGCTGATGGTTAAGGCCCTAAGATATGTTATATATTCTAACCTTAATCATTAGTCCACAAGTATCAACCGAATCATCGGTTATATTATTACAAAATAAGAAATTATTTTCTTGTTACTTTTATGGTGTAATATGGTGTTTGAAGAGAAGAAACAAATGCTATGCAACACATGGCATAAAATAATTATAGGATGACAATGCATTTTTGATAGGGTTTTAATCTTATATCGTTACTAGTGCACGTTGTACTTATAGCTAACGAGACAAAGATGCGATGAGGGACAAAATGTTTAGAGGAATTATATCTTAAACTAATAACTACTCTCTCGTTTCTCGATTGAAGAAGTTATCTTAAGGAATATTCATAAGAATTAATAAAAATAAATCCTTTTGTATAGTAGATATATTTCATAAAGGAAAAGTGAGGAGCATAAACATTAAATAAATAATTAAAGAAAGTTCGCGAAAAAAAATTAGAGTATCACAATTATTAAGAAAATGTTTCTATAATGTTAGTGGCTAAGAAATATTTGGGGACCATAAAAATATAAAAATGAAAAAATTAAGTTAGTAAAAGATACGTGAAGATCATAAGCATTATCACTACAAAAAACACGGAGCTTTTCGACGGAAAAACAATGGTTTTTTCGACGGTTTTAAGCGTTGAAAAAAAATAGTTACAAATTTTCGACGCTTTTTTTCCAACGCTTATTACAATTTTACGATTTTAGACGCTTTAAAGCGTCGAAGATGCTACTTTGTCGACGATTTTAACTGCGGAAAAAAATTTTCGTGCCTTAAATCCATGCTACAATTTTCACGATTTTATTAGACGCTTTAAAGCGTGGAAAATACTAAATATTTTCGACGCTTTAAAGCGTGGAAAATACTAAATTTTTTAGACGGTTTTAAGTGTCAAAAAATGTTTAATATTTTAGACACTTTTATACTGTAGAAAATCATAATGCGGAATTCGATTTGGGTTTAATCTGGTGTGAACACTGAATTTGTATTAATCATTAAATGAGAGGAAATTTATACATCATTTGATCATCTAATAAGGAAAACTAAAATATTACGGAATATTAAAATATTGGAAACTAAATCAGAATAATATAAAATATAAAATAAAATATTATACTAATATACTACTTATATTCTTTTTTTCCTACACTCTCCCTCAAGTTTGGTCTTGGGATCACCGAGACCAAACTTGCCAAAAATATTTTTCTACGCTTTGGAGCCAATTGCCTTGATCAAAAAGTCCGCTAGTTGATCTTTTGATTTTACAAAGCACATTTTGATGATCTTATCAACAAATTTTTCATAATTCATTTTCAATTTTTTGAGTTTGGATGAAGGATCAAGAAAAACATGGATTGAGTAAAGAAATGGTTCATGGGTCATGGGAATTTGATGGGTTAGGATTTTATTATTTTGTGCCTCCATATAAAATGGAATTAAATGTGGAAATAAAATATTACTCTCCTCATTCATGGTCTCATCTATGCTTTTCACTTTTGAATTAAATTCCTCTTTCCCATTATTTTCTACCTTCAACTCACCATGAACACCGGTATTGGTGGTGGTAGTAGAATCAGTGACACCTAGCAAATTATTTGTACCTTTGTTAAGAAAATTTTCTTTTTAACCTTGATTTTGGGGTGTTGATCTTGGTTTTGGATTTGTTTATTAATTTCGGGTTTCGGGTTTTCTTCTTATTCCACATCTCCTATATTTCTCCCCCTTGAGACCTCACGCTGGATGTGGTCATTCATAGGCGGTAGCGTAATTGGCCTAAGAAAAGTGTGGATCCATGTCCACATGTCATATGCACTAGTAGTATGGTCAAGAACAGCATCAATAAGGATGTGTTCAAGACTTGCAAAAATCTAAGAGCTAACCAATTTATCACTTTCGTATCATTGTTGATCTCTGGTGGTAGGAGGGGCGACAATGATATAATCGAGTCACCCCCGATCATCAATTTCAGTTTGAATTTCTTTACACTACTTGGTGTAATTTTTGAAATGTAATTTTGCAGAAATTTCTAGCCAAGTATGAAGTTTTTTGTTATATTTTTGGATAAGTTAGAACAAATGTTGTTCTATTTGAGCTATGGACATCATGGTCTTGGTTTTGTTTTGTTTCTGATTTGGTTTGATTGGTTTTGTTTCTTTTTTGTTTGAATCGATTTTGTTCGATTATGATCAATGATAATATACCGATAGAGTTTTTCCGTCCAGGAAAACCTTACAGCTCTGATACCATATAGAATATCATAATGTGGAATTCGGTTTAGGTTTAATCTGGTGAATACTGGAATTGTATTAATCATTCAATGAGAGGAACACCTCTATTTATACATCATTTAATCATCTAATAAGAAAGCTAAAATATTACGAAATATTAAAATATTGGAAACTAAATCATATTGGAAACTAAATCAGAATAATATAAAATATAAAATATAATACTAATATTCTAATATATTATTCTTTCCTACGTATACGTCTAAGTGAAAGTAACGTAATTTGAATATAAGCAAAAACTATAGATGTAATATTAGCAACATACGCAAGTAATTCTTTCTTTTTTCAATATACTTGTATATACATTGTCTAAATGAACAAATCGGAAATATTTGAATTCACAATCTTATTATACATCTATCTATAAACACAATTGGCATGGGAAAGAGCGCTACAACTGAAGTTGACTAAAACTCAAAAATGTATATTATAGCTTTTAAGCCATTAAAAAAGTCGATCTTTCCCTTCAATCTCTTGGATGCAAAATTAAGCATGTCCAACTAAATTTATTTTTTGAAGTAAATGCAATGGGACAACTACAATTTGGATAAAAGAAATATTAAATGTTTTTCGAGTCATACATCAAGCAACTCCAAAATAATGCTCAAGTTAATCATGAGTCGCAAAGGAGTTTCCGAGCATGTTCATGTTTGCAAAACAGGGCCTCGAAAAATTAGGGGCCTCAATATTAAATTATTTAGTGTAGATTAGGTGTTTATAGATATAAAATTGTTAGAAAAATATCATAATTAATAAAATTAGAAAGGGTCTTCATTAAAATATGTAAATTTTTGCTCCGCCCCTAATGACTCCACCTCCTCTTCATATACTTTTTGTATTGGATTTATGAAAATTTTCATTTTTAGTTGTATTATCAAACATATTTTAGTATTTTTAATGACATTTTCATTTATATTGCTATGATGAATTTTTTTTAAATGAAATTCAATTAAAACATTAAAATAAATACAACGTAATTAATTCAATAAGGAAAACAAATCATTTAGAATGAACCTCGCCCCTTAGCCCATAGAAATAATTTGGCCTAAGGCCAATACAACATTATTACTTTCGATTAATTAAATAAACTAAAGAACTTCTTCACGAGCCAAACCAAAGCATATATATATATATATATATATATATATATATATATATATATATATATATATATATATATATATATATATATATATATATATATATATATATATATATATATATATATATATATATATATATATATATATATATATATATATATATATATATATATATATATATATAATATATATATATATATATATATATTCTCGATGTTGAATGTTTAATTAAACATACAAAATCCTTTATTGAGAACACTAAATCCACCATCCACAACAAGATTATGACCACTAACATACTTGGACTCATCACTAGCCAAATACAAAGCAGCATGAGCTACATCTTCAAGTGTACACATAGCCCCTTTTAGATTTGAATATACTTTTGCAAACTCTTCTTCCCCCATATTAAATCCATTCATTGTTAGTGGCGTAGCCAACACGTAAGAAGACAAACAATTAACCCTAATCCCATATTGCCCTAGTTCAACAGCAGCATTCTTAGTCAACCCTAAAGCACCATGCTTTGAGCTAACATAACCATGGGAAGCCGCACCCGCAATACTACACGAAATGCTACCCATTGTTATTATACTACCTCCTTTTGCAGGAATCATCACCCGAGCAGCATGTTTTGTACCTAAAAACGGTCCCACAACATTCACCATCATATTTTTTTCGAACTCTGATTGGGTGTTATCAAGGATATTAGACCGTTTTGTGCCTCCAACTCCTGCATTATTGAGCATGATGTCTAGCTTTCCATATTTTGCTACGGTTGAATCAACCGCATTTTGAACGTGGGATTCATTTGTTACGTCGCAATGAATGTATGAGGCGGCTGAGGAATCGCCAATGTTGGCGCATACATTTTGACCTAACTCGTCTTGAATATCAGAAATCATGACTTTAGCACCATGTTTGATGAAAAATTTTGCTGTGTATTCACCGATTCCAGATGCTCCACCTGTGATCAGGGCAACTTTGCCTTCCAACCTATGGATCATCATATACCACTTTCATATTGCAGTTTTTTTGGATGCAGAGAGTAAATTTAATTTGTTCACAATTCATTATATAAATAAAAACTGAACAAATAATAAAATTGTTACCATCAACTTAAGCTTTTGGTTGAGTTGGTTCCTTGCATGGTATCAGAAGGCAACGTGACAAGATGTCACGGGTTCAAATCTCAACCACCCCCATTTAAGTGGAATATTTAGCACCAAGTGTGAGGAGAGCCTGTGTTGTTCAAAATGCTCTCGTGTGAGGGGGCGTATTAAAGTATATAACATATTCTCAGTGGCGCATCCAGGGTTCGGACTCCCAGGGGCACCAACTAATAAATGAGATTTCGACAGAGTTTTATTTGTAAAATTAATAACTATTTTACTCTTATTTGCTAAAATTTTAAATACGACATATATACCACAAAAAGAAATGGAACATAAATCAACTGACTTTATTTAAAAAATGAGATAAAATAAATAAATAAGACAAAATTACTAAAATGAGGGAGTATTTATCATCAAAACTCTACGTTAAATATTTTTTTTAAAAAACGCCTAGGGGCACGTGACCTCAGGTGCTCCAATCTGGCTCCGCCACTGCATATTCTGGAGCCTCAACCATCAGATTAAGCTTTTAATTGAGTTGGTTCCTTGACAAAAATAACTCAAATACCAAAGTGGAATTTAGTTTTAGGACGAATAAAAACGTATATATTTGTAATTGTTCATAAATCATTCTATACTATTTGATATACCATTCCAAATTATGGAAATAACTATAAATATATTTTCTCTGTTCCTTCATACTTGCTACATTTGAATTTTTACGTAATTCAATATGTTATTTTGATCATTTATATATTGAACTATACACATTTAAAAATTATAAAAAACTAATTATGTTTTTTCTTACATATTAATCGCAATATATAAATAAGCTTCAACAATAAAAATTATCAAGTAACGAGTATTTCAGAATGAAAGAAAATATAAAACAATGTGATATTTAATCAATGTGGTAGGAGTTTAGCCAAATTTGTTGGCTGACCAACTATAAAACGTCATTTTTCTCTACCCCTAAACTACATTAATATTATGGTATGCTTATGAATGCATGTATTATAATTAAGTATTAAACAAAAATAAAATTAAGTATTACCTTCTGAGTGCGGCAGAAACACTAGCCATAATTATATTAGTTGATATAATTACTTCTTTAATTTCTTTTGTAGATTGAGGATTTGTAATATGTATTTGTTCACAGGGATACTATATTACCTTGAATTAGAAGGTATTTATAGGCTCAATTAACAGGATAAGTCCCGGCCAGCAGCTAATTAATTAATGCGTTGCATTAAGTTTCCGTGCTTCGTTGTCTTTCAATTTAATTCACACGTGATTGTTTCCATTTGCTCAAAATTAAAAATTATATACTCCACATGTAAAGACGTTTCGCAAGAAATGTTTAAGAAAATTAAGAAAAATAGAATTTTTTGGTTGGTGAATATATTATTTTATTAAATAATTATTTTTATTTATTTCAGTTGTCCTATTTATTTTTTCACAGTATTTATCAATCTCTTTTAATTTGTATTGTATTCTTAATCTATAAGTTAAAACATAGTCATGTGAGATCTTATTTGATTTGTCTCAATGCAAGGATTATTCATATCATTTGTTCATAAATTTTATATAAGCATAATTATTAGAGATATTACATCGACAAGTGTGAAAAAGCAAATGGGACAATTGAAATGAAATGGAGGAGTAACAAATTAAATATGATCAAGAAAAGTTAGTAGAAAAAATATAGAGAACATATATTTTAAAAATATATTTTTATAAAGTTATGGAAGATACGTGAACACCTAAAAAGTCGTGAAAAGTTGAACAAGACTAATTTTATCTAAAATTAGTGATATATATAAAAAGATTTTTATGAACTTAAAGAGAACAATTCAAATGACAAATGAGAACAACTTTGAGAGCATTATTTATTAACCATGCCCTCTTTTAAAGGGTCATCCCACTATTTCTCTCTCTTAAAAGTTTATCTTTAAACCTAATTTTATTAACCATGACCTCTTTCTTATTTTTTATCTACCCCACCATAATTTATCTCCCTTAATTTATCTAACATTTATCTTTATTTTTTTATAATAATATGTTCATGTACAAAATTAATATAATTTTTTATTAGTTAAAATAGATTTACTTTTTTATTAATTAAAAACATATTCTTTTAATAAAATTAATATTTTTTTAATAAATATAAATGTAGACATAATTAAAGAAAATTGGCTAAATTCAAATAAAGATTACAATATGCATACATAAAAAAATACACAAAAATATTTTTATTTGTTTATTTATTTTTAATGGTAACATTACATACATGTGCAGTTTAATAGGTGGAAATATGGTTTTGTTATTTTTTGTTTAGGATGTGTGGTGGCTCCATATATAAATCTCACTCATGCAACAACGAGCGTTGACAAAAGAGAATACTAATTAATTTGCTATCGAACCATGTTTTTCCAATACCAACACGTTTTCTGTATCTCAGATGTTCAAATTCAATGCCTCGTCAATTGTACAGACTGTCCACCATGTTATGATAACTAAACCTTCATGTGCTCATCGGGAATATAATTATGTTTCTCGATATACATCTAGCTTATTATTATTATTATTATTATTATTATTATAAAACAGTATTGCATTTCATAGAAATAAACTTTATAAGTTGGAGAGGATGCTCGCACGGCACAATCACCCATTTGAATACAAAAAACTAGCATGTGTAAAATGTATGCTCTAGACTTGGTGCTACCAGAGTTACTCAAAGCAAAGGACGCGATCCTTGATAGCAGGTCAAGCGCATCTTCGCCTAACTCTTCAAAACTGGAGAAAGCAAAGGGAATGACTTTGTAAACATTCTCCTTACACTTAATAGCAGTATATTTCATCATCTTTCTATCTGCAGCATCGCTAAATAGACATCAGGAGCCCATGAGGAGACTCTTTGGCCAGCTTAACACCTTTTTTGTTTAGGTTGTGACCTTTAGACTCCACTTAAATCTAGGAAGACAACTTAACACCTTTTTCACCTATTCTGCAAAAATGTTTTATGTTTTACCTAAAGAATTGAAACTGTTAGTAATCAAAGTAAATCCCATATTTCTTTGCCATTCACACAAGGAAACTCTATTTAATTTTGTTCTATATATGAAATGCACAACATAGTTGATTCATGACCCTATTATTGCCTTGATAAAAACCTAGTCAATTTACAAGCTAAGGTAAGAAAAATTCTAATTCTAATAATCAATAAAATTAGGAAGAAGCGTATGACGTAAATAAATTGTTAGTGCAAGTGCCAAAACTCAACACAATGACGTTGACGTTAATCATATAACTAAACATGTTTTGTCTTATACTTTGGAGGAGATAGATAAAGATGTGTTGAGTTGTGTTTGATTAAGATTTGGAATGGTTCATGTGTTTAACATGAAGCGTTTGAGGCTCCATTAAGGTGAGGGTCCATTCCTTGAACAAGGCAAGGCATGGGTATGAGTGTTGCTCGAACAAAGCAGCAAGAAAACAAGTGACAGTGTGTGGCTCGACTAGGTGCTCATTCTAGCAGCCTGGTGCTCGTTCGAGCAGAGAGCAAATTAGCAGGCAGTTTGTCTATAGAAGGAGTGCTTGTTTGAGCACTATGATGGCTCGTTTGAGCACTCAACATAGAATCTCATTTGTGACTTTTAAGCTACGGGGGGTATGACATTGAAGGGCATAGTATTCCTTGGATAATTGCAATGATTTTTGTTATTTATTGTCATACTAATTGTGTTAGGATTATTGGTGTCTTATGTTCACCAAGTAATCAAAACATGATTAAGAAAATTAATCATTTTAGTTGGTGTATAGTTAGAAGAGGACACATAACTTATTTGTGATTGGTTTTGAAGAGTTTGAAGTGTAAATTCAGTCCTAGGTTCAAGGTGTAAGAGGCTTTGAAGACCGTGAGGGTTACATGGAAGAGGAAAGGAAACTTTAGAAGCTTCTTTTTCACTCCCTGCACACCACTCGACTGGTGGCTCAGTCGAGCGAGGTACTATGAGGCCTTCTTGTGATCTGCATGTAGTCGCTGTTGTATGTCTCCTCAATTCAGCTGTTGCCCCATCTTTTGCCCTATACTCCTCTATATACACACTTGTATTCATGTTATTAGTAGCACAAAAGTTTCATTATAGTGAGATACCTTACTTGCTCAACTGCTCAAGTGTGCTCCCTAATTAGCTCCTCTCTTCCAATACATTATTCTGATTCAATATAATTCCTTCAAATTTTGTATGTCTCCTTCAAGGCACTAATAATAATTTTGGGCTAGATGGTGGATGCGAGCCACCTTAAATCTTTGTTTTGGTTGTTTATTTATTATTGTCATTCATCATACACTTGCATATTTGATTCATATACTTGACACAACATAAACTCTCTAAAACTTCATATTTTGATCCTTAAGTGAGTTAATACCTCTCTGATCCTTTCATATTGTGATGGTTAATTGTGGGTGTTAATTGTACGTGTGATTTAATGGTGATTAATGTGTGGTTATAGAATGATATACTTCTTGCCTATAAAAGTATACATCATTCATAAAAAAAAATATCACCACAAACACACATATATATTAAGAGAAGGCTCTTACATTGTAATAAAACTTGACAATATTCTTTTTTTTTTTTTAGTATTTGGTGATCTTGAGAGTATTGTTCTCAAGATAGAGGAGGTTAGGGATGGCAACGGGTCAGACCTGGACGGGGTCCAAGTGGACCCAAATCCAAGATCTATTTTCAAGAGCAAGACCAAGTTTCGGACCCGGATGAGCGGGTCCAATTTTCAAGACCCATATTGGGATCTGTGGATCCACACTGGATCCGGGTCCAACACGGGTCTAACTTATTTTTGTTTTTCTTTGTAATTTGGGATCGTGTATAGATTGTAAAGCTATATTTATTGACTAATGATAAATTGATAATAATATATATAATTTCACAATCGATCACAAAAAAAAACATTATACAACTTCAAATTGTCTAGCAAACACCCAACAAACACCTTAAAGTATATTTAATATAATGGCGAATGAGGGATTGATTGTTCATATAATCATTTGCAAATAGTTTTCAACCCGTCTTGTATGAAACTCTGTTTCACTGTGAGATGAGTCCATATAAGAGGCCTATTATTAATAAAACATTAAAAAAAATTAAATTAGATTTTTAAAACTCCCACATATTGTACACTGTAATTAATTTTATATAAGGTTGTGTATGAGAACAAATAATTGATTTTAAATTATAAATATTTTTTAATAAATTATAAAGGAAGAATTTGAGAATGACTAGTTGGACAATCATTCTCAAATTTTCAACGACTTTGACTATTTTTTAATTGACTCAAATTCAAATATATGTTTTTTATTTGCCCATCGCTAAATTTAATATAATGTAAAATGTCAATTTGAATTAAAAAATAATGACAAGGGAATTGTAAATATTAATAATCTTATTATACAGATTTTAACTGTCTCGGTGATGAGCTATATGCAAAAGTTAACAATTGGTTTAGCAGTTGAGAAAGGCTTCATCGATTACCAAATCTTAACCGCATGTGTGGAGAAATCCTTTCAATTGATTTTCCAAGCTGCCACTTCAAATTCTGTCGCACCATCGATTAGTAAGGACAAAGCGAACTATTCTACAAGGCTGCAAATTTTAAGATTTCAAAAATTGTATTATCATGTATGAGGTTGATATTCCCTTAAACTGAATGTAAATCCTTTTGTTTTTTAATTGTTGACATTTCAATTATTGTACTTAATGAAACAAGGACTAACAACTCATGATATATTAGTTAGCAAAAAACATAAATCATATTCCGACTAACCGAAACAGTCGGAAATTTCCGACTGATTTTCCGACTAACACGTTTTAGTCGGAAATTCCGACTAAATTGCTACTAGATTTTTTGTTTTTTCACTGACCAGACGGGTGGTCGCAAAACGGTCAAACTTTTAATTTTTTTTTCATGGTTGAATTCTGAAATAGTGCTTACCTACTAATTTCCGACTAACCGGTAGTCAAAAATTAGTCGGAAATTTTCGACTAACCAAATTAGTCGGAAAATTCCGACTGTTTTCACAATTTACCGACCAATCTGAGCCGACTAACCCAAGACAGTCAGATTTGTCGGTATAATTCTATACCGACTAAATTCCGACTGTCTTGGGTAGTCGGAAAATTGTTTTTTTTTGTAGTGACTTATTTCAATATCATAATAAATATCTTTTTTGTATTCCATAAACGCCTACTTTCTTTATAATAAACACATACTTTATATAACATATAATCCTACTTCACATAGTTAAAACTCCTACTACAGTCTACACATACCATATACTTCACATATATTACACATACTTCACATATTAAAAACTTCTACTTCACATACTAAAAACTTCTTACTTCACGTAACATAAATACCTTCTTCGCATAGCATAAACGTCTATTTCAAATATTAAAAACTCTTATTCACATCATAAATACCTACGTCAGATAATTTATACATTAAATATTAAAATCTCTTGATCCACATTAGATAGGTGGCACTATTCTTTCCACTATCCATTTTTAGTAGTAAAAACTGAATTTCTCAAATCGCACTTTCAATTCATTGTGTTAGAAATTAGTATTAGATACGATAAAAATTCTTTTATTATTATCAGATTTATTTACGATTAGACATGAAATTAAAAACGATATTGTGCAAGTGATATCTTGCTATGTATAATGAATCTAAGACATTTATGTGAATTCGATTTTTCTTTTTTTACATGATTTTAATAATATTTGTTTTTCGAACAACTTAATAGGTGAACATATGATACCAGGAAGTAATTTCGCTAGTATGACAGCTACTTAAACCCCTAATTTAAAAATCCTACATGTCCTTACATATATACTTTACATATCTTGGAAAGAACGACATATAGTTATTGTTCCATAAGAAATCATATATTTACTTAATTTCTACAAAAATGTTAAAAAGAATAGATAAATTTGTAAAATATTTTGAAAAAGTAAAATTAGTATATTGTATTTCTAAATTTTTATTTGATAAGGATCACAACACAACAATTGGAGGGATAAAGAAAGTGATCCATAAAAACAAGCAAAAATAACAAGAAAATAAAAAGATAAAACGGTCTCTCAGAAAACTAGCTATATTTCATTTATTTTATGACTGACTTTTACCTTGTGCTGGGAGCCAAACCTAATCTTTGAATCACTAATGCCAAGCTTCCTCCGACTTGTGTTTGTTTTAATTATTGATTTTAACCTCTCCAATTTGAAAGGGTCAAGTCCTTTGATAGTACTTTATTTGTCACAAAATTAAAGAGTCAAAAACATATAAATTTATATTATTTTTTTACTTTTAGTCTTTTTAGTCGTCCAACGTTTCAAAGATATAAAATAAATTGTCAAAAACTACGTCCTATAGAAATTATATACTCCACTTTTTGTTAAAAACTATTTAAAAAAATATTTTGCCAGATACTATCTAAAAAAATATTTCTTTTAAAACACTATCTACTATTGGTGTTTTAATTGAAAATAAAAAAGACGAGTAAATTTAGTGGGTAAAAAAAAATGTGGTCGCTTTTGATGCTTTCTGATGGAACGCACAGAAGCACGAGTAAATTTTACAAAGAAAATAAATTTTTAGGTTGTTAAAAAAAACTATCATGGGAAATTTTTGTAATTACATCAATAAATTTTACAAGGTAAAATTTTTGATAAATTTATTTTTATTGGTAGTTATTGACGATTTTTCTTAAAATAAATACGAATGAATATAAGCATTTTTTTTTCGTTGTAAAAAATATGGCATTCTTTCAAAATTCTTGTGACAAAATTACTAACCATCACTCAATGTGTGGCATTAGTGAGGTTTGATAATATACTTTCAAGGCTTGGATTAATTATTCTAAAATTATTACATCATTAATTCATAGACAAATTAACTTTTAAAAGAATGGTCAATAAATCAAATTTCAAATCAAATTTTTAAAAAGTAAAGAAACTCTTATTTAATGTAAATTAAAAAAAAAACTCTTATTTAATGTTGACTTTAGTCAAGCAAGAAAACCCTAAATAAAGTCTTGCAAAGTAAAGGAATAAAAATGTTTGGTTAAAGCACATGGGACTTAGCTTGTACTTGATGGGAGTTATTGGTTTTTGAATCTAATAATAAATTAATTGTCCTTGTTGGAATAATTAATTGATTTATTAATCTTATAAATACATACATCCTAATGGTTTGCTCACACAACTTAACTTCGATCACTGCATTTAATTTGCTACATTGACAGATATTGGATATGGCAAATGTTTCGGCCGGACACGGGAGGTAACTAATAGTAATTTTTTTTCATCTTCATTTTTTTTTTCCTTAATTTTTTTGGAATTTTTCATCTTCATTTATTTATGATTTTACCATTACACAATTTTTTTTCATCTATATATATATATATATATATATATATATATATATATATATATATATATATATATATATATATATATATATATATATATATATATGGTTAATTCAGTTGAAGTCATTAATATATAAAGTTGGTTGAATACTCATCTTTTGCATTGCATATGTACAAACCAACTCGATTGCGGACTGCTGTCATAGTAGCTACTTATATGTTACAAAATTCAAATTTAATAGGATTTTTAATCAAATGACTTGATTTGTGCCCTAGTTTCCACCACAAATCCACAATCATCAAATGTTAATTACAAATCCACACTTATAGTTATTCAGGCTGTGACAATTCGTTACATAATCACCCTTTAGGCCAACTCGTGTCGACACACCTACAGTGCACCCTTGATGAGGTTTACTCTTTCTTAAAATCATATGTTATTAGGAGGATTCCCCACTAACTATTATATATAACTTTATAACTCAATCTTACTCACATCTGAATATTTCCAACAAAGAAAATTAATTATAATTATTTGAATTTAAGTAACCACTAGCAATCTTAAAAAGATAAATACTTTTCATTCTTCAAGTGTTTACTAGAGGGACAAAGTAAAAATTGACAAATTCTTTGAAGGCCCTATGCAATTTTAAAAATTATTATATTTTACAATTTTGTATCTTTAAATACCTAATATATAAATACTAAGGAATTTAATATTGAGCATGCTCAGAACCCGCGAATATGGTTTATTATATGTTGATAGGTTGGAAGGCAAAGTAGCTCTCATCACGGGTGGAGCAACAGGGATAGGTGAATACACCGCCAAACATTTCGCCAAACACGGTGCTAAAGTAATGATTGCTGATATCCAAGACGAATTAGGCCAATCTGTATGTAACCACATAGGCCAATCATCAGCTTCATACATCCACTGTGATGTAACCATCGAATCCCATCTTCAAAACGCTGTAGACTCAACGGTAAAACTGTACGGAAAATTAGATATCATGCTTAATAATGCTGGAATTGCAGGCTTATCCAAACCAAACATCCTTGACAACACACAATCAGAGTACCAAAAAATAATGGAAGTGAACCTTGTGGGACCCTTTTTAGGAACTAAGCATGCTGCTCGTGTCATGATCCCTGCGAAACGAGGTAGTATCATTACAATGGGAAGTATATGTACTACCATTGCAGGTTAGGGTCGTTTTTTTCATTTTTGGGCCCAGAGCAAAAGTTAAAAAGACCCTTAAAATTTATGACATAACGAATAATATTATGTTGTGTTTGGCAACACGTATTTTATTTCAAATTCTGAGTTTTAATTATGAAATCATAAATGAAGAATTTGATAATAACAAGATTTGGGTAGTCATTCTTAAAAAAACTAGGGTGAAATTTGATCCAAATCTAAATTTGAAAATTATTTATTTGCGAAACAATAAATTTGAGCTAATTCTAATTCCTAAATGAAATCATCGTTACCAAACAGGACCTAATACACTTTTTGTTTTTTTATTGTTGATATTTAAACTACTTTATAAAAAAAGCACTAAAAATTCATACTCCCTCCTATTCTTCCAATTAGTCACATACTCTCATTTACTTTTGGATTACTATTCACTTATCATTCTTAATATATATTTTATTCTTAATGTATAAGTTCAAACATAGTCAAGTGGATTGTTTGATTCGACTCAATGCAAGGATTATTAATATTAAATTTTTATAATTTTTAGTTAAGCATAATTAAAGATATTAAGGGTTAAAATGTTATCTCGTCAGATGTGCAAAAAGTAAATGGAAATAATAGGTTGAATAGGAGGGAGTATTACTTAGCAAAAAATTGTAAGTTATATATAAATTTAATCAAATTAATATAATGTTACTTATATACATAAAAATAAAATTTTTGATACCTTAGGCGATAGCCAGCTTTGCCCTTGCTAATCATCAGCCATGTTGCAGGTGCAGCTTCCCATGCTTATGTTAGTTCAAAACATGGTGTATTAGGGCTTACAAAGAATACTGCTGTTGAACTTGGGAAATATGGGATTAGGGTTAATTGTTTGTCTTCTTATGTGGTTTCAACTCCAATGGCAAGAGAATTCTTTAGTCTTGATGATGATGGAATATCTAAAGTGTATTCTAATCTTAAAGGTGCTTGTTGTACGTTAGAAGATGTTGCTCAAGCTGCTTTGTATCTTGCTAGTGATGATTCTAAGTATGTTAGTGGGCATAATCTTGTTGTGGATGGTGGGTTTACTATTACTAATAGTGGTTTTTCTATGTTTTAAATTGAATAATTTTATGGTTTTCATAATTGATCTAGATCATCATTGTTTATTATGATAACCAATTAATTTAATTTGTCTAATAAACTTCTTATATTCTACTTTTAAGGTGATATCATCTCTATTGGCCTGACCTACCTATGCTTAGTGTTTTAAAGTGATCATTTACAAATTTAAAGTGATTAATTAGAAAAATAAAATAGTATATTATATCAGTTTATCTAATAATGAAATAATCTTATATGAGAGGAGCTGAAAATTTTATGATATCTGAAACCTTTTCTTTTTGTAAATTACAATACTTATCAAATACAATAAATTTTATACATACAAAATTCTCATGCACAATATGCAACTACATATTATTAATATTATGTTGTTTTGATAAATTAATTTTTACGAAAAAAAAATGCATAGGACTTAGTTATTAATATAAATATAACTAGCCCATTGGTATTTAGGTCAAATATATATAGTACAAAATCTTAAAAAAAAAAAACTCTAAATTCAATGAGCCCATTTACCATTTCTCTAAATTTTATAAGTCTTATAAATTCTATATTATATACTCCCTTTAATTCAATTTAATTGTACCATTTCTCCGACTCAAGCCTTATTACAATAAATATGATAGTAATAAATGATGGGTCCTTTTTCAATCAATTTACAAATATTAATATTATTATTCTAAATTGGTTTAAATTAATTGATACACTTGCATAATAACTATTTTTTATCAATTAATACTAAATTTAATTTGTAATTTTTATGTATGAAAACTATTATAGTACGTGAGATCTTGTTTGATTCGTTAATGATACTAATATCATTAAAGTGCCACCTACCGAGGTCCTTAATAATTAATAATGGCTTAAAATATACTAAAAATTAGAATCTTCAAGTACATCGAATTTCAATGAATAGTATAATATCTCTCAAAAAATGAATAGTATTATAAATATACTAGTATAATATCTCTCAAAAAAAATGAATAGTATAAGATCTCTCAAAAAAATGAATAGTATTATAAATTAATACGTGTACGTGTCAAAATTGAGTGTTTTCATTGCATAATATTTGTAACTCTATTTTTTTAAGATCATATATATCTATATATGTCGATGCTAAAATATCATGCATTGTGCGGGATTCTACTCAGATCTTTAGGATTATTATGATTTTCTGTATTAATTATTCAGATCTTGTAAGTCCTTCTAATACCTTTGTTTAATCTTTATTTTCACATTATTCATCTTTTCAATTTCTATTGGACCGAGCCATATCAATTAAGTCTATTAAAATGTTCACTTACAATTTCAAAGTGATCAAGAAAAATCGGTGAAGTATATAGGTTTGTCTCATGGTGAAACGATTTGATACAAAATTAGTTGAACACTGTATTATTTGATAGTCTTTAACAAAAAATAACTTTAGTCTTTTTGGTTGTGCATTTGTTATTTACCTACAAAAATAATTAGAAGATAATAAAGGTAAAGATAAAGGACACTTTTAGTATCTCGCACAAGGCATGGTCCGGTGGGAGTTTTTTTTTTCTTGAAAGATGCGGACAAATTATACTCGTTCCCCCAAGGGGCAAGGAGGGAGTAAAGAGAGATGTGCATAGTCAAGAAACCCCCCAAGTCCCCAACTGATACCTGCGCCTAGTAGGGGTGGAACCACAAACATGCAGATACTCTATCCATTGAGCCACAAGCTCTTTGGGTATTTAGAAGATAATAAAAATAATTAAAAGATGCCCGGTTCATCAACTGATACAACTTCTTTTTTAGATTGTATTTGAAGGTGTTCATTCGGGTCATCGGGTTGATTTCGGGATAAGTGTTTTTGCGTCGGTTCAAAATCGAATTTTGTGTCCACGTTGATAATTTTAAATTCATATTTAAAAATCAGATCAAGTCGAATCCAATTATAAGGTCGTATGATCATTGAATCGTCGGATCTGTTTTGAACCCCGACCCTTTAATAATTGTATTATTTCATAGTTTTTTAAAATTTTAAGAAGCTAAAAGATAACAACCCAATGCAGTCATATAAAAGAACTACATACGCTAAACCTAATATCTATCAAGGACACTTGTTTTTTAAAAGTATACCTAACTTTTCCACTAATTTTATCAATTGTACAATATAGCGTTATTGATGTAGAAGTATTATTATTTTTTTTCCTTTCGACATAACTTTATTTCTTGCTTCCCATATTTTATATACGTGTATGTTAAATGTAGGACTAGTATTGGTTAGTTTTAAGTTGCTTGGCATATGTATTTGACGTACGACCAACCATAGCAGACCTTTGTGTTGTGCCACTTTGTGGGATAGTGGGATATGGTAAATGCCACAATATGTCTTATTCTTCGGTTAAGTTAACGTTTAGTTTGCTACTTGGGTTGATTGCACATAAACTAAGGAAACGAAAAGTTGGGTATTATAATTTCTGTCCGTTTGCTAGGTGGTAATAAACGGTGGTAATAGGAATGAAAAAATAGTGTATTTTTTGTTGAAAAATCTCTTAGTTACCTGGATGGTCATACTTGTTCAACTTCAATCATCTCATTTTCTTCATGAAATTCATTCCAATGCATTACCATTGAGAGATGTGGTATTAGGTATTAATGAAAATTTGAAAACAAAAAAAAACTTTTTGGTGATCAAAGTTTCATTACTATGGGAATGATATTGAACTTTTTATGAAATTTTAGACTATAAATCATTCTCATTACCACCATTGAATACCACAAATCAAACGGACCGTTAGGGTTATGTCATTTATAGAATAATATTTGTTTCAGTAATTGTCTTCTTTGGTTTAGGCACGTTTGCCAAAACAATTATTAATGTCTTAATTTTTGCGTTGAGACGAATCAAATAAAATCTCACTTAACTATGTATTAACTTATAAATTAAGAATAAAATACAAATTAAATTAAAATGTGTATAGTGTCAAAAAACTAAATGGGACAAAGTCACTGAAACGAAAGGGATAGGTTTTAATATAAAAGAGATAAATAAATCGTTGATTTTAATGTGATGATGTAGAATTGTAGATGGAGTCATGTCTATAAAACATGATATTGCAAATTATGTGATATAGATCAAAATAGTATGTATAGCAAAATTAAATGAATAAAGAAAGTATATTGCGACAATGTACAAAACCACTAACCAAGGTCATTTTTCAAAGTTTCAAATGACTTAAAAGGCTCTTATATATTTGTGTTTTTACGATATTTTCTCATAGGAATAGAGAGAGTGAATCCTTGAAACTTTTTTTTTTAAGATTTTTTTTTCAAATTATTTGGCTTAATTAGAGTCTCTCCAAACTTATTGGAAAAATAAGCTTCTACATGGAAACCGCTACTTTGAGTAGCGTTTTTGTCCTACCGAACAAATGATTTTTTTTTTGTACTCTCCACCAAACCACTACATGAAGTAGCGATTTCCCCATTTCTACCAAACCGCGCGCTACTTTATGTAGCGGTTTTGCCCATTAATTTTTTTTTCTAGTACTTGGAAAACAAAAAAAAATACAGCAGGTAAAACCGCTACTCCATTTAGCGGTTTATTGGAAAAACAAAATAAAATAAAATAAAAAAATTAAGGGGCATAACTGCTACTTCATGTAGTGGTTTAGTGGAGCGTACAAAAAAAATAATATCATTTGTTCCGCACGACAAAAATGCTACTTCAAATATCGGTTTCCATATAAAAACTTATTTTTCCAATAAGTTTAGCGAGTCTCTCGTTAAGCCAAATAATTAAAAAAAAAAAAAGTTGGAATCGTTGTCTTCAACTTTTGATGCATAGCATTTGGCAAGCTCAATAAAAATCTATTACTAGATTCTCGTAATCTCGTCATAGTTAATCAGTTTGTTTGATTGGGTTTTCACATGGATGTCATGATTGTCAGAAAGACAAGCCTTTGTGATGATAATTAAACTACTACTTCATTTATTAGGACTTGACTCTCTTAGTAGTCATAGTTAATAATTTTATCATAAGAGCACCTGAAAATGTTCAACATGTTTAATTGCACAGGGTTCCGAAAAATTAGAGGCCTTAATATTAAATTACTTAATATATGTTAGGTATTTAAAAATACAAAAGTGTTTAGAAAAACATCATAATTTTAACCGCATTCTCTTTTATGGGTATGAGTTGTCGACATCCTTCCCTCCCAAACCCTGTCCATAGTTTTCTGCGCCCCTAATTTTGTCAGCAAAAATTCCTAATCAATAACCGTGATTTGTAAATAATCATAAAAAGACAAAAATAATAATATTAAAATAAACAAACTCAAAAAAGATAAATTAAAACAACAAATCTCTTACCCTATCACATCTTAACACATAAGCTAAAAATGTTTATAACTTCATAAATAACCGTTATTTACTTAAACTTTGTGGTTTGTTACGGTGAGTTTCCACATGGATGTCATGTTATCAGAAAGAAAAGTCTTTGTGATGATAATTAAACTATATATTATTAAGACTTGACTCTCTTAGTCGTTGTTAATAATTTTGTTAGAGTGGGTTTCCACAAGGACGTCATATGATTATCAGAATGACAAGCCTTTGTGATGATAATTAAACTATTATTAAAACTTGACTGTCTTTATAATTGAGATTTGAGATGTTAAGTTACTAATTCTTCTTATTAAAAATAGAAGGAAATGCAAAAAAAATATAAAACAAACAAACCAAGTTGGTAAGCCTGGCAGCAGTAATTTAAATATAAGGATGCGTTTGGAAACACACATTTCATTTCAAATTGTGGATTTCAATTATAAAATCATAATGAAGAATTTGAAATGACATGGATTGGGGTATCATTCTCAAATCCTCATTTTAATTAACTACTTTTATAACATTGGTGGATTTGGCTCAAATCCAAATTTAAATTCTTTTTATTGCCAAACACTAATTTTAAGTCAAATCCATATTTGCAAATGAAATCATTATTCCCAAACATACCATAAGTGAATTTAATAAGCGAAATTTCGATTCAGTTTCATTTGTAAAATTAATAATTTTTTATTCTTAATTGCTAAATATTTTAAATACGACTTATCATAAAAGAAAATGGAACAAAATAAATACTCTGGCCTAATAAAATAAAACAAACAAACCAGTTTTTCGAAAGAATAAAATATCATTATGATAATTACGAAGTCCGTTTTCTAGGAAAAAATCGTTATGATTTGTAAAAATGACGTAAAATATTTTTTATTTTTATTTTGTTAATTTATGTGTTTTAATTTTAAATTATTTAAAAATACGTGGACTAATGAGATATTTCCCCATAAACAACTTAACCTCTCAAATTGGTCAAAACCCTCAAACTTATCGATTAATGTTTTCCGTTAAGTGGTAGTTATTTGTAGAGAAATACGTTTGATTAGGTAGGTTTTTGCAAAAAAATTTACGTACGGTAGTTTTTTGCAAATATACCTAAAGATTAGTAGTTTCTTATAATTTTTCCTTTAAATAATTACTGTGAATTAATATTCAACCATTTCACTTTTTGTCCTATAATTATACAAGTTATTGGTTAACCATGAATGATATAAACTAAGTGAATTATTTTCTCTAAGCATACAAAATGACATATTATTTGTAACACTAATTCTTTATTTAGACCATCTTCCTATGAGACAGTCTTAATTGGGTCAGCCCAAGTTTAAGAAAAAAAAAACTAATGCTTTTTACAATAATTCAAATTAATTTCATTTTGTTTTTAATGTGTTTTTGTTTTTTCTTGTTGGGCTGCTTATATGAGGTTGGTCTCACGGTGAGAGAATCTCATACAAGACTTTTTGTACCTATAATAATTAATACATGCCGTTTCTTTATGGGCATGCTTGTATTTGGTGTAAATATTTAAGGGGGAAAATAAAGTCAAATTAATGAAATGAAAGCAGATAGAGATGCATTTTAAGTAGTTGTGATAGTTGTAAAGAAGGTAAAATGAGCATGAAATAAAAATAATGAAGGAAAAAAAGATGATTTCCCCTATTATGGAGGTAATACATTCCCCCACCCTCCCCTAGGATAAATATTTACCCCAAAAATTAAGAGCTCCCTTTATTTTTCATTACTTTGCAACCATTCTTCTACCTCTATAACAATTAAATTTCACTAATTTATCATTTATCAATTTTTTTCTTACTTTGATTTTTTTTACTACCTTAAATATTTAAACCCAATACAAACATGCCCATAAAAACACTAAATTAAATTAGAAAAATAAAATTATGAAAATCAAAATCCACCCAACCCTCAGTGAGGGAATATTTTTACGTACGGTCTAATACATCAGTTGTCGAGTTTGTGGTACCTGAGAGGGAATATTTGGGTGTTGACCATGGTGAGGGTGCATAAGGTAGGGGACAGTGGGGGCTACGCAGGGGTGGGGGTGGGGAGGTTTGATTGCCGTCAGAGGGGGAGGAGGGAGTGGGCAGGTCACCAGTATATAGTTAAGGTGGATTATGGTCGAGTTTTTTCCATTTTATTTTACTTTTTTAAAACCAAATTATCTACGGCTGTAGGTTACTACTGGTCATGGATATTAGTGGAAAACTCACCTCAAACTTACATTTTATCGATGTTGATCAATAGTTGGTAATATTATTAAAAAAGTTAAAATATTGAATTATTCACGATAATTTTTTCTTTTATTAAACCAAATTACCTATAACTATAAGTTGTTAGCAGGCTATGGATGTTGATGGAAAATTCACCTTAACATTGTTACCCCTTTTAATTTACTACTAATGTCTCATTTGCTTTATGCACTATACCCAATGTACTTATTCAATCTTTAATATCTTAAATGTGCATAATTAAAAAGAGAGTGTATAGATAAATATAACAGTTATTTAAAAATGTAGTAAATCACGCTTATAATTTTATAGGAGGGGTTTTGAGAATTTATTTCATCTTTTTTCTTATTTTGTTTATTTTAATAGTATGCATTTTGTCTTTTGTGGTTATTTACTAATAACCGCAATTGTTTAGGAATTTCTATAATTAAAAATTATGCAAATTCCATATGAACAATATATGAGATGAATCAAACAAGAGCCTACTTTACTATGTTTTAACTTATAAATTAATAATAAAATACAAATCAGATAGATGAATAATGTCCAAAGAACAAATGAGACATTACTAGTGAATTGGAAGGAGTATCATTTTAGATAATCAATATACAATTGGTATTACTGTAGAGAAAAAAGAAAAAAATTTGTATTGTTTACGATAATTTTTCCTCTTTTAAAAACTGTGATAAATGAGATTAATTTGTTCTACGTTTTCTATAGGAAAGAAATAAATTAAATTTACGTCCTATGGAGTAATTTGTAAATTTTAGGGCATTCTTGGATTGAAGGTAAATATTTAAAGGTGAAAATAAAGTCAAATTAATGAAATGAAAGCATATAGAAATGCATTTAAAGTCGTTGAGATAGTTGTAAAGAAGATAAAATGAGCATGAAATAAAAATAATGAAGGAAAAAGAAGATGATTTCACTATTACCTATTACAGAGGTAATACATTTCCCCGCCATTCCCTAGGATAAATATTTACCCTATAAAATTGAGAGCTCCCTTTATTTTCCATTACTTTACGACAATTCTCTCATCTCACAACAATCAAATTTCACTAATTTCTTATTTATCAACTTTGTTTTATTACTTTGATTTTTTTACCTTCTTAAATATTTCAGGTGCTCTCTTGAAAGACCGTCTTTTGTAAAGACGACTCTCAAAGTCCAGCCCAAATCTATATTTAGAGTTGTAACAATATATATTTAAAATTGGATTGGGCTTTTGAGAGCCGTCTTTACAAAAGATTGTCTCAAGTAAGAGTTTGTGTAAATATTTACACTCAATCCAAGCATGCCTTTAAGGAAAGTGTTACTAAACAATCAAACAAAAATACATGCAAAGTTGATATTTAATAAAATTCATGCAATGGTCAATATAATATATATGCAAAAAAGTTTTTTTTTAAAAAAAAAGACTCCAACATTATTGGGGATCCAAAGGTGTCAATTTTAAGGTAATTTCTTAACAGATATTCTCGTGAGGGACCGTCTCTCAAACAGAAGACCTTAAAATAGGAAGCACACATTTTTATTATATTCTCTTTACTCTGTATTAATTGGATTTATTTCGCTCATATCTTTACTGTGTCACTCAAAAAAGGATATCTCTCACAATAATTTGTGATTTCTTAAAAGGTAAATGTTGCACTTGTATTTTAGGGCGCTTTTAAAAGATGTTATTATAACATTGATTGGTTTAATTAACTAATTAATGACTACATTCTAATTTGTACTTTTAAAATTTCCTCTTGTAATTGAGAATCATGCGTCATAGTCATTAGTCACTATGAATAATGTACAAAAAAAGTTATTATCCGTTATTTTCAATTTACACCACTTTTTATATTAGTTTGTCATATTTTTTTCATTTTTTTTCTTTTTTGATAATTGTTTTACTGTTTTTCTTTTAATGTCATTTACAAACTTATCATCTCTTTTCATCTTAACCACTCATTTCTATTATTTGTATTATTCTCCAACCTAGTTTTCTTCTTCATTAAATTTTACCAAAAAAATTAAGTGCGTTCTCAAGAGGTAGGGAGTAGTATTTATAAAATACTCCAAATTGGAAGGTGCCAATTCTAAGGTAATTTCTTAGGAAAGTGAATGTTGCACCTGCATTTTAACGCACGTTTAAATAATGTAATAATAATATTGATCAGTTTAATTAACTAATTAATGACTAGGTACCTTCTAAGTTGTACCAAAAGCGTTGGTGGCTAAATGGATAGAACATCTGCAAGTGGAACATAAGATTTGGGGTTCAACCCCTACAAGGCGCAGGTATCAGTTGGGGGGTTCCTTGACTGTGTGCATTTCTCTTTACTCTTTTCTTTACGAAACGGGTATGATTTATCCGCATTTTTCAGAAAAAAATAAACAAAAATTCCACCCAGACCATGCCTTGTTCGGAATACTGAGAGTTTACTTTAAGTTTTGTAACTTTAAGTTGTACTTTTAAAGTTGCAATAATACTATAATTAATTAATCAACAAATTAAAGCCAAACAACCATAACTTTGAAGTTTGAACTCCACTTTGTTATTGGAAAGATAATGTTGACGTCATCTTCAATACATCATACCCCGAGGAATAAAGTTGTAAATAAGAGGTAATCATATAGTAGTGGGTGTTAAAGGGGTTTAAAACAGATTCGATGAATCGAAATTAATTTACCTAACTTTATAATCAAATTCGATTGTACCCCACTTTAAAAATGATTTGCAATTAATTTGAACTTAAAACTCGATTACAAATCGAACTGAAATACCTAACCAGAAATTGATCCGATAACCCGAATTAGTGAACACCTCTAGTTGGTGCATTTGCAGAGCTATAAATATGTGTCACTTGGTTTTAACATTTGTCTCATAAACAACCATCTTTTTGTTTTCCTTAACTATACAAACATACCAAACAAGTAGTTATATTTGAAGACTGAAAAAAAAAGATCAGAAAAATGGTTTTGATGCAAACACTTTTAACATTCAGTCCAAGTCCAATTACACCCCTTATTTCACATCCAATTCGCCAATCATTTGTTGGTAGTTCTCCTTCCCTTTCTCATCACTCAGCACGTCCTCTCCTTGCTTCTGTGGCTCGTCGTCATTTGTCCATTTGTCCACCATGTTTCGTTACTTATTCCGGTGATGATAAGTAATAATAATTCTAACTCTAACTCGTTTAAAAGTCAAATACTATAGAATTACTTATTTAATTACTATGTGTTGTTGTCAGCATGAATGGGGTTTTGGAAATGGAACTTAAAGTACGTGACTATGAGTTGGATCAATATGGAGTTGTTAACAATGCTGTCTATTCTAGTTATTGTCAGCTTGGTAAGTATACGTACCACAAAGTAATTAAATAAAAATATATATAACCTAATATTAAGTTTGAGATTTTTTATATTAGCTAATAAATAATATGTTGTGCGCATAACAGAAGCAATTACCCATAAGAAATAATAAAACAAATGAATAACAATAAGAAAATATACTAGGAAAATTTAACGCCGTTCACTATTAATGTGATAAGTATATCCTCCACGTGTCAAGAACAATTTCCCCTAAGTAAAGAGAATAAAAAACAAGATAATATAAAGTATTTTGCCTAATGACAAAAACTTTCAATTTGTGACTCTCAATTTAATCCCTCTCATCTTAGCCCTAAACCAAACCAATGGGGTCATTTCAAAAAATAAATAAATAAAAAAAACCCTAACCAATGGGGGTAACTTCATCAATAAAGGAAATTAGCTTTACACAAAAAACTAATCATGAAACCCTAATAAAAAAAATTAATGAAACCCTAATCAGTAACCGCTTTGAAATGGAAACGTGCAGTCGTGCAGACGAGATTCAAAGTGTCTTCATCAAACTTGCCTGAAGACACTTTGAATCTTGCCCGTGACTCATTCTCTCCCAAAGTCATTGTACTCCACGAATTCTAGATCTCGACCAAATTGACCTCCAATCTCGTCAAAGATTATCATTCTCACCCAAAGTCCATTTTGATACTCCCTTCGAATCATTTTAGATGTCCCATTTGGGTTTTCATGGTTATTAAGAATGGTGTGGGGTCCATTAAAAAGGTGGTAGTCGGGTATTTTAATTGATTAAATTAATTGTAAAGGTGGTAGTTGGGTATTGGGAGTAGTAAAAGTGGAGGTATTTAGGTAAAAAAAGATAGACGACAAAAAAGAAAATGGAACAATTAATATGAATTTGCCATATAAGAAAATAGACAACTAAAAAGATTGGGAGGAAGTATAAAGTAAGTTGAAATAGACATTGATGTATATGTATATAATACGCAGCAAATCATGAGCTTTTACGAAGCATTGGTCTGGATGATGATGCAGTTGACAACATAAGTGGCGCCCTTGCTTTATCAAAACTGTCTCTCGCTTTCATCGCACCTCTTAGAGTATTCATTTCTACCTAAACCAAATACTCTTATTTCATTAATTATAATTATATCAAGTCATTAATTCTTATAATTAATTATGCTAATTAATTTCTGTTAGGATGGGTTATCCCACATTCACAAATGTGCACACTTTATAAGTTATGGAAGTCCTCTCCATTATATATATATAAATATATATATATATATATGAAGTGTGTGCACTCCGTATTTCTCCTTTAATATGCTAGCATTTACTATAAGTCAAGCCTAATTTAACAATTTCTTGTACAGAGTGGTGACAAGTTTGTTGTGAAGTCCACAATTTCAGACCTATCGGCTGCTCGTTTATTCTTCGACCATTTCATCTACAAGTTACCAAATCAACAGGTTTTATATTTTTCGCTGTTTTTTTTTCTTTTTTCTTTTTCTAATTTCAATGAGTATTAATATTTTATTATAAAACGTACAGCCAATCTTGGAAGCAAAAGCGGTGATCGTGTTACTTGATAAAAAGTATCGACCAGTTCGTATACCTGCAGAGGTGAAAGCCAAGTCCGCCCAATTCATGAACCAACAAAACTCAACTATTCATTCTACCACACTTTTAGCGTCGGTTCAATGTACTGGAATGAAGCCCAATCAATGCAAATCTTTGACCACTAAACATCATGATTAAACGGGCCGGGCCCCTTGTTTTTGGGTCCTAGGCGTTTTCCATCCCAATATGCTAAGAACGGACCTTGAAATCGTCATTTATATATAACCGTCAATTGAAAAAAATTATACTAGCATTTTAAATAGAACGAGAGTATCTTTTAATAAATGAACTTCTATAATATATAAGGAGCCTTTATGTGTAGGAAGGATTGAAAACTTATTATATATTATTCCCTACAATTCTATTTAGTTGTTACATTTTCTTATTTGACAAATTCATATCAATTGTAACATTTTTTTTGTCAATTTTTTAACCTAAATACCCCATTTTCACACAAGTAATGTTCAAAATATCTTCACTTTTACTACTTATAATAACCAAACCGCCACCTTTATAATTAATATAATCATTTAAAATACCCCAACTACTCACATTTTAATGGACCTCACATCACCCTTAATAACCGTGCCCAAGCAAATGAGACATCTAAATAAAATTGGAGGGAGTACTATAATAGCTACCTTATCAAGTTCCCATGCAAAGCACCAAATATTAATGATTTGACAATTAATATTTGACTCTTATTATAAGATTGTTATGATTGATATATTTCATATACGTTTCTCTTATAAATTTGTCACTAAATATATTTTTACACGTAGTCTCTTGAGATATTGAGTCTTTAAGAGACGTATTTCAATCTCAATTCATTAAAAATTAATGCCTACTAACTCGTATTTTTAATGCCTACTTCATCCTTAATGTCTTCTTATTGGTATTAATGTCTACCTTTATTAACAATTAAACGGTAATTAGATGCCTTTAAGTCGAATATAATAAAAGATAATTGAAAGTTTCGATCAACAAAAAACTTGCAAAGTGTGTTTTTGATCAAAATAAGTCAATTGCATCGAAATATATTAAAAACAACCTTGGATTGTACTTAGTTTGGGGTTGTATTAGAAACATACATGTTAATTGATTCACTTTAATAGAAAGACAAAAATATTAAAAATCATATATGAACACAAAAAAATTGAGAAAATAGTACCCCAAATATAATATAAATAGCTTTTCAGTAGTACATATCTTCATGTATAACAATTAATAATTTAATTTTAAATTATTTTGGATTTTTTAAGGATATTTTGCTTACATCAGGCTGATCTCATGGGCAGATCCAGGTGCCCTCACTGCATCTAAAAAAATTATAGATGGCTACAATAGGATTTGAACCTGTGATTTGTGGGTCGTGAGTCAACGCTTACACCAAGTGCTATTCAATTTTCTTAACTAATAAGGGATTTTAATTGCACTTAATACTCATATGTGTTTAGTTGTACAACAAAAGCTCAATTAAATGTTATTACAATTACAATTTTCAATACCTATTTAATTAAAATCTAAATAATTTTTCTTAATTATCTTCTATCTTTTACGTTTAATAAAACATTATTTTTACTTACATATTTATAATTTTTTTGAATTTCTTATATTGAATTTTTTTAGACAGTTATGCTCCCACTAAACCTCATCTACGGTACTTGACAAATTTTTAAAGTCGCTCATTTACTTTTCAATTGACAATAAAAATGGATCTTTTAATACTTTAGTTTTATTAAAAAATGATTTAATCACAATAATTCGATCAATATAAATTAAATTGGCTGGAGAATGAGTTATATTTTCTTTGATTATTTTTAATGTCGGTTGAACATTAAATTCAATTTACATCTAAGTCCGTTAGTATGGCACTTTTTTAAGTCATTTATATCAACCAAAAATAAAATACATTTACTCTTGAACTAACATAGTGGAAACTATGGTCGAATCCACATAAATATTAGTAATTACTAATTACTAATTAGTACTTGAATGATTCTAATGTAAGGTGATCTACTTGCTTCATTTTAATTGGCTTTCACTTCTAACTTGTAATTCCTCCGTTCTATAATGTTTGCTACTGATAGTGACATTTTCCCACACAACATGTCTCATTCAGTAGCAAGTGTTATGGAACGGAAGAAGTATGTTGCAATGTCTTTTACAAGCTTTTCTCAATATTTATGATTTATGATATGATTATCTATTCAGTTAATCTCCTGAGAGACCGTGTTTCTGATAGACGTCAGACCCAATTCATTAAAGCTTATTACCTATATTTACTCTTTATTTTTCCCGATGAGCAAACTCATTTAGAGATGGTCTTTCAAATTAAATAGACCGTCTCTCACAAGAATTTGTGTTATCTATTGTGATCGTAAACTTCAATTTCTCACCACTGTCGGCCGGGTTAGGGTTTATATTAGCAATTGGTTCTTCACATGAACATCAAGTTGCAGCTCTAGTTGTTATTATTGGTTGGAACGCAATGAAAACTGAGCAATTTGACGATAATATTTATAATTATTTCTTTAAGATAACTATAAAATAAAGAATTTGAATGAAATAGAATCCATTATAAAATTAAATTTTATGGTGAAAGAGTTTGTGCAGCTCTTGCATGTACCTGACCGTCTCACATTGAGACAAGTACTAATTGTATGGTTCTTTTAAATAAAAATGGGTATTTAAATATCCAAAGTGTTAATTTTACGTGTTAAACATTAAACAATTTAAGTGAGAAATTAAAGTATAAAAGTGGATGTTTTGATTAATAATTAATTGAATTATTTAGCTCAATTTAAGACTGTCTCACAGTGAACCTATCTTAAATGAAAATTTGTGAAAAATTTTGCTAGTTTAAACCTTTTTTCCAAGTCAAAGTATGATAGATAATCCCTTCAGGTTACAAGTAAGGAGAAAAGAGAAACAATCCTCCTTGAAAAAAATATTAAAATTATATTTTATAATATTTATTTTAATGAATGTTTTTGATTAGAACAATTTTATCTTCCTTTCTTGCTAACAAAACTCCACTTTTTTGAAGACTACTTCTTACATGAAGTTAGTAAAATGTGGTTGTTTCTGCTTAGAAACTGGTAAACTTAATTTGAGAGGAGAAGGTCTGTTGGTAAAAGTATTCTGCACTTTTAGAGTTTAAATAGCCAGAAACGGGTTCAGCTATTGACCTACAAAATGAACAAAGGATTACTTGTTCCGAGGTTGCTTTTCAAAAGACCCATCCAACGCTCAAATTATTTATAGTGGGGTTGGTCTGGTTTTAGATGTAGGGGTATTTTGTTAATTTTACCCATGGGAATGGGCCTTCAAAGGCTCTGGTTAACCTTTGTGGGTTTTGGGCTTATTGGGTTGGCCCATCAGATTGGGGGCTCTTTGACCCATAACAGTGGTTATCAAGTCTTCAACTTCTACATTTGCTTTGATTTTTCTTATTGAAATTGCAAAACACATTAATCATACAACTATACAAGTATTGTAATTAATAATCTCGTGTGTTCATCCAACTTCTAATAATAGGTTATTAGGGTAAGTGGTTAGAGTTAAGTCATTACTTTAGAGGAAAGTCATTAATTTGAGAGAAAAGATCAAAACAGCAGAGATGACAGAAAACTTGGTGGAAGCTAGTGTGTGCGGAGATGGTGGTACTACGGGAGAACTTGCAGAAGGTATAAGCAAGCCGCAAGAATTAGGCGCAGAGAGCCGCTTGACGGAAAGAGTCGTGCAGAAACCATCACTGAATCCCAAAGAAGTGTAATTAATGCAACTATAGTGAATATATGACACTGAGCGCTGGCATAACGACATCTCCTGATACAGCTAAAGATAACAAGGATCGCGCCTTAGCTCAAACCACATGACTCAACATCTTTGGCCCGTATGGAACGCCAAGCATTGCGGGAGTAACTCACACTTTCTCATACTGAAGGTAAACAACTAAATATCAGCAATTAGAATCTTACAATCAACAGTTCAACACTCTCATACCTAGAGTCTAGAGATGTTCATTCGGGTCATCGGGTTGATTTCAGGTTATGTGTTTCGGGTCGGTTTGAAACCGGATTTTGTGTTTATATTTTTTTTACACTATTGTATTTGTAAATCATTTTTGAAGTGAGATCAAATCGAGTTCGGTTACAAGGTCAGGTAAATTTCAGGTCATTGGGACTATTTTGAACACATCAGCTCATACCAATGATACTGTCTGGTGCACCACTGCTACGAATTTCAGAACAAATTAATACAAATCTATGGAGCAAAACCTTAAAATGGGATACCTCGGCATCAATTTAGCCTTGTCGCACGATTGTTCCAACATTTACATGAACAAAATTTTCCACCAAGCAACAGAGAAGTACTATAAGAAAAGATAACATAATTGTAAAAAATTGAACTAAGAAAGACAATATTCTTCAGTAACTCAATTTCTTCTTTGTTCAATGTTTTCTCAATGATGAACTTGAAAAGGAGGTAAAAGAAGGCACACAACAACAAATAGAAAGAGCAGAATTTCTATAGAAGCACCACAAAAAGAGCCCACTTTTAACATTGTTTTGAAGGCAGTATTACTTACCTAGTCATAGTTGATAGTACAATAGTATCACGTCTTCCTAATCCAATCACCACTCTTTCCGCCAGTTTTACTCTCGAGCCTCACATTAGTGATTTCAATATGTTTTGAAGCAGCCTTGCACATATCATAAACAGTTAATCCAGCGATGGAGACAGCGGCCATTGCTTCCATCTCGACACCAGTCTTTCCGGTAGTAGAGGCTTCCCCTAGTATATCAACACTGTAATCAACATGATTCAGAGCCAAATCAACGTGCACGTGTGACAGGTTAATGTTATGGCAAAGAGGGATGAGGTTGCTTGTCTGCTTTGCCCCAGTTAATCCTGCAATTTTCGCCACACTGAGAACATCTCCCTTGGCAAACTGATTAGCTGAGACCAAATCAAATACCGTCTTTCCCAATAACACTTTGCAGCTAGCAATGGCAGTTCTCTTGGTGGATCCCTTTAGAGAGACATCCACCATCTGTGCCTCGCCTTGTTTACCAATGTGTGTCAATTTACATAATTGTTCGGATTCTTGAGGAGAGGATGAAAGATGGGTTTCTCGACTTGCAGATACATGATTACTAGCTTCTGAATCTATTGGACCTGATGATGGAAGTTCACCAAAAATGTCTTCCAATTCCTAACAACGGAAGTTTCGATAGTCAAATTACTTTACTACACAGAATTCTTTCTGAACCTAAAAATCAAAAATGGATTAAAAATTTGCTATTAATTACAAGGAAGACATCAATACCGAACCTTGTGCTACGCTACTCGTACTCAAGAACACATATTCAACAAGGGTATGTCATGTGTCCAAGTGTCAAACTCAACTAGGACCGTGACCTCTTATCACGTTGTCTTCTGATACCATGTCAAGGAACCAACTCAATCAAAAGCTTAAGCTGATGGTTGACGCTCCTGGATATGTTATATAATCTAACAAGTACATCAACACATTTTCCGTGACTTTTGGCCAGAATCAAGTGTGTAAAACTAAATGTCTTGCTTTAAGTGTTTAGATTCGACATGGATACTTCAGTAAAAAGACCAGTTTGAGTTACAGAGTCTAAAATACAACTCATCAAATGCAATTCACCTACCATTCACTAATTAATCATTGGATCCATAAAGCAATGAACCATACAATATGCAAAACCTGTTAATTATCAAACAATTCTCTACTGGTCCAAAATCTTTCAAATACGGGATTAAGATGATAATAAAGTATCCAGTTTTAATCAAAAACTATTGCAGAACATTTGAAAAGATCTTTTGCAATTGTGTTCTATAGTCTTTTAGGTGCGCTCGTATCTATAAAGCATCGGGATGTATGACATAAAAGTACGATACTAGGATATAATGGATGAATGAATCATCTAACAATTTTCATAGTAAAACCAAGCTTACTCCGAGATTCCAGTTAACATATTAGAATGTGCAGCTTGATTTCTGCATGGTAAATGAAACCAAACCTAATTTTGTTTCATTAAATCACGTGCATTTCTTATTTATGTAAAGTTGCACAACAAAAACCTCTTTGTTGCTAACAAGGGTAAGGTCACATACATCCAACCACATCAAACAGGTCAGAGCCATTTATGGCATTGGATAATGGAATGTCGTTGATGTACCTTGTTGAACTCAGCAATGGAGGAAGTAAGATCATGGTTATTCTTTGTAGAGAATAATCTTTTGGAAAATGATAATCTCCCAGGAAACCTTCTTAAAAGCATCTTATTGATTCAAAATGCGCAGCAGTAGAATTTCTCACTGACAAAAGCATAACAAAAAAATCATTCTTTCATTCAGGCATTTCATCAAACAGGTGGTGCTCGTGCAGTAAAACATTACTAAACAGACAATATTGTATATGAATATTCAGAAGATGATTAATTAGTGTTGTACTGACAACCTAATCATTTAGTAGATTAACTAGAGCAAGTTTCTTCATATTCAAACCCCAAAAAGATCGAAAATTCAACTAGCATTGATTTTATATTTTTCATTTATATGATTCGATCATATGAAAGTCAAAGAAATACAGTAAAGTGAAAAGTGAGTACCTTTAGAATATGGAGTAAATGATAATTCAATTACCATGTTTAGACAAATATTTATCAAAAAAGTTTCACTCTAAATAAACGTATCCTTTTAATTAAAATTTGACTTCATCTCTATGTATGATTTTTTAATATTAATTATTTTATTTTAAATATTTAAAGATTAAGATTGAATATCAATCGCACATCGATATATCGCCAAACAATAAATTTATATGTTTTATAATCACATTATACAATTTAATAAAAGAGTTAGAACATAGCAAAACTATAGTTTCTCGTCCTCCACAAATTCTCATTTAAAACAGTATCGTCTTATGACACTTTTAAATTGAGTTAAATAATTTAATTAAATTAAGTTAAACATATATTTTCCTATTTAAATTACTCACTTTTAATTGTTTATTATTTTATAGGTCATTTTAGTTGTTAAAATTGATGCTTTAGAAATTAAAGTGCTTATTTCTAAATTTTGAACTCTTTTTGGTGTTTATTTGTTTTTTGTGCTTTGATTATTATATTTCAAAAATGTACCTCTACGTGCACATGTATTGTTAAATCTTAACTTATAACTAGTGATTGGTAAGTTTAAAATTTTTAGGTTCGACCACTGAAGTAAAAGTTTACTACAAAAACTAACTACTAGAACGACGCATAAGAAATTTGTTGGTATCACTTTGACTTAAAAATTTAGACAGGAAACAACACAATTAATCTGATATTAGCAAAATAAGATATACAATTTATGAAAATCAAATTTTATTTTAATTAGAGCAAGCAACAACCTTTCCCGAATAAGGTACTGGTTTGATTCTTCGCTCAACCTACCTTATTAAAAACAAAAAAGAATAAATAAAAGTATTACTATAAAATTATAAAATCGAACAGATATCAATAGCAAGAATAATTTCAAAATTCTGATTTACAGAAAGTAGTAAATAATAATATAGATAGTACGAATATTACTACATAGCATAAAATTCTATGAAAGTGTACGGTACTAAAACACATGGATTTGGTTCACCTATAGGCTATTAGCATTGCCAAAGCTCTTAGGCCATAGCAACATTTTTATCAGCTCAAGTTGCCTGCGTCTGCTGTGCTACCTGTAGCTATACACGCACCGCCTCATGATGACGACCAGCTACATATTTCAATGGTTGTCTTGCGTAACATCACCGATTAAATGCAGAACAACATGAATTTTGGTCGTTATCTCACAATATGAAACGAACCTATAATAATAACGTAAAACAAGATCACAAACGTCAAAATAATAAAAAATGAGAATAGTATTATCTGAAGGAAATTCGACTCCTGAAAAGATGCTAGAACCTTCAAGCTGATTGACGCAGATGAATATTAGCAGTTATTCATTGAGCTCCAGCAAGCAGACACATTCAATGTGTGGAGTGTGAGGGAACATGTCTACTGGTTGGACACTCCGTAACCTATAGCATCCTTCTATTTTATGTTCGGCCTGAAAAGATACCCATTTAGATGATTCATTAAACAAGAAACTAAAATCGAAATAAAAACCAGCGAAAGAAAAATATACATACTGAGCCATGACACAAGTAATCAAGGTCACGAGCGCATGTGGCGGGATTGCAAGAAACATAGACGATTTGAGGGGCTTTCAACTTTAATAGAAACTTGATCAACTTCATGTGCATTCCCGGACGGTTTGGATCTGGAACATCCACATACTTCACAAGTAAAAAAAACCGAAAAATCTAACAACCTAAACTAGTACGCCCGAACTATTTTTCCTGGTTTAGCCAATGAGGAATTTTGCCCTCATGATTTAAGTATTAGATGTTATGATTGGCTAAAAATTTGAATTATGGAAAGCAATACAAATCGAAAGCAACAATTCGTTTTGCTAAAATGACAAATATGATGCACAAGATAGACGACGGTGATCAACAACTAGGGACAGTCTACTGAAGCATCTTACAAATGAAAGTGTGGTAGACAGCATGGAGTGCAGATGCAGTATGTTACTCGGACTTTTCATTTTGCTTCACATACCCGTGTCTGATCCTTGATGCGCGGACATTTACATGGCATTTACACTTCATTTTAGGTATAAAATTGAATATTTAGACATATCTGACACTTGGACACATACCAGTATCCAACATCAGTACCCGAGTCTAAGTCACACAGCATGCAAATAATTCCCAATTTAAAATCAGGGACATAGTTAGGAAGACAACACCATAGAGATAATCATTAAGTAATTAGAAACAATATTAGTTTTCAGGGGAGCTTGGTACTACGACACCAGATACTCTACCTGAAATCACTATATCAGGCCTCGGGAAATTCTTTCCGAAGTTCTCATCAATTTTATTTAGGTCACCCTGGACAAATGTAGCGTTACAGATGCCATTCAGTTCAGCATTTTTGTGAGCGTCAGTGATGGCTTGAGCAACTACTTCATAACCATATACATGCTTAACTCTGAAAATATAACATAATACAAGCAATGAGAAATACATTTAGAATACAAATACTAAGATCAGATACATTAAAGTGCAGTGCATTTCATATCACCAAGTACAATAGAGTTTGATGCTCAGTTGCAAACCTTCTAGCAAGCGTGAGACCAATGGTGCCTGTTCCGCAAAAGAGATCCAACACAATCTCTGAGCCATCTCCTCTGAGATTTACAACGTCTTCGATTAGTTTATAAAGAACCTCTGCCTGTACAGTTAAGGAATTACTTGTTAAGAGAGCCGGTCAGCAGGAAATTTGACTCAGGTCGCACGAAAACTGCATGATAAGTACACATACCTGTTGAGTATTTGTCTGAAAGAATGAGTTGGCTGATATCTGAAACGTCAGTCCTCTTAATACTTCTACGATATTAGCTTTCCCATATAAAACATATTCTGCCTCTCCAATTGAAGTGCTTCCCACAGAGGTATTTATGTTATTTACAATGCTCGCCTAGTGATCAAGGAGAAATTAAATGCACTATAACTAACTGCAACTGCAAGTGAAACAGTGCAAAAGAAAAACAGTAAAAAGCTTGGAACTTCTCTTCCAAAGAATTGATAAAACTATAATTAACATAAAAGGGAGCAAAGACGAGGATATACAGAAAACGTATCTAGGTCAAACAAAATCCTACGCTTTATTAGCTTATATTTGTATTCCCCAAAATTTGCAGTCAACCTCACCAAACACCAAGTCCCTCAGCCATAAGATCTCCTAGCAATAAAGCTACACAAAATCTTATCAAATGGATTGGACGTCAAACAACCAAGAAAGGGCGCAACAGGTGCAATGCCATCCAAATGACTGTATGCAACATCTATGTGAAGCGGCATACGACATCATACATAGATTTCCTGTATTTCATTGAATAGAGACTAAGGCTGTAATGCTTTACACAACAGTTCATTGACCCAAATCATTCAATTCACATCCCCACATAGAGACAAATAAATAAGCAAGAATTGTTTTTCAGCAATTAGATCACCATTTCTTCTTTCCATAATATGCCTCGGCACATCTCACAGTTCATCAATCAATGATTACAAGGAAAATCAGCATAAGCCTAATCACAGTATCTAGATAATGCTAATTAAACCTTAATTTCCCTCCTCTCCTTCCCTCCACAAAGAAATTACTATGGTCTTGAAGCAGTAATAGAGTAATGTTTACAAGAAATTTTGTCCCTATCTCAGTTTTGACCATATTTTTTACCATCAGTTCTGCTACTTGAAGTTACCCTCAAACTGAAAACAAAATCACTTGTTAAGCCAATTCTTTTTAATTTCCCTAATCAAATGACTCCTAAGAACCCCGGCCCTAGGCACATGAGGACATTAAAACGGCTACTTCTTGCACAACTACTCCTAAACGGTTCATAACAGACTCCTGAAATACATATTTCTCTCCAATCACAAACTTCACGTGACTGTCATCATCGCATTGACCCAAAATGACTCTCTTTTCCCCTCAAAACTCACAGAGACAACCCATGACTCTTCAAGCTAAATAGCAAAGTAAGCAACTGCCTCCAAAGATAACATGCCTGTTAACTTAACAACAAACAGATGGTAGGTGAGTAAGCTAACCCATCCTACAGCGTTGGTCTTTAGATCATCTCATTTGTAGTAATCATCCCCGACCCTGAAGTCACTTACCCACCTAAGAAATGTTCATAAAAACATTAGAAAAATCCAAACCACTTTCAGTCTTCGAATGACATAGCATAACCCACTTCACATACTGGTTCTTCCTAACATCTCAGCCCATGGTCACGAAACTCTCAAAGCCTCTAAATTTTATCAGCGACATTTGCCAAGGAAGGAGTGTGGAGACAAAAAGATGGTAAGCGAGATACCGGCCAAACAATTTTCAATCAAATTTTTATCCCACCTGAGAATATGACAAAATAAGTCAACCCAAAATTTGTTCCTCATCCAAGTTCAAATTTAATTGTCCTTCATAACTACAGTAATCCAGATTGGATAATAACCAACCCTAATCGACCCAAGCAAGGAAGTAACTAACTTATTCATCCAATTAGGATGATGTCTTCTTTGATTATATATTGCTAACTTTCTAAATAATCTTATAATTAACTAAATGCAAAGTACTAGTGAAGGAGGCAAATTCAGAATCGAGATTCATTAGTTGGAAGATTTTCTATCCATTTGACGTTTTTCATTTTTCCAGTTAATAATTCGTGTCATAGGATCGTTAATAGTTTTTCTTAAAACTTTTTAGTACACCGATTTTATCTTAATCCCTAGATAGGAAACAAATTATCTTAAATCGATGCCCCCTGCACTTTTGGTACGCCAAGTAGGACATTCCAACTACCGTACCACGTCAAATTGAACAAATGAACTTAATCAAGATAATCGGGTTAGGTCTGTAGGGTGGAAATTAGGCAACGCAGATACAGCACAAGGGTTTTATATATATCAAGATTTTCTTATTCTGAAAACAATATAAAAAAATCTAATGGTTCAGGTTACAGAAATGATCCCCATATTAGATAATGTTAAAACTAATTGACATATACATCTTTCGGTAAATTACAAGAAGCTCAATGATTAACTTAAACTGCTCAGATTAGAGATGAGCAATATCATTGATAATGGTAGAATTCAAAGGATCTGAAGGTCAATGTAAATAAAAAAATAAGCAGGAAGTCTACATTAAATTCATGATGCTGTCTAAACAAGAAGTATCCAAACATCAATGGCACTAACCACTTCAGTGATGGCTGAAACTTTCTCCACTAGAGGCTGTAATAGCTCTGGCTTGTATGCTGAAGTCACAAAGTTGACCATAATTTCAGGCTTTCCACTTTGAACATCCCTGCAATATTATCCTAGTTAAAGTTTTATCAATTACTGAAATAGCAACCTCCAATGACAAGGATTATTGGAGAAAAGATGATATCACAAAGTTGTACCATAGAAGTCGCATTTTTTTTTGAAGAAACATAGAAGTCACATGTTAAAAGAACATTGACATTAATGACATCCTAATTCCTACTTCCGAATCCAAGACCACTAATTGCTCATTAGCACGACATATATTTGACTCTCCTTTCACACTAGTAGGCTGCCTATACATTAAAAAGAATCTGGAAGCAACTTTCAAGATAAAAATCTTATTCTTAGACATTTGAAAATGCTCAATCTAAGGTTTGATAACTTCAAAAATTAGAATGAACTTTGCAACTTTTATACGCAGAATTTATTAAGAAAACTCAACAACAAGAAGTCGAGGACTTGAAGGCATACATCATTTTTTAAAACTTGCAAACTACAAAAGTTGATATTGATAATTTCATGTATGCAATATACACTAATAGCTTGAACCCAAGTCAGAATACAGTCATGAATTGAAGCATCCTTTCATGTTACCTGCCAGTTCTAATCACTAGATGCTTGAGAAAACCAGCATGTGAGTGAACATCATAAGCAGAAAGGCCGAAGCTCTGATCTCTCCAACAATCTTGAACTGCCAAGAGAACCTATTATCAGAAATTCAAATTAAATCTGAAATAGATGATGAACAAAATTCTAACATGATCCTTACAATAAGAAGAATGACAGCACATGTGTTTACTTTAAGAGTGCCAAAAAAATCTTTCAAAAAAAAAAAAAAAAAGGAGTGCCAAAAAAAAAAACAAAACAGTGCTAAACATGAGAAGTAATATTTCATATAGAATTTAAGATTTTTCCCCACAACAAAACCACAGAAAAAATAAGTAATCTCTAATCTAACCACCAAACATAATTACATAAGAACAAATAATTGAACATTTAAAATACCTCATTGGCAGGTTCACTTTGTAAAAAGCACTTGTTGACATTGAGAACCTTATCGAAAAAGCCAGGAGCATGAAGTCCTAGGGCATAATCATTCCCAATAGCTTGCTCCCCTTCCCAAAGTTCTCGTGGTATCCATCTCCGATTGCTAAATGAGAACTCCATCTGTTAAAGAACGAAAATAGGCATTAGCTGTTTGATAATTAGCTATGAACTACATGTCATGCCTCATCACTACCCGCAGAAGTACTCCTACGTCAACCTTTATTTCTCACATATCAATAAGTTGCTTCAAACCTAACCAGAGGCCACACGTGATAAAAGAAAATAAAAGGGATAAAAAAAGAAACGTGCTCCACAGCATGACTGCTTCATTTTTCTCCACTGTTTAATTTGTCTCTTACTATTTTCAAGGGGGACTTGGTTCAAAAAACAGTATAGAACTTTCAATAATACTTTCTGGAACATGCTTGCATTTATTGTTTTCGTTCTCATTGTTTTTGTGTCATTGTATTTAAGAGTTTGATTTTTCGAACCTTGTTTCTGTAATGAAACTGATTTGCACATGGAACAATGGGCTTCATGATGTTCATAAACTCGGGCTGTTTATTAGAAAATTTCCCAACATGTATCATTAATTCCAAAACCTGCTGCTCTTTATATTTCAGTTGGGCCTCATAAGACAGATGTTGTGTCTTACAGCCGCCACAATATGAAGCATATTCACAAGGAGCATCCACAGCATCCTGATGGGGTGATAAAGTTTCTATCTTTGCCACCTAGAAAAGCAATTCAAATCAATAGTTGTTGAGTAAGTCAATACATGATCTGTTGTATCAACCACGAAAACATAAACATAACGGGAGCTAATGAACTTGAAAAGGATTGAATCATATGAAATGCCCTTTACTTGGGAGAATGGCAATAACGGACACAAACAAATTGTTTTGACCTCGGAAGAAATACATATTGCTACACAGGGGAATCAGCAACATCTAAAACATAGGAAAATTGTGGATGTTCACGGATGCGGCACCTCGCAGTGTTATGACTCGTTTTGCGAATATCGCATATGAATTGTTAACTGAACCCTCATGCCTAACACAGAACTCCTTCCTAAAGAAATATAACATAGGAGTGCGGGAAACTAAGGAAAGAATGTAAGAAGTTTTACATCCACAAATGCACGGAGGCATTATCCATTATTAAAAGAACAAACATTCAAGTCCGCAAAAGCTATTTTAAATTCTGTTAGCTTACTACACTTTCAAAAAGTTACCCTATTGCAAATAATGCACAAATTAAATACCACCAAATTCAAATATTGGAAAAGAGAACAGATCTATTGCTCTGATCAATCATACTATTTATGCATGTAGCCTCACCCCTCTGAGAGGCGGTAAGCAATTCCAAACTTCTCTAACATCATAATCCCTCAATCTCAACACAAATGTTGCATTGTTATTGGACCAGTTAACTTCAAGTATCTCATTTCTCTATTTAGAAAGTTATTTACCGTTCACAATGTTGATGTTGTGGTTTAGACACCTAGAAAGGTTGATAGAGGTAAATTTGGCCTTAAAGGGGAGATTATTAGTGCAAGAGTCAAATCGGCACTTGATGGAGGTGATATTGATCAACAAATGACTCAAGCCAAGGCACACCATATTGAAAACAATGATGGGGGTGCAAGGGGGTTGAGTGCATTGATGATGGGTTTTAAAGAAGCAATAAAGAAAGGTAGTTGATGTGCAATGGTGATGGAGCAACAAAGGACAAGAAAATAAGAGTGCGTGAAAATTGTCTTGAACAAGGTAAGCAGTGCACAAGATGTGCTTTGAACGAGGCATGGGTTGTACAAAAGGTGCCTTGAACGAGACAAGAAACAAAGGAAAATTGTAAAAACAAATGAGCTAGTGCTCGAACACCCTGGTGCAGGGTACGGTTGGACTTTTCTATTTGTGTTTTGTTTGGTGGGCAAGTTTTTCCTTTGGGATAGGGTTATTCAAAATGTTTGAAGGCTATATATGATCCTTAAATCAGATTTAGAAGGTGAGAGAGGTGGCTAATACATAGAGAAAATAGGGTTTGAGAGTCCTAGTGTATTCTCTTGTATTAGATTAGTGAGCTCTATTAAAGGTGGAAGCTTTAAGCTTAATAGTGTGTGATGGAGCATTATGAGTGGTATTTCATATATGTAATGTTGATTAGCTAATAATATATAATGCCTTTAAGGGGGTGGTGTCCAAGAGACTATATGATTGTGTGAACTTTGATCATTTAAGCTTCAATCTTCTTTTTTTTTGGATAGATCTTGTCTATACTCTGATTTTTTTACTTTATTCTACATCTATTTTGCCATTTGAGAGTCAAAGCACCTTCCTATGACTGGTATCAGAGCTTGGTTGTTTACTAGGGGCTAGGTGTATTGAGTGAGGAAAAGCTTGCAGTTTGGTAAAGGAGTGATGGTGGAAGTGGGTATGTGTTTAGATGGTTTGTTGAAGTCCTTGGGGTTTTTTGAAACCTTTGGGAAGAGTCGAAGAGAAAAACAGTAGTTACGCAAGAGACAAGGAGTTTGACTCTTTGTCATTGATAGTAGAAAAACTTGATAAAGCTACTAGGCGTAGTAGCAATGGTGATGAGAATCCATCTATGGGAGATGGTTGATTTAATCATTGGAAAATCCAGCAAAGAAGGGTATTGAAGAGAAAAACAAAGTCAAGAGGGCAAGAGTTGGATATGGTGATAGAATGTGTTATTATTGCCATAAGAGAGGCCATATCCAATACACTTGCAACGAATTGAAGAAAGACTTTCGAAACTTTAAACTTTTAAAGGAGATGAATCATGGAGGTCGAGATTGGTGATAGAGAGAAGCTCAAAGGGAAGAAGAGGAAATTTCCATTTGAGAAGGTGAGAAAGGCAACTTTATAGAAAGGAATTGCAAAGAAGAGTATGCTCAAGGTTTGAAGGCCAAATGTGATGATGGTCATGACGGTCATGTACTAATGGCCAAGTGTGATGATGACGGTGAATGGATGTTTGAGTCCGTGCATCCATATCATATTTGTAAATAAGAGCTTGTTTACAAGAGTGATGGCTTGTGAGCATGGGAGAGTGACCTTGCTTACCAGTGAGAGAGGTGCATTTGAAGATGCACAATGGCATAGTGCGAAAGCACATTGAGGGAGTATAAATTTTAATCCTTTTCTTCCTTCATATACAGACTATTTCTCATCAATTACTTCAAATAAATAAATAAATGAATAACTCAAAGTAATTACTTTTCTAACCAATAATCAAACCAAAATTTCTCCCACATTACATTATGGCATAACAAAAACACACAAGGAAACAAAAAAATACTTCAACAAGAAAAGAAAATTAAACAGGGCATAATTTTCGACAAAAAATATACTATACCTCAGCATAGCTACCCTTTTTACGGGTAACCCGACCCAAGAAACGTTCACCAGGAAGAGCACGGTCACACAAAAGAACGAACCCAGTTTCAGGAACCTTGCAAAGCCCTTTACCTTTAAACGCCAAAGTCTCACACACTAACTCTAATGTCTGCCCTCTTTTTGGGAAATATGGTTTTAGGTTTTTGCTTTTGTTAGGATTTTGAGTATCAGAAGATTGTGAGAGATTTAAAGAGTGGTTAGAACCAGAATCTTCTTCTTCAGAAGTAGAAGGGGCAGGAGAAAGAGAAGCAGCGGAGTAGGAAGAAAACGAAGGTGGAGAAAAATGGCGGAATGAAAGAAGCCATGAACGTGGGGTTCTGGTTCGTAGAGTGTGTGTAGTGGGTGTAGTTATGGCTGCCATTTTTGTGTACCTCAATCAACTCTTGCTTGTTGCTGCTTCAATTTGGGGATGACCAAAGAATAAGATATATACTTGTACAATTTCTAATAGAGCTTTTGATTTTTGAATAGGATCGATCAACAATAACGGCTTTAAAGTTTACTCAATTTCAAATAAATAGTCTCGAACTTTTCTTTTTCACCAATAACAGCCTTTAACTTGGAAAACACGACATCGATACTGCCACTTTACCGGATGACCTGCTAATTGACCGTTGACCATGCTCAATGACCTTTGACTTCCACTTAAATTCATTAATCAAACCTAATTACCTAACTATCCCTAATTAAACATTTCTTCCCGACCTCTCTCTAACTCATCCCAATCACCACCATTTTTTCACCACACCACCATTAAAATCCCTACTTTAATAACAACCCTATTAAAAGCCCCTTATTTCTTCTATATTTGACTTAGGAGCGAGTCTAGAGCTTCAATGGAGGAAAATCCAAACATAATCATAGATCTGATCAACCATGGTGATAAAGATGTGGATGAATTAGGGAAAAGTGGTGGTGAATTCATCACCATGGTCATGCGCCGCCGTCAACACTCTACTCTCCACTGTTAAAGAATCCTCTTATTTTTAGTTCATAATTGGTAAACCATATTATTTGCCATTTCAAATAGGAACTTCGTTTTCTAATATTTACAAACTTGAACCAACAATTCTTCAATAGTTCAATCACCCAAAAGCTAATTAGAATTTCCTAAGTTTTGATTCAATTAGACTACCCAATTTCATCCACCATTTTCATCACCATGGTTAGCACAGTAATGAGGCAAGTTCATCGATTCAATTGGACCACCCGATTTCATCACTGTGCTAACCATTCAGTTTCAAAGGAAATTGTGATTCTAGAAAATTCTAAACTTTCTTCATCTTGTTCTTGTTCTCGTTGATGTCCTTGCTGATTTTCTTTCAAATTAACAGTCAAATGTTGCTCATTTTCATCTTTGTCTTCATCTATAATTGCTTCACTTGAAAACCCATTATCCAAAATTTCATCTTTTACATGGGTTTTTTCTAGAAATTCACAGCTATTTTTTTCCTTTGTTTTTTAACTTTATTTCCTCCATTTTGATGGATTGTTATTAAATGAGGAGTTTTGAAATTGGTTGTGGTGATGGTGGTGGTGTTGATGAGAATGGAGGTGATTAGGGTGGGTTAGGGATAGGTTGGAGAAGAAGGGTTTAATTAGGGATAATTGGGTAATTAGGTTTGATTAATGAAATTAAATGAAAGTCAAAGGTCATTGAGCATAGTCAACGGTCAACAGTCAATTAGCAGGTCATCCGGTGAAGTGGCTGTATTGATGTCGTGTTTCCCAAGTTGAAGGTTGTTGTTGGTAAAAAAAACGTTCAAGGCCGTTTATTTAAAATTGAGTAAACTTTAAGGTTATTATTGGTAATTGATCCTTTTGAATATTACCCCAAAAAAAATCCAAATCGAAACCGAAAGACACCTCACATTGACATAGAAAAATCTTTGTTTTGTTGTTTATTTGACTCGACTCAAGTCGCCTCAACTAATTACATGGTAGAATGATTGATGCCAGAAAAGGAACAAATTAAACTCGAATTAAGGCCAATTTCGAAAATTGATATATCAAACGTAAACTAAAGTAGTTCGATCAAATCACAGTTTGAACCAAGTTTTATTTGACTTAATTATAAACTACATGAAAAAAATAAAACTAAAGAAAATAATGATTTATCCCAATTAAATTTTATCGAAATTGATGTGAAATCAGATCGATTCAAACTTGTTCAAGCATTACATGTTGTCTAGGTTCATAATCAAAAGAAGTCCTATTCAAATTGTAATTGAACTGGAAATTTGATCTGTATGTATGATCACACATACCTTTTTCTAAAAACTCATCTAGAAGCTATCTTTAAGTTTTCACCCTCATTTGCTCCTATACTTATACAAACTCTTAAAAGTGAAGTCAATTTTCTTTATCTAAATCAACATCCAATGTTATCTACTATGGTACCATGATCCATGGTGCAAATGGTAGGAATCTCAACTCATAATTAAACAAGTCAAAAATTCAAACATGTTTCCATTCCACCAAAAATTAGATATACTCCCTCCACCCTTTTTTATTGTCCACTTTTTAGTGGGCACACACATTAAGAAAAATGGTAGATGGGTATTTTAAATGATTATAATAATTATAAAGGTGGTAGTTGGAGTAATTAAGTGATTATAATAATTGAAAAAGTGCTAGGTGGAGTATTTTGAATAATATAAGTTGGGGTAGTTGGGAGTATTTAGGTAAAATTTTTTTACCAAAAATAGAAAGTAGACAATTAGAGTGAACTGATCAAATAAGGAAAGTGGACAATAAAAAAGAAACGGAGAGAGTATAATATATGGATTTTGAATACATTGGGACAATTCTAACCAAACACCAAGGAATATGCATCTTTATACGGGAATCGTAAGGAATAGGATTCCCGTCCTAAAACTACAAGAGGCACTATTAGAACAATGATAAAAAAAACACAAATTATAAGTTTATTACTTCTATATAAAATGGTCTCATCGTAAAATACGCTCTATATATAAGTTAGATAATCCAATATACCAGTTAAATTAATATAAACTCTTTGTTTTGAGATCATTGATAGTCTAACAAATGAGTAAATCTAATCAAGATATACTAAATAATCGTCGATAACTATTCACTATTGGCGTCTAAACTGTTGCCAACGCCAGTTTGTCTCTAATTAGTGATCAAAATAGTGCTCTATATTATTTTGTCTCTACTAGCTACGAAACTGCGATTGAAATAAGTTATCATTTTAGTATTTCCACACAAAGTCAACTACAGAGAAGAAAGATAACAAATAGACTATACAAATACCACTCCAAAGAGAGGGCAAAGAAAAATGCGCACATAATTTACTAAATAATACTCCCTCGTATTCATAGAGAATGAGACATTTTCTTATTGGGTCAATTCACTAAAAATATCTCATTTTTATTTTTGTCATTTTTTTTTTATCCTTTTACCCTTATTACAACAACACAACAACAAATAAATATCAATACCCTTTATGGAAAAAGAGACTTTTCAACCCACTTTTAAGTAGTCCCCATCACTCCTTGGTTTTGGTGCAAAACCCAAATATCTCATTTTTTATTGAATAGGAGAGAGCAGAAAACATGGGCAAATAACTTTATTTCATAATTTTGATCCGTTGGAACCAAAAATTAAATTTCGGTTGCACCATAGACATAGAAAGAACACTATACCACAGAAATTGTAATTGTGGTTATTCGTTAGCTTGTATATTACGTCGCATGCAGGCATATATTCATCTTAAATCATCAAGACAGAGATGCCAAAGTTCCCCCCCAAAATGCTAAAGTCAAATTGATTCTCTTGCATTAACGAACATTATTCCTTATATGTAGTGTAATATTTCCTTTGTTAAGTGGGTCTCACAGTGATGTTTATGAAAATAAAAATAAGTGAAGATCATAATTATTAAAAAATAGTTAAATAAAGTTAGAAAAAATATGTGAAAATCATAAGTTCTATTAAAAATGTTAAAATAAAATTAGTAGAAATTATAATTGAACCACAAACATTAATATATATTAATATATTAAAAATGAAATGAACAATTTCAAAAATTTGTGATATAAATAGAAAGATTTTTAATGTGAACAAAAAATAGAACAATCAAAATATCAAATAGAAATAACTTTAACGAAAAAAGGGAGTTAAAGAAAATAGTTTTAGAGCGCAACGCCCAATCATCATTTTTATTTAGTTACAAAGTAGGTTGAGGAAAATGGAGAACTAAAAAACATAGAGCGAGAATCAAATTTAAATTCTTTTTTAAAACACAAATTCTTGTAAAGACGATTTATTTGAGAGATATCCCTAATTTGGTCGGCCTATTATTATTTTTTTAGTTTAATTAAGCTTTAATAAGTTAGGCCGAAGAGACCGTCTCAGTTACAACAAAATGATAGAACCTAATTCTCGAACACAAATTCTTACTTGAGACCGTCTTTTGTAAAGACGGCTCTCAAAAGTCCAATCCAATTCTAAATACATATTGTTACAACTCTATATTTAAAATTAAATTGGACTTTTGAGAGTCATCTTTACAAAAGACAGTCTCGAGCACCTGATTCTCGAAAGCAAATAAAAATCAAAGTTAGCCATGGAGTGGGTCAAATCTAATCAAAGTCATAGATTAAAAGTCCCATGTTATCCTACAACTACAACCTTAATAATAATATTGAATAATCGACATATTATGACCCAACAAAATTGTACTTAGCAATCTAAACATTACACTTGTCATAGCTTTTATGCCTAACACTATCTGTTAAGTGTCACAATTCCCAAACTTCCGGACGTTTCTTTTACTCTTTTTTACAATTCTTCATCTTTATTTCTCTACCATTTATCCCTTTGTCTTCTATTTTTATCAGTTTCATTTCATTATTTTATAATAACTTATACATACCTTTAGATTTGAAACCCCCATGAATAATTCTAATCTCATTAAAAGCTTCTTATATCTTTCACATTTCCATAAAATGCCCATCAAAATTATTTAATTGTATTATTATTCTACTCATCCTACTTACCCTCTTAAATCTTATTCTTATACATATTCATACATGTTATGATCATCTTGTATGTTTCGTCGATTTCTAATTGGTAATACTTAGATTGGGTCAGATTAGATCAGATTGAAAACTTTTTTTCTCTTTCTCCATTTTTTGGATTTATTTTAGATTTGTTGTTGTTTAGTTTGTGTGATTACATTCCACTATAATGGTAAGGATCACCACTTCCAAGGTGATCCTTCTTTTATAGATCAGATATCGTTACCATTCATCATACCCAATATATCCTGCTCATTTTAATCAATATGCGGGCAAGTTTTAGGTTAAGTAATGGTGAAAATGGGAAGGAAAACATCATTTATACTAAAACAATCCCAGGAAAATCTTGGTCATTTAGGATACTTTACTTTTTCTTGATATTCTTGGTTCTTGGTCTTGGATTGTGCATAATAAGTATGAACATGGTTCGATATTTTGGGTTGCAATACATGACATTAAAGGAATCATCATGGTTAGAACCTTGTTCTGATAACACCAATAGTCTTGAATGTTGGCTAAGACCACCTTCTAATCTGATGCATAACATGAATGATACCGAGCTTTTTTGGAGGGCGACATTCGCTCCTCGAATCAAAGAGTATCCTTACAAGAGGGTTCCTAAGCTAGCATTTATGTTTCTAACTAGAGGTCCATTGCCATTGTCACCTCTATGGGAAAGGTTTTTTGAAGGCAATGAAGGGTTTTTTTCGATTTATGTTCATTCGATGCCTGGCTATCGAGCTAATTATTCTCGATCTTCTGTGTTTTATGGCAGGCAGATTCCTAGCAAGGTATGAAATTTGATTTGGTTGTTTTGTGTGCTCTGTTTGTTTGATAGTGTCTGTGCAGTGGCTTCACTTCTGTTCTGTTTATTTCACACTAAGTGAAAGAATGTAAAGTGGGTTTAAGTTGCAATGAAATCATTTCCGTTTTGTGTTATTACAAGGATAAAGTTGCATGCATTTGACCCCTAACTTAGGCATCGGGTCATGACTAGGATCTGATATCAATATCCGAGTCCAAGTAACATAGTTTAATGGACACTGAAGAAAGTACAAATGTTGTGTTACTACAATTGTATTATGCATGAAAGACAATTTCATAAGATGTTCAATACTTCAATGGTTTTTATCTTATGAATATCATGAATTTGATTTGGCTCATGTCATTTTGTTAATAGCCTATTGCAATTATTCTCCTTTTCCATTTTGTCATTGTTGTCAATATTGTGAATAAACCCTTTTCCATTTTGTAGGTAACAGAGTGGGGGAAAATGACTATGTGTGATGCGGAGAGAAGACTTCTAGCAAACGCAATGCTCGATTTATCAAATGAATACTTTGTTTTACTGTCGGAAGCATGTATTCCTATCCGCAACTTCACTATTGTGTATCGCTACATTACAAAATCTCGCTACAGTTTCCTAGGCTCTTACGATGATCGTGGTCCCTATGGGAGGGGACGGTATGACAAGCGCATGGAGCCAGAGGTCACGCTCAAGCAATGGCGAAAAGGATCCCAATGGTTTGAGATTAACCGTGAACTTGCCATTCGAATTGTGGAGGACAAAATTTACTATCCAAAGTTCAAGGAATTCTGCAAGCCTGCTTGTTATGTGGATGAGCACTACTTTCCCACAATGATAACCATCCAAGTTCCACATCTGCTAGCTAACCGAAGTCTTACGTATACAGACTGGTCGAGGGGCGGACCCCATCCAGCCACATACGGTAAGAAAGACATTTCAAAAGAGTTCTTTGACAGGATCGTAGGGCGAAAAATGTGTGTCTACAATCGCCACTTGGTCTTCCTATGCCAGCTTTTTGCGCGAAAGTTTGCACCTAGTGCCTTGGAGCCCCTAATGAGTTTGTCATATGAAGTGTTTGGTTACTAAGGATGGGAGACTAGCTCAAGTTGCCTAGAAAATGCTGCATTAACAGCTAGATTAAACAGGTATCACGAATTCACGATGGTGAAAACAACGGAAAAAACTGTAGATCGAGGTTAACCCTTTTCGGGAAAAAGAGAATACGTATCAAAACCTCATAATTTTTGCTGGTTTTGGGTATGTTAACATAGTGTTCCTAGAATAGATAATATTTTGAGAAAGAATCTTTAATTAGTTACCAAGTAACTACACATTCAGGTTACTAGCAAAAATTTTGTTCTGAAACAAACACATATCGCTTTATGCATAAATTTGAACATTTGAAGCAAACATAACGATAAACATGTTTGTTTCTTTCCAAAGTTCGATGTTATATCGAGTTATATGAGAAAAGAGTTGTCATTGTCTTTATTCTACGAAACCAATTAGTTTTCACGAGGGGATATTCTAAACAAAAACTTCATTTAGAACGGAATTTACATTAGAATCAGTTCCTGCATTGGACTGCATTTAAAGTGCGCCAAAAATCCGAGCTTTGGCACAAAAATAGTAAACAAAGAAAACATCTTATAGAGTTATAGTTCATCATGATGTGTACTATCTTGTATTGGTGTTTTCACTCCGTTTTCGATTAGGTATCTCACAGCGAGAGAAGCATGAAGAGACGCACCAAACGGAAGCACATCTTCATTAACCATAAACTTGGGATTATGCTCTGAGCCTGTTATACCACGCGTCTCATTTTTCAGGCCAACAAAGAAGAAGTAACCGGGAATAACTTCCTGATAAAATGCAAAATCCTCAGATCCAGTTAGAGGCCTGGCTTCTTTCACATTATCGTAGCCAAGCATATCCGTAGCAACTCTGCTGAAGAACTCGTGCAAGTTTTCATCATTTATTGTTGGCGGGAAGAAGTTTTCTTCATCAAAGAAATCAACAGTAGCTGTGCACCGTTGCACAGCTGCTTGGCTTGTTATAACCTGCAGTATTCATCCAAATATTACAGTACATCAAATTAGGAGCACTGGATTATAAAATTTCGGTGCATGGTATAATACGGAGTATTGTTCTAAAGGATAAACTAAATGTTGAATAGAAAGTTAGAAGCATGTGTGTTGTGTCCCAAGTCGCAACTATAGCTGGACCACTAGAATTGGATGTACAATGTATGCTACCGTGTCCTTTAATGAGCCAAAAGGTCATTGTCGCGCTACTTTACTTTCAGGCTTTGACATTGTTGTTGTTTTAGACCCTGTAGGTCCATCATACCCCCTCTACATCAGCACACATGTTAGTCCAATTCCTCTTGCACCATTATTGATTAAAGATCACTATCATTTGTGGGTTTTATCCATTCTCATCTGCGCCAAAGATACTCCCTCCAATTCACTAGTGGTATCCCATATGGGGACCACTATAAGGGTAGTGAGTAGATCTAATTAGGCAAAAGTAAACCAAAAGTAAACAAATAAAGGGACTTTAGTAAGGGTAAAATGGGAAAAAACCATTACTAAAATAGAAAATGGGACATTAGTAGGGAATTGACCTAATATAGAAATGGGACATTAGTTCTTTGATTTGAGTTTAAAATGGACAATAGTAAAAGGACCTGTAGAGTCATGTCACTTCTTATTTATGTGAACTTGGAAATGATATTTACTATCAATGGTCAATAAAAAACAATCGTTTTGTTATTACAAGGATAAGGTTGCATACAACCGACTGCCCAAACCCTTGATGAGAGCCTTGGTCACAGCAACGTGATGGCATTGGATCAAAGTGATTTAAGTCCAAATATGTTGAGTTTTCATATTGATCAAAACAGTACAACGCGGCCAAGAAAACTAAATACAACTGCAATAGACAAGATGAATTGTGTGTTTTACCTCTCCGATTCTCTGTTTAAGATGTAAAAGACTATCCTTTAACAAAGCTCTGAATGTACCACCAATAGTGACAGAATCTGGAATTACATTGAAGGCACCGCCTCCTTGAAATTTCCCGACTGTCACAACCTGCAAGTCAGGAGCTTATCTATTAAACTTTGTTAAAATTGTTCAACAAAAAATGATGCAATTTCACAGTGAATTATAGGACAGCAGAACAACCGAAAACCATATATCTTTCATCAGCACATCATATTTTTAAGACCCAATATTCAAAACTGATTGTGTGAAGCACTCAACAGGAGATTCCAACTCCACTAATATAAAGTATGCGTTATAAAGTATACGTTAATTGACAATAAAGGGAGGGAAAGAAAAACAACATAAAACTCTGATGCTCTTAGTTGAGGAATAAAGGTCGAGATTCTAAGAGCCGGAATGTCGCTTGCCAATATACACTAAAGAATTATGCTCATTAATTTCACTATTTCTTACACAAGTTGGTGAGTATATGTTAGAGTATATAACATATCATGAGGCCTCAACCATCAGTTTAAACTTTTGGTTGAGTTGGTTCCTTGACATGGTATCATAAGCCAACGTGACAAGAGCTCACAGGTTCAAATTTCAACCACCCCTCATTCAAAGTGGAATATCCAGCGCCTATGCGCATCCACACTACTAGCCCGATGGGCTCTTTTGTGAGGGGGTGTGTTAGAATATATAACATATCTTGGGGCCTCAACAATAGAGAAAAACTTCTATAATTCAAAGATCGTTACCTAAAGGAATGTCTCTAATTCAGACGGAAAATTAGATTGTAACATGAATTTCATAACATTTTAACAGACTTCTCATCAACCTTTGCTATGTTAATAAGTGTATTTTCGGAACGGTTAAAATCTAACAATTGATAAACAATTGACAAAAAGTGCAAGTTAAGAGAATTAAACAGTTTACTTGTGAATCAAGGGGATCAGCCTCACGAGAAACAATATGTTGCAAGCTAACAATCACATTCGAAGCTGCCAATATCGGGTCCACTGAGTGATGAGGAATAGCAGCATGGCCACCTTTTCCATTGATTACAGCCTGAAAGAATCCGGTTCCAGCCAAGAGTGGGCCAGGCCTCGAGGAAACTTGCCCCACAGGTAATTCAGAATTAATATGCAAAGCAAATATGGCTTCGACATTCTCTAGTGCTCCAGCCTCGATCATTTTCTTGGCACCTCCATATCCTTCTTCCCCTGGTTGAAATACCAGAACAACTGTTCCCTGTCATATAGTTAAACACGAGAAAAGATAAACCTTCAGTTCAGAGAACAGCCCTAGAAAAGTCCCAAGACAAGTATTCTAATGCCGAAGCTTATAATTTCATCATTGAATTGTTAAGTCACAGTTTCTTAACTAAGATTCCTGAATGCATTAGTCAATTGTCGGCCCAGGTTTGTACGAGCTTATCCTTAGGAAATATCCCAGACAGTTGTAGTATCTTCTCATAAGAACATTCTCACTATTTATCTATGGAAACGTCCAAAAATGATTCCAAACACATAGTCTATTACCCATATTAAATCGATCTTAGTTCAAGCATTTATTCAACTACCAATCAACTTATAAGTTGGACTCGACGAACTTCATGCCTGAAACAAATCATCCATTCCCAACATTGTCTAAACTTCAGGATTAATAAGTTGGAAGTGTTTAACGTTCTATGCAGCAATTTAACTAGTTCAGTAAGTAACAGCTCCATTTCTACATATGTAGAAAATAAATTTTGCTGCAAAATGATTGACTGCATATCAAAGTGTATAAACAAGGCCGCATTGATCGCATTGACCGTGTTGTAAAGAAGTTCAAAAAGACCGAACTGATATTTTCTGCATTGTAAAGGTTTAAAAAAACACGTTTTGGGTCATATCAAGGAATATCTTATGGTTTTGACAGATATTTAAGCGTTACGATATCAGCATCACTCCCGTTACCACACCACCGTTTCATTACCACAATCGCGACAATTACCGCATTTTTACTCTATGCTTCATATGGAAAACTATTACAATGTCCCCTGCAATACTCCAGCACAACATGAGACCTCAATTCAGAGATACTTACATGTGTATGCTCTTAATTCGGAGCAACATACTTTCTAGTTACATGTCTTGGTAAATTATACTGATGTTCTATAATCAGCTTAATACATACGAAGCAATGTCCATAAAGCCTCTAAGAATAAAATTACTCTTCAAGGATGGAAGACAGAAACAAACCTCTAACTTGTGTTGATTTTCTTGAAGGATCCTCGCAGCACCGAGCAACATAGCAACATGAGCATCATGACCACAAGCATGCATTTTTCCAGGTACTCTACTCTTGTGCTCCCACTCAACCATTTCCTACAAAATTCACTAAGTTCCTTCAATCCCCACAACTTCAAATTAGAGTACGGACATATCTTGGGGCCTCAACTATCAGCTTTAAGCATTTGATAGAGTTGGTTCTTGAAATTAATTCATACTTCTTGCAAAACTTAAACAGGCTAGATAGTGTTTACCCAAGCAATCAAACAACCAATAAAACAAAACAATATTTAATATAACACAGCTATGGAAATTACCATCCTACTGCCTAATTATCAAACACTTGGAAGATCAAGATCACAAGATCTAAATAACTACCCATTAACATCTTCAGTAAAATTTCCCATTACCAGCAAATGAGTGCCTTAATTTGATAGCTGTAGCATTTGATACTGTTCATAACTATAATCAAAATACATAAAAAAAAAAAGTTTTAAATGTACACATGATTTGAGTATAGAAAACAATCTAACAGTACCTGAATAGGGAGGGCATCCATATCAGCCCTCAAAGCAACAAATGGAGGTTTTCCAGTTCCAATAAAACCAAGAACACCAGTAACAGCAAGTGGGTATTTGTAAGAAATGCCCAATTTATCCAATTCTTCCCTAATAAGTTTACTAGTTTCAAATTCCTCAAATCCAAGTTCAGGGTTTTCATGTAATTTCCTTCTAATACTCACCATCCAATCAAAGACTTCAGTTTTCTGGGTTTGATTCAAGAAGTATTTTGGGATCTCTTGAAGCTCAATTGAGGATGAAAATGACTCAGAAAAAAGGGGTTTCACAAAAAAGCATTGAAGAGTGAATAGAGTATATACCCACCTGAGGAAACCCATAATTTCTGGAATTGAACAAAATCTTATGATTAATGCTTGATCACTGACTTATAAAAACAGTACAATAAATAAAAATGAAGACGAGATTGTGGAATTGGGGACCAGATTCTTCAATTTGGCGCACTTCAAACTGTTAGTAAGCAAAGATTTCTAGCCTCAAATAAAAACTATGGTTGAAACTTGAAAGTTTGATGGGTGTTTTACTTATATGAATGATAAGAGTAATTTTTTTAATACTTCTCGGTGAGAGTGGGTCATCAAAGGTTGTTATTGCTTACATTTATAGGAGAATCATGATTGGAGATGGGTAGGGGCAGATTTTAGATATGATATATTTTGCTGAAAAAATGAGAATTATAAATATTAATCAAATATTAAAAGAAAGTTTGTGAAAAATTACAGAAATCACAATTAATAAAAAATGTTTTTATAATATTAGCGGAAAATATACGACGATAATAAGAAATATAAAAATGTTAAAACAAAGTTAGTCGCTTAGTAGGAGATATGTGAAGACGATAAATATTATTAAAATATTTAAATCAGGAGATAAACAAAGTTATTATTATCCAAAATTTATAATATAAATAATACTCTCTGTTGATTTCCTTTTTCTTACCAATTGTCTCATTTTCTTTTTTGTCTATCCTTTTCTTACCTAAATATCCCAACTTTTCCAATTCCCAACACCCAACTACCATCTTTATAATTAATTTAATCAATTAAAATACCCAACAACCACCTTTTTAATGGATCCCACTCATCCGTGAAATCCCAAATGGGATATCTAAACTGATTTGGAGGGAGTATTGTATTCTCCTACTTTTTTCATGGAAACAACAAACTAAACACCTTAAAATGTCAAATACTACTTCTTCTGTTTCACAATACTTACTACTGATAGTGACATTTTTCCAAATAATATGTCACATAGTAAAGAGAAATAAATATATTGTCAATGTGATTTGATGTTTATATGCCTCCATTTGATTAGTGAGTAAATTTGAACCTATCTAATCATGTCTCTATTCTATTTGGCACGTGCTTAATATGAATTGTTTATTTGGTATGAGCTTGAGATATTTTTGGAAAAATAGTAGTTTTCAAGTACCACTTGAACACTTTTGTACTTTTGTGTCCCTTTACTTACTACATTTTTCATTTTAGGAAATTTCATATTACTTGCTATATTTTCTTTTTAGTAAAAAATTAATTATTTAACGTTATATCTACTCTTATCTTTATCCTACTCTATATCTAATTACTCCTATTTTTCTTTGTCATTTTTCAACAAATAATATTAAAAAATTTTAAAAAAACAACTTTCTACCTACAGCTCATCATTGCATAGTAAATTCTTAATCTTTGTGTCCATGCAATGGTAGCAAGTAAGTCAGAACAGAGGAAGTACCAAAGAGAAACTAAAAGTTGTTTCTCTCAAAATCTGATCATAGTTTTCTATAAATGAGATACAATAGATATGATGATGACAAAAATTAAAAGAAAAAAAGTTAAAATGCAAATAAAATGAATTATTATAAAAAAAAATGATAAAAAAAAAACCTAAACATAAAAAATAAATATAAATAAAAAGGTACGGCGGCAATAATTCACCTGCAATGGAGGAGTTCGTCTATTCTTATATAGTTATCTGTTGATTCATACTCGATTAAGTTCTTCACTCTACTATTGTCAAACTTCTCCACTACTTGGGAGTATTTTTCTGAACTTGAATAATTCCAAGTGAGAAAATTTATTTAAATTTCTTAATTCCATTTTATTGGCATGAGAAAACCCATCTCCCCCCACTTATTTCCACCGCTTAGTTTCATTGAGAAGTGTTAAATTCGATTATCATGTTGATTTCAAGTTAGGTGTTGTAAGTCGATTTAATATCGAGTTTTGTGTCCGTATTAATTTTTACATAATTGTAAATCATTTTTGAAGTCGGGTCGATTCAAATTCGATTATAAGGTTGAATAAATTTCGGATTATTGGCTCTGTTTTAAATATCTTTAGTCTCAGCCAAGCAAACCACGCAGATTATATTTTAAAAAAACAAATTTTACAAAGAGATGATCTTCTGAGACACGTGTCCTTTGGGTCACCTCAATATTTCGAAAAATATTTAAACTTAAATTAAACACTCGCTTCTCAAAATGTTTTTAACTTATTAAAGTTGGTGTTTTAACATGTTGAAGTTAGTATTTTGACCTAATTGAGTTGGTGTTTTAACTATTCAAAGTAGGTATTTTAACTTATTTGGAATTGGTATTTTAACTTGTTAAGTTGTTAACCTAGTGAAGTTGGTATTTTAACCATATAAAGTTTGTATTTTAAATTGTTAAAGTTGGTATTTTAAACTATATGAATTGGTGTTTTGATGTTGCTTATATTTCTAATCTATTCTAATTGGTATTTTAACATGTTGAAGTTGATATTTAAACATATTGAAGTCGGTATTTTAACCTGTTTAAGTTAGTGTTTTATGCTATTTATGTTGGTATTTTAGAATAATGGAGTTTGTATTTTTATTATGATAGAGTTTGTGTTTTAAATAAATTACCAAGTACAACATATTAAAACACCAACTTTACAATACTATAACATCATCTTTAATAAAATACCAACTTTTCTATATTAAAATATCAACTAAAATAGGTTAAAATATCAACTATAATATGTTCGAATACCAACTTCAACAGCTTAAAGCATCAACTTAAACAACTTAAAATACCGACTTAAGCAGCATAAAACATCAACTTCACGTTAAAATACCAACTTTAATAGGCTAAAACGCTAACGTAAAAAGGTTAAGATATCAACTTAAGCAACATAAAACACCAACTTAAACAGGTTAAAATACTAACTGCAACATGTTAAAACATTAACTCATGTAGGTTAAAGATACCAACATTAATAGGTTAAAACACCAAATAAAACTAATGTTGGAAACCATTATATGCATTAAATACATTACAATTGAGTTGGGCTTGAGAGAATGTCCTCTTTTCAATTGTGTTCTTTGATGTTGAAATAATTGCTAAGATTGATACAATGCTAACAACTTTGATGAATGATAGCAAATGCAATGAACTAACAAATGTAAGAATTGAAAAATTAAATTGAAAAACTTGACACAATGATTTAAGGAGGTTCACCCAATGATGGCTACGTCCTCCGTGGTGTGTAATTCCTTGTTTGTATTATTTTAATGAGAAAGCACTCTTACAATGAAGTATTACAATTGAGTAAGAGATAAATAAAAGACTATGTGTTTAAGCTAAGGGGTTTGTGTTTGATGTGTTTGATTGATCACTCTAACTCACTATTTATAATGCTAGATTACTTTAAGAGTTACATAAGATTCAATGTAGGTAGTAAATTACATAATAAACAACATTAAGAGTCTAGACCAACTAATATTCAATGAGTTGTAACTCCCCAAAGTATTTGATCAGTCGAAAAACAGCATCCAGTGCTGTCAGAGACTTCGCTCGATCGGTCGAGCGAGTAACCTGGGTCGAGCGGCAGATCAAAAGCTAGTGGATACATTCTGTTTTGTTGCTCAACTAAACAGAGTATGTCGCTCGGTCGAGCGGAGGGTCGAGCAATCATCAGGTTGGCTCTGGACAAGTTGCTCGATTTCCACATAGAAAAAGAGTATTTATATAACCATAATGATACCCATAACTTTCACATTTACTCCAACTTAATTCCTCATTGAATACACCACATTCATACACCTCAATAAAGTTAGTACACTTAATCTCCCATCATAAACATCCTCGTAGGATTCCGAATTCATGAATGCACACAACACATGTGCACTCAAGGCACATTCATAACAGATGCTGAAGCTAATTGAAGATGAATGAAGGTAGTTGAAAATCTTTAAATATCCATAAATTTTATCTTCTTTTAATTTCTTCCATACAATTTATTCTCTTTCTTTACTTATTATTAATATTCACCCTTTTCTTAAAAAAATAGATTTTATCTTTGCTCTTAATTGACAGGACGGAGGGAGTATAGCAAAAGAAATTTGGAATCGAATGGAAAGAATCCAAAACAATTCTAATGTGAAAGATGTTAATTGATGTATAATTTGTAGAATGTGATACATTTTTTTTAATCTTATCTAGACATATTTTCTTTTAGTTTTATCTACATATTTTTTAGGAAAATTATCGAAAATAATACAATCTTTTGCTTATTTCCCTACAATATACCAGCTTTTGATTAACCATAAATAATACCAACTTATGGGGGTGTTTTCCAAGAATATACCTAACATGTTAAAAATCAAACTATAGGTGATTATATGACCAAAAAAATTAGTAAATTAGTTAGTAAACTAAAGTTGGTATTATTCTAGGAAAAAACACCACAAAGTTGGTATTATTCATGGTTAATCAAAAGTTCATATTATTGTAGGGAAATTAACAAAAGGTTGTATTATTCACGGTAATTTTTCCTATTTTTTATTGTATTTTTTGTCATTTATCTTATTTACAAGCTACTACTCCGTCCCCTTTAAATTGCATCAAAGAGAAATTGATGTATTTTTAAGAAAATACTTCCGTCGTTCCATTTTACTTGCAACACTTACCGTTTTTGGAAGTTTCATATTACTTGCAACATTACTATTTTTGGCAAAAATAATCTATTTATTTTATCTCACTTTATTTCTACCTCACATATCACCATCAATCATACATCATCCCATTAATTATTTAATATACCAACAAGTTACAACCACTATCTACTTATAATTTTTTTTTTAATTTCTACCCCACATATCACCATCAATCATACATTATCCCTACTTGTACCATATTGATTTGATAGCCCTTAAATTATGTGCCAAACCCCTATGGTGCAACTAAAACGGAACAGAGAAAGTAGTAGTAAATGAAGAGAGAAAATGAATTGTGTGGATGAAATTAAAAGGGAGTTAAAACGTGTGGGTGAGATTAAAAGAAAGTGGTGGGCCATTGTCCAAAAATAAAAATGATGCAAATTAAGTGGGACGGACTAAAATGAAAAAAACTAAAACTTGGCCGAGACGGTCTCATTATGAGACGGGAGATGGGCCGGCCCAATGATAGGCGCGAGTGTTGCACGCGCGCGCTTTGCCCTTCAAATTTCGTTTTTTTTGTTTTTTTCATTTTTCTGGAAAAATTTCAATTTTGACCTTAAAAGGTATCAATTTTGACCTTAAAGATATCAATTTTGCTCTTGCTTTGCTTAGTTTTGCATTCAAGTTTAGAATATGTATATTGAATTACATTAATGTAGTTCATACAAAGTGTAATCAATTTTTCCATTAAATTGTTCAGTTTCATTATTAAATTGTTCAATTCTTCATTGCACGAGATTTTAAGCATAATTCATGTTATTCAATGCTGTTGATGCTTGTGAATTTTCTGCCCCATCTTCAATTTCATTACTATCCTTTTCAATTATCTTATTAACTTCATCAATTGTTGCATTGTATAGTGTTTGTACTACCTTCCATGCTTCTTCATTGCTTTGAGACTTTAAGACAAGATTGTAAAACTTACGTCTCATGCTTTGTCTCCATGTAAGTGTGGAAATTTTGGGGGTTCCAAGCTTATAGGTGGGCAGTGGTTACCATAAAGCGTATCCCATATAATGTAGTTCATACAGCTATTCAGTTTTTATAATATTCAGTTTCATTGTTAATTTATTCAATTTTCATTTTATACTATTCAGTTTCATGATTAATGTAGTTCATACAGGTATTCAGTTTTTATAGTATTCAGTTTCATTGTTAATTTATTCAATTCTCATTTTATAGTATTCAGTTTCATGATTAATGTAGTTCATACAGGTATGATTAAATTGAAATTGATATCTTTAAGGTCAAAACTGATACCTTTATGATTAGAATTGAAAAATGCCCAGAAGATGGAATCAAAGAGAGAAAGATGGGCTGGGCCTTGTCTCAGAATGAGACGGTCTCGGCCAAGACCGGCTGAATGAAAAATGATGCAAATTCAATGGGACGGAGGAAGTACAAATTAGAAGTAATTTTTATCCCATTACACCTATATTAAAAGAGGTACAAATACAATGTGAAGGAGGGGGGTATTGATTACAATTTACAAAGCAGAGGCTATCTATCCACATATTTCTATTTCAGAGCAACACCATTATGTGAATGGAAAATCTTTAAAAAATCTCAAAGAGAATGATTGCTAGCATCACTACTATTCTCTCCCAAGTCCCAACCCCAATTCTTAAAAATCGCCGCCTTTTCATTTTATCGTCACCCCTTTTTTAATAAAATTACTAAAATGCTCTTAAATCCAATTTTAATTATAAAATCAACCATTATTATTTCTAAACTAAATTTCTTAATAATAATTAAATTAAAATAAAAATAAAAATTTTAGTAAAGAGAATAATTTTTAAAATCGAAAAATAAACATGATCACACATTTTGTATTGAAATTGGATACATAATCACTTCTTTGGCCGAAACTTTTGATAGAAAAATCGTATCAGGAAAAGGTTTGCGGCATTGAAAACTAGACTTTAAGAGCTTTCCAACGACATATTATATGCCCAATTCTGACAATCAAGCGAGAAATGACGATCGTTTAAAGTTTGCAGTAATTTATAACGAAGAACATGCACACTCGCACAAAACGTGCGATTTGACCATGGTTAACTCGCGTCGTTTAAATTGGAAGTCTATGTGCCTGTTTGACGTTAGAAATTACTGCAAATTTTAAACGATCGTCATTTCTCGCTTAATTGTCAGAATTGGGCATATAATATGTCGTTGGAAAGCTCTTGAAGTCTATTTTCCAATGCCGCAAACCTTGCACTAATAAGATTTTTCTATAAAAGTTATGACCAAAAGAATGAACATGTATCAAATTTCAGCACAAATAAACTTCAAACGAACGTCATTTCTCGCTCGGTTATCGGAATTGGGCATATAATATATCATTGGAAATATCTTGAAGCCTAGGTTATAATGCCACAAATATTACAATTATATGATTTTTCTATTTAAATTTATAGCCATTAGAGTGAATATCTCAAATTTTAACACAATTATATTGATTCTGCAATCATATTGATGCTCATTTTCGTTGGTCATTGTAATTCAGTTTTTAGTTTTAGCTTGTTTTAGTTCAATGAGTGTTCGGAGAAGGTTTTTAAAGAAATGTTAGATATTGAAGGTTTGAAAAGTAATCAGAGGCAAATTTGGAATTTCAATATATAAGGGGTGACGATAAAATAAAAAGGGTGGCGAAATTTAATAATGCCTAGTTTTCACACAAAGATCAATAAATGTTGGGAATTGAGACCATCTGATAGTAAAGGAAAGTTAAAATATGTGAATGAAAATAACATAAAGTGATATGAACTTTTTCATAAATAAAAGGAAAATTTTGTAAATAATACTCTTAATTATTGTTTATTGACTTAAAAACCCCAAATTATTATTTAACTTTGTGTACACCTAACTTGAGCACTATGCACATTGTTTTCAAACAGCTATTTTCTGGATATTTTGAGTCAATAAACAATAATTTGAGTTATACAACGTTAAGTATTCCAATCATTAAGAATATATAACATTAAATAATAATTAATAATATTTTACTCAATGAGTAGTAATTGAGAATATTATTTACAAATATTTCTAAGTGTTAAAGCAAGTAACAATATTCTTAATTTTGACGTTAACTTTAATCATTTAATCGAACATGCTTTGTCTTGTACTTTGGAGAAGGACGATAAAGATGTATCGATTTACATGGGATTGAAGTTTGGAACAATAGATGAGCATTGCTTGAACAATGCAGCAAGACAGAATGATGGCTCGACCAACTGGGAGCCGCTCGACCAGTCGAGCGAAATGGCCCCAGTCGAGCGGTAAGACAGAAGCAAGCAGAAGGTGTCTGGAGTATGGCTCAACCTTATGCTCGGTTCGAGCAGATCAAGCCTGGGTCGAGCAAAGTAGTCGAGCAAACAGTCAGAGGCAGCCTAGGATTCTTTTGCAGTTTCTGGCATTGAAGATGGCACTTTATTCTTATGTTTAATGTGTTGTTTATTGTGTAGTTTATTACCATGCTTTATTATAGAGTTAATTAGCATGTTAATTATGATGTTTATTGTGCTTTATGGTGGGTTAATGTGTGACTCTAAGAATGACACTCACCTTCATCTATAAAAGGGAGTATCAATCTTAGAGTAAGAACCACCACAAACACACTTTGAGAGAAAGCTATTACTTTGCTTGAAACTTGAGCGTGTTCATCATTGTTCTAGCATTTTGAGATCTTGAGAGATTGTTCTCAAGATAGGTAGTTTATTATACATTGTATTGTTGAGTCCAATTATAATAAACAACATTTGAGGGGGAGGTATCAAAGATACCTCATAAACACTTGTGTTCATTTTGCATCTATTTTTGATTGTTGAACCTCGTTGTGACACTTGTGTTCATTTTGCATCGATTTTTGATTGTTGAACCTCGTTGTGACGTCCGTTTTCACTAAGAAATAGTATCAAAGTGAAAAGGATTTAGGGGGTGTTTAGTAGAAGGGATTTGGGGGGAGGGAATGAGAATTTTTATTGAGACTTTTAAATATCTTTGTTTGTTAAGAGGGAATGAAAATTTAGAGAGGTTGGAAAATAAGACTTTTTAATGGTAAAGTCCCAAAGAAAAGTCCTTGGGGTATGGGGTAATTGAGGTTGAGACTTAGGACTTTAGGATTTTGAGATAAAATTTAACCAACTTTTAATCAAGTCTCATCCTTTACCAAACAAAGACATGAGACATTTTATTTTAAGTCTCAATTAAAGTCTCTACTTTAAGTCTCACCTCTAAGTCTCACAATTCTCATTCCTTTCTACCAAACACCCCCTTAGAGGCATAGGGAGTAGATTTGCGGTTCACATAATTTCCTCGTGCTTCACATGAAAGTTGTGGTAAGTACAGCCATGATAATCGATAATGGTCAATTTATACTTCATTTGGATACATCACTTCCATTATTTGTCTGCCCTTTTGGAATTCGTAAAAGCCTGATATGCATTGGTCTGATTGAACATAGGTTACTCCATCCCTAGCATTATAGCCTATATATTTTCTACGGTTGTATATCACATAAAAATTAAAATATAAATTTTTTATGAGACAGTTTCACCGTGAGATATGTCTCGTACTTCTTGGGTTAAATAACTCAATAATAGAAACTCTTAGCTTATGAGCTTCGTGTTTTGAGGTTATCTCACCGTGGGACAGTCTCAGATAGAACATATTGAATTTAAAAATGGTAAAGTTATCTGAATTATGTGAATAATAATAAAAGAGAATAATTAGATGTGTGAATGTGAAGAAAAGAAAGTGATAGAAATAATTTTATAAAAGAAAATTATAGCCAAATAAAAGAAATGAACTAAAAAGAAAATACTGACTATCGCTTACGAGCAGAGGGAGTAGAGAAGTGAATTGATGTATTGATGACATATAACATATATATATATTATATCATCATCATACCCAGTGTATTCCGCTCATAGCCAAACTATGGTCAGGGTCTGGGGAGTGAAGATAGACGATAACTCATAACCATATAGGAGAGTGTGGTCAAAGAGTCCTTCGGCTCAAGAAGGGTCTTCAAAGGGAGGGGCACCTGCAACTATCTGAAAGCCTGCAACTTATACCCACGGGCCACATTAACCAAGAGTAGTAAGCAACGTACAAATAACTAAAAAAACGATATTGATACGAGAAGTGGTAAGGAGCGATAAGTAGAGACACATAACATTAACAAACGGTGATTAAGAGGGACATGTCTAGTAATTTAAAACGTAGATAAGACGTCACCAATTGGCCTTATTCCTAGTCAGGTCCTTAGAAAGGTGGAGTTTGTGCAGGTCACTTTCAATCTGCTCCTTCCACGTTCTCCTAGGTCTTTCTCGGCTTCTTTTGCCCTTCACTATGATGCATTTGATTCTCCTTATTGAGGCGGGGCGTCTTGGGTCTTTCTCTGCACATGCTCAAACCATCAACCTGTTCTCCCGCATCTTTGCAGAGAAAGATGCAACCCCTAACTTCTCCCTAAACTCTTGATTTCTTATCCTATCCACCTTCATTTATATTAACCAAAATCTTGGCAAACCCAATGATTTCACAATTTCACAATATGATTACTTCGTATTGCATCCAAATCCTCCAATTTTTATCAATTGAAAGATAAAGATGAACTTAGTAATTGATAAAACCAGTAAAAGCAAATTGAAATCAAAATAAATTGAAATTATACCCAGGCAAAACAAACTGATCTTTAATAACTTAATAAATTATAGTTCCACAAACTATGATCACTCGAGTAGCTTTTATGCTTTTTATTATGTTGTTCCTTTCATTTCCCTTTTTTTTTCTCAAGCAGTTATTAGTCAAAGTTTACATTATAGAGAAGTGAAAAAATGTATAGATGACAATATAATACTATAGAGTTAAGCCAAAGTTTATTGTAACTAAAGGTCAAGACTAGTCAAGAGTTTCAACTTTTGCCTCCTATTTTTAACCGGTATTCTCTTGAAAGACCGTCTATAGTATAGACGTCTATTAAGAGTCAAACCCATGTCTTCCTTTTAACTTACTAAACTACCAATTAGTTTTTTTTTAATTTATAAATTGGGCCAGCCCCAAAACTTGAGACGTCTATTGTATAGACGGTCTCAAGTAAGAATTTTGTGATTTTTTAAACTAAGTTTGAATTTGTGATTGTAAAGTACAAAGCCCGTATTGTGAATATTTTTAAAAACTGAAGATGATAATCAAAGGCGTAGTTCTATATAATGAACAAGTTTAAATATAACCCTTGCCCTCTCAACATTTCAACCAATTCTGCCACTTAAACCAAACCTCTGCTCGAGCTGACAAAGTATGGTATATGAAAATTGCATTAAACACAAAATATATAGAAATTGCTCCCGATACGAGACCTTACGTAAGAACAGTGAATGAACCTGTGTTTGAACTATTCTGTTGAACATAGCAATTCCTAAGTTGACAATATAATGTCTTAGAAAATTTAAGTTAATTACAATGATTTGTAAATCACCGTAAAAGACAAAAGAAAAACTAATAAAGTAAATAATACAAAAGAAAAATAGAATCACAATTATTTACCTAACAAACCTCTAACGTCGGGATTTCGAGTATTCGATGATTGATTCTAGTTCTACAAGTGTTCTAATGAATTGACGTACTGGTACAAGAGTGCATCATTTCATGAGTAATGCAAATGTTTAACTCCGTTTAGACACAAGTATTGTTGTAGATTGATGTTATGCATCGACTAGTTGCAAGAACCGATAGTTACTGATCGAAAGTAGGAAAAATGAGCAAAAACAGGCAAGCAGGTTTAATATTCGCAACTCAACGCTGGGTCAAAAGAGCTCTGCGTTTCTTTCTCATTCAACAAATGTTTCTATTTTGCGGTATGTATATTGCGTAGTCTTGTTTCTGAGATGGGTGAACTTTAAAATCAGGTCTCGTCTTAGTTGAAGCGAAAACCAGTTTCTTAGGGAAAGATCTTAGAATTGATTCACATCTATACATTTTCTTTTCTCAGCATACCCATATTAAAAAAGAGATTGACCAAACTTGAATTTTGTTTTCCCTGTTCAATTACTAATAAATAAAGTAGACCATGATAATAATACTTGTAATGAATTGCCTTTCCCCAGATCGATTTCTAAAAAATAAACTAGTACTAGAAGTACTACTATATTTTTTTTTTGGAAATAGTGCATATATATATTGTTTTTGAATAGTGCAACATATTATAACATAAAAAGTTAAGTTACATCATAACATTATTTCAACTTAAAACCAACCATATCCGATGACAATACAAAATTTTTTTAGAGAAAATACATTTTTAAAACAAATATTCTCCATTTTTTGGATACAAATTATATATCGCAAAAAATTCAACCTATTTATTGGGCGGAAGACAAAAAAAAAAAGTTACATCATAACATTCACAAGAGAAGAGACAATAAGACCAAATAGAGTCTAAGGTTACATCATTGCAAGGCAACAAATGACCAAAATCAAAAAAAATAGTTAATATTTGATCATTTGACGGATCATTTTCCTATAGTTACCTAATGCCAACAAAAACAAGACTTTGTTTTGAATTGATGGATCATTTTCCTATAGCTACGTAATACCAACGAAGACAAGACTTTGTTTCGAATTGATGGATCATTTCATAGTAATTATTTCATCTATTCTAAAATTTTTGCAACTGATAGAGTGATACTTACATATGTGAGAAGATGTAGCTATTCATTGCAAATATAATGAAAATTGAAACGGATGAAGTATGTTAGTCTCTGACAAGAGTTAAGTTGTTCTTGCATACACTACTAATCTACTTAAGGGTTCTGAACAATAATCAAAGATATGAAAGACCTGAGTACAAAACTTAGAACTCTTAGCAGACAATATAAATAAGTAATAAGTAACTCTTCCACCAAAAAAAACATGTAACCAGGTCAAAGAGAGACTTGCGGATGAGGATTTTATCATGAGATGCTAATATATTAATTGTATCATGGACATCAAAATTACATTCATAGTAACTTTCCAATCAGGAAGAAAAGCTAATACTAGGTGAATTTTAACTTGTACTCCCTCTGTTTTCATATGTTCTTCCCATTCATTTTTTTGCGCAAATTCCAATGTAAACTTAAAAGTCAAATAACTTTAATTATGAGTTTTTAAAAATTCTAAAAAGTTGATATTTAGAATTTAGAAAATATATATCGAGACGAATCTATCACGATCCCACTTGAATATGTTTTCATATAGATCGATGAAAAATTATAGTCAAAGTTTACCACTAAAATTCGTAAATTCTATTTAAGAACATATGAAAACGGACGGAGTATTTAATAAAAATATAATTTAGTTAAACTTGCCTTCAATATTTCCAATCCAATGTAAGCGTTGTTTTCTGCCATTTACAGGCAGAATCTTTGGACCACTCACTCGACTCAAAAATCCAGTTCTCAGTAGATATATTCTTCAAGTAATGTCGCCAACATTTGTTTCCAAAGCATCCGCAGCACTCGGGTTTTGTTTTTCCTTTGTTCAATTCTTTGTATATAATCTGTCAGTCATTGGAAAAGAGCAGTGAATCAACACATCAACGTTCCTCTGATCCATTATGAAGGAGTAAAACTTCAAAAGTGCGAGTAAAATTTTTTTATTTTCATCAACACTTCAACCTTGAATTTTTTTTTCTGCACCTTGCAAAATTACAGCTGACACAGTAATTAACAAGCACTATAGACTGTTAATTACTTGCTAGTTGCTCCTCAGCTGCAAACTTAATGTTTTGCCCATTATCAATTATCACACAAAGAACGTGTTTGGATAACATATTAAGTAAGAAAAGAAAGGGAAGGGAAGGGGAGGGGAGAGAAGAATAATCTGCCTTCCTTCACACTGAAAGGATTTGCTTAGTATAAAATGTGAAGGAATTGTTCCTTCAAAATTCCAATTCCCTTCCTTTCAATCTCTCCCCTGCGCTATATTAGATATCCAAACGAAGAAAATGGCATCCCTCCATTTCTCTCATTCCTTTTACTCCATTCCATCCATCCATACATAGCATAAAGGTCTTTTCTCTAGAACTGGAAACGACTAAAGTAAACAGAATTGGAACTAGATCAAATGACGTTCAGCTAAAGACATAATAACAATAACTAAATATTAATGATGTTCATCAACATAAGTGAATGGTCCGTTTCATTATCCCAATGTAATCAAGTGGCTCCCATCTTGACGGGACTAGGCGATGTCAAATGTCCGCAAGATGTTTCCAGTTGATCTTTATTAATGGTAAAGGTCATGTACAATTTCACATATATAAGAAGCGCACATGATTCACTAAACCATTTGAATATAGTCCAATTAATCCAAGAACAAGCCCTAATATGCCCTTCATCATTCATACCTCATGCCCTTCATCAATTATAACTCCTATGCTCCATGGAAATAAGAGACAAAACTTAAGAAATGGAAGGTGAACTGAAATAGAGAACAAACTCTAATATGCCCTTTATTAACTATCATTCTTATGCTTCCCTTGTATCAATTAACATATTCTTAAGCCCCTTGTCAATTACCATACTCTTGTCCCCTTTGTCAATAATCATATATTCAAACTAATATGCCCTATACCATAAAGTTCGATTTTAGTTGTCAATTAAATCCATTTTGGAAGCCAACTTTGAATAATGCTAAAGTTAGAAGCATTTATTGCGCAAAACTAAGCTTTCTTATTGGAATCAAAACTGACAACATGTGACCAAATCAAACAAAACCAGATCAAACCAAACCAAATCTTACTACTTGTACTTATTAGTACTTATCTTTGTTATTATGATATTATCCTTATTATTATTGGTGTAATCAATCATTAAAACTATTTAACTATTTTTTATTTGGTTCATAGACCACACAAAGTTGGTAAATAATGTGTAAGAAGTTCCACCATAATAAGGAAACTTTACTTTTAAAAATATCACTTTTAGGTGATTCTCTTTTAAACTTTGATTTTTTAATTATTTTTGAAAAACTCAACCTTTACCTTTGATTTTCTTTTATGGGTCCAAATGACCTAAAACCATATAAACAAGTTACTTTTTCCTTTTTCTTTACTTTTTAACTTTAAAAAACAAAAAAAAAGGAAAAAGAATTCACTATTCCTCCTCATCGTCGTACTTGAAATCGGCAAGACCCAACAATCTCACCCCCCCCCCCCCCCCCTCAATAGGTGACATCCATAACCACCATTAACACAAGAAAACAATTACTACCACCCTCTTAGTTCATGAAACTCCAAACCCCGATTAACGATGTCAACAATGGAGGATCAAACTATCCTTGTATTGTTTCCTTAACTCTTCAAGTTATCTGTGGCAGACAAATCTATAATTTTCTCTCCTGTCAACAATGGAGACATTAATCTTCTTCAATTTATTCAATAATCAAAGATTCTCATTTTGGATTCTAAACTAGGTATAACTAGAAATGTGAGTATAGATGTTGGTAGTATCTTAGGAGTTGGGTTTATTTTAAGGAAGTTGACATAAAGTTGAGTTTATTTCAAAGAGAGGAATGGTTTATAATTTATATGAGAACTAATAGAAAGGTTTTAATTGAGATCAAAGATTGAATGAGTTAAATGGAAAAGAGATGAAGGCAATGAAGAAGAAAACAATGATAAAGATTAGTATAGGTGCTTCCATGGCTATTTGATTTATTGAAAAAGGTTTTTTTGTTTTTCTTTTTTTTAGGTTTCTTAAATGAAAAAAGATAACCACTCATTTTATAACACATGTCAAATATTATTTTAAAGAAAACCGGCTACACCAAGTGAAGAGTACTGGCAATTCCTTTGAAATAAAATTGAGGGTAAAGGTCGAATTTTTCAAAAATAAAAAGCTTAGATTTTAAAGAGAATCACCCAAAGGTTGTGTTATTTCAATCAAATTTGACAAAGAAAACAAGCTCTAAATGGCTAAATGGAAAACATCATAAATGTAATTGTGTTTCAACCTACGAGTATGGCAATTAAAATTGGATGTCTCCCACCGTCTCTTACCACCATTCCCATTGATTGTTATTTTTTATTTTGATGGTTACGTTTGGAATATTTCATACAAAGAGAACGAAATTTGAACAATGATTTTATTGGGTATAAAAAAAATATATCCGTGTAATTTTGTTAGATTCATCTCGATGTATAAAAGTTTAATATTTAGTTTTAATATTTTTCATGAAACATATTTTTAGGTATTGAGGCTCAAGTCATAATGGCTGATTGTAGAAAAAGCAAATGTAACCAACAACATGTAATGGATGGAGTATTATTTTTCAAAAGGAACCTAACCATATAATTCATCCCTAGTATTACCCACATATCTCACAAATAAAGTAAATTTCTACTAATCACTCTGAATCTTCAAGTAGAAAAAGGCAGAAAAGAGTACAATATGATAAAGACAGTGGAGCAGTCATATAAACACATAGGGTTTCTCTATAAGGGGAAAGTAATAGAACTTTCTCATGACATCCAAGACACATTTTTATAACATACGTCTCTAGTGGAGAATTTGTTAGATTATAAGTGTTCTGTACAATAGAAAAATAGAAAAAATTTCCTTCAGTTGAATCTTCATGCCTTTGAATTCAATCTTTTATGTATAAGTTTTTGTGTGTGTTACACACATCATGTGAGACTTCTACATGAGAATCGAACATTTATCCAAAAAAATCTAGAAAAGTCTAATTTGACTAATTTACAAAAAGAACTAAATGAAGTAATTGCATTGCCTATTAAACATAGTAAGGACATAAAAGATAAGTCAAACTAACTTACCCCATTGATTTGAAATCAGTAACTAATAATCTCATATAGGTGAAAGTGAAGCCTAATAGTTCTAGACGGTGTGTTGACAAGAGGAAGGTTAATTCCTTGAATTAGGTTTATAATGTCAAATAAATTAATTGCAATTTAAGTTAACATCAAATGACTAACATAAAGGCATCCATTTTGATGTGGGGAGAAATTGCTTAATTAAGAAGACATCAAGATGGAGGAATCACAGATAAGGCAAAAGCAAGAAGTAATAGAAGAGAAGGCATCACCATCCTTCATATGCTTTTAATTTGCATTGTTTTGGGTTTGGCCGACAACAAAGTGACATTGATATAAAAACTACTAAAGAACGAAATACCTCTGGAAAGTCACTGCTGCAATGGGACATTATAGATAGATTTGGTGACCAAGATGATTCCTTTAATGCAGTATCAAGCAAATCTTGAAAGCAGGGAGATATTCGAATTGAATGTGGCTTGGTTATATGGCGCAAAGGCAGCAGCATTGCCCTGACATCTTCATAAATGACTATATCCTAAATATCAAATAGACCACATGAGAGAAATTCAAAAAAAAAAAAAAAAAAAGCAATAACACTGGCATAAGAAGAACAAAGAGTTGTAAAAATCTCAGAAACATAGTAACAGTTACAAGTTTCAAGGTAACAAATCAGAACAATGTCAAATATAGATCAAAAGTTCTCAGGAGTAAATTTTTAACCTGTTGGTTCAGACTCATTGATTTCAGGCCTTTGTCGTGATCAATATAGTCGAGGAATTTGTGTAGCAAAAATGCTTCACCTCCCCAGATATCCCAATTACATGGGGCTTTTGATGATGAAGCAAGCAGTACTTCCTTTAAGCTTGGACGAGTACGGAACAAGAATGGCATCCTTTGACCATGAAACTCAATTGAAGTCAAGTTTGGAGCATCAATTTCAACCTCTTTCAAATTCCGGCACCTTCTAATTACTAACTTCCTCAAATTGTTCCCAAATAAGCGGATTCTCTTTAGCCCATTGCAGCTGCTAAGAACCAACTTCTCAAGCTTTTGGAATCCCATAACTTGATCATGAAAAATGTTATCCGTCATCCTGGGATAGTCCAGTGTAAGCTCCTTCAAACCTATGCATGCTGATAAGGTCATTTTACATAGCCTCTTCTTATCACTGTAATACCAGAAAGTCTCGAGCCCCGGCGCTTCAATTATAATTTCACCAAGTAAACGACATTTGTGTATATCAACTCTCCTCAATCTATCAAGGGGGCCGATAAACAGTGTTTTCAATCCGGCACATTGTATTAACCTCAAGTCCTCAATGACAGGGCAACCATTGATCAATATTTGTAACATGAATGGGCTTATAGTCATATTCTTAAGTGATAGGTTCTGGAGACGCGGAAGATTTATGAAAGACGAAGGTAAAATGCAATTATACAAGTGCAATGCGGTAATTGAACTTCCAGAAATGACACACGAAGGTAAAGAGAACGCCTCTGACAAAAGTTGGATTTCAAGTTCCCTTACATTCCTTCCAATAGCAGCAGCAATTAAATCTTTTATATGAGATACTGTTAATCCTGTATCATTAGTGAAACACAAACTAAACTTCTGGATACAGAAAATATCGTCTTCATCCTTGCTAAGCAACCGATCCATCACATTCTTGTAATGTTTCTTTAAAGATTTCTTCCTATAGCCAAAGTGACGCACGTCAAAAGTCAAAACATTATATGAGGTCCATATTTGCTTCCATTTCTTGGAAAGACTGCAAGTCCGCGCAGCATCTTTAGGGTGAAGGTGAGAAAGGATTTGATGAAGCAAATAATCAGGCAAGTTCGAAAAGAGATCAATTTTACGATTTTTTTTAAATTTCTTTTTATTGCTTGAGGTCCGTTTGCCTCTTTTCTTACACTTCTTCGACGAGACATCCATAGAAACGATCGGTAACCTCTTTTCACGCATTGATTGAATTCACTATAAAAAAAACAAAAAATTGTTAACAATATAAACATAATCATAGAGTTTTAAGTATCATATTGATTTAAATCAGGAACAACAAAACGAATGATATACTCATCTTGAATTTCTCAGTCTATGACTCTCTTAAATTTACATACTATTCTTTTACATTAATAATATATTAATCATGCAATTTATAATTGATATGTTTAAACTTCCAATCTTGCATCTTTGATTCAAAATCATAGATTTGCGTAGCAATTTAACGGAGAAGCAGAATTATTAAAATAAGAATTAAACAGAAATATAGAAATCATACCTTAAGATGAGCAGGAAAACTAATCGGGAGGAGAGACAAAGTGACGGCAGCAGATGAAGCAATATTATCTTCCCCAAATAGCCAAAATCACGGTGTCGTTGTGATCAAATGAGAAATCGAATTACCTTCCAAATTTTAGGGTTTATTATAAAAAATGAGGTAAAAAACATAGAAGGGTGGGAGAGAAGGAGAGACCGACTATAATAGTCCCTCATATTCAGCCTAAATGTCTCATTTAGTTTTTTCACACTTGTCGATACAATATTTTAATCCTTAATGTTTCAAATTATTGAGACGAATCAAACAAGATCCCACATGACTACATTTTAACTTATAGATTTAGAGTAAAATACAAATTAAGAGTGATAAGTGAATAGTGCCAAAAAACTAAATGGGACATTTAGGCTGAATTTCCGGTTTGATTTTCTTTTTATACCACTAAATCAAACCAATTTTATTCCTGTCTTTGCTTCCTCTATTTTTTACTCAAAATTGAAGTTAAATTGAAAAAGAAATTAGGGATGAGGAATAAGAATTTTCAATCAAACATATGCACAATTCACTTTCTAGATAGCCCTAATAGTGTCTAAAAAAAGCCATGCATTTGGAACTTGGAAATGGGGGGAATGAAGTACGAATAATGGCACATAAATTCTAACATTATTCGGCTAGACATCAAAACATTAGTTCCATCTACATCTCAGTCCATGTTCATCATCAGATTAATCAAAGCTCATTTGATGGCTACTCAAAGCTCTTTTTTTTGAAAGATACTCAAAACTCATTTCATTTCTAATTATGTTATCTAATTTGAAGTTTTCTTTAAAATTCTCCTAAAAAAGAGAAATCTGTAACTAAGTTGAGAAGTTTAAAAGGAAACTGTCAAAAACATGATTTCACAAAATTATCAGAATATTACATAGATCAAACAAAATTATGGAGCTTTCCTCTTAACGAATCGCTGCAACGATTTCGGTAGCTCTGTTGCCTCCTCGTTGGCTCTTTGCCTTTTCTTTCTCGATATCTCTTCATTCTCTTTAATGTTTTGTTCAACAAATCGCCGCTTTGTTTTCTGAACAATTTCTTGCTTCTTCTTCGCTCTTTTACCAGCCTTATTTCTACCTTTGGTTTTGTTCTTCAACACTACTCCTTTGGCCGCTTCAACAGCTGCCTCCATCTCTTCTTCTCTTTCTTTCCGTGTTGGCTTATCTTTCTTCCTCGGGGGCTTTACAGTCCCGATTTTCTTAGGATCCAACATAATGGACTCGGGAGGAAGCTTCTCTAAGAGAGATCGTATCTCCTTTTCACGCCTCTGCTTTGGTATTTCGTAAGGATTAGCTACCATTGAGTCAAAGTTTGGTTCTCCAGAACCGGGGATTAGGATAGATGACCATCCCATTGAATGCCCTATTCCAAGAACATCTTCATATGGCCGAAATAAAACGTTCTGTATCTGATATCCTTTCGCCATAGAGTGGCTCATATAACGACCGTAATTCTGAGAACCTGAAGCATCTCTTAATACTTGTAAAAATGATCCTGTTGAAGCGGCAAGCAAACCTTTTTGACTGAAATCCAAAGACTTCGCATGACCTGGCATTGTTTGAAGAACCTCAAATTTTCTTAGATCCCATAATTTGATTTTTCTTTCCATTCCCGCAGTTGCCATAAGATGTCCGTTTGGGTGAAAGGCCAGTGCAGTTACTGGTCCATGATGGGTGAGCATTTTGACGACAGGGTTGGGGCTCGTACATTTCCACATGGTAACTGAGCCATTGGAATGTCCCAAGCCAATGACACCATTGTAAGGATTTACCTGCATTACATCTGTACGGCCCAGACCAGTCCGGTAGTTAGCTATCATCCCACCCATTGTGATGTCTTGATAACGAAGCTGCCCAAATTTATTAATGGATGCCAAAAGGAAGTGATGCCTCAGAAATTGAAGTTTTGAAACAGCTCCATGTTCCTGAATCCAGAAAATAAAATTATTGCGTTGTAGAATCTTCATATATCTAGTTTAAAAGATATAGCAAATCCTCCCTATATATTGAACGGCCACGCATTTGGGATAAAGTAGTATATAAAGGAATAGGAAAAAAATATCCAAACATACCATGATGGAAAATAACTTAATACATCAATCTATCTTCAGTAAGTTCAAGTTGACAATCACAAACAAAGTGAAACAACAAGTTCTCATGAGACATGCTGCAGTTTAGATGGCGTTCGGACAAACAATTGGAGTATTCATTCATGATTCATTTTGAAACAAAAGAAAGCCATGTTTAAAAGTCACATACAAGTTAATACTGAATACTGTACCTTAAAAAAGTTACCTTGATTTCTTCAAATTTGAAACAAATTATCGGAATCAAGGAAAAAGTGAGAATTCAAACAAGCCAGGGTTCCTTCTACCATGGTATACAAATGTGATATATATTAAAGTGATAAAAGGATACATTATACAACTGTTTCCTGTCGGTCCTAGTGTAAACTTCAGTTTAGCAGCAATTCATATTCATCATACTGTTGCCTTAAATGGATTTTTCACTTAAGCAGTGCAGTGAGGGGGTGATAAATATCACAGAGAGGCTGTTTCTATGATCTTTACACTTCATTAGAAATGCATATAGCTGCTTTTTGATTTGGATGCCAGCCAGTAATCATGATAAATGCCAACACCGATCTTATGGGATTAAGGCTTACGATTGTTGTTGTAATATAAATGACTACAACTCCACTGGCAATAAACATGATTATTTTATCAATTAATTCGAAAAAAATTCTGTATTAAATTAGCAAAAGTAGGGCAAAGTAGGGCAACCAGAGCAAGGTTAATAAATTAAGGCACCCAATGTTAACATTAAGGTTTGGTATGGTTCAAGTGGATTGTAGTAAAACAGAATAGGGAAAACCAACCCAAGCAAGTCAAAACAGGAATTAAGGAAACAAACAAAATGAGAATACGTAAAGGAAGCAAACAAACAAACAAGGCTACTGCCTAAAATCAATTCAAGGCAAATAACAAAGGCCAGGAGAGTTTGACAAGGCCTAATTCAAACTATATTAAAACAAAAAAACAAACTTAAAATAAAAGAGCATGCATTGATTAAAGGTGAGGCATCCTGACCTTCAAACAATGAAGCTCCACACCGTCCCTGTTGTATATATATGGGTACCTGCCAAAACGATTGAGGCCAATACATTAGAAAATACAGTCTTCTGTTAAATCATTTGTCATTGAAGTCACTAAGAAGCATACAGATAATATAAAAACATTATTACAGAGAGACCAGATCTGTAAACCAACACATGCCCTACTTAATATTGCAAAATATATTCCATAGCCACAACTAAATTGACTGAATCAGAAGTCAGTGGTAAACCCTGAATGAAAAGGAAACATATTACTGTGACCACATATTTTGCTCTGTGGTTATGACCCATCATAATGACAAGAGAAAACTCGCAACTAAAACCCAACAAATAAAATAAGCAACACTTTTCAGCCATGGCTTTATTCAGCACTCTACCTAAAAAAGAACAAGGGCTATTAAAAAATAATATATATCACTCAAAATGGCAAGTTGTGAATTTAAGACAATATAATGCCAATCTAGGAAATTGCGACTAAATATTTCCCCTTTTAGTTTTTATATACAATCCTTATGGGTCTTAATAAGCTATAAGGATAAAAAGCAATTGGCCACATTTCATGATTATTTATGTTCATATGAACGGTAATTCTTTTATTACTCTCGAGTCCTCACTCCGAAGTTTTTATATGCCATCCACTACTTTTCTTCCTTTTCTTCGCTATAAGAGGGCATAGCAAAGGATAGTCATATTTATCACCAAGCAAAGACAAAGAGGAAGCCATGAATATGAGTAAGTAATACTATAAACCCGAACTATACATCATTCCTTAATCTTTTGAGCTCAGCACACACATGTAACTACTATGAATTAAACGTTAGCCCATACTTCTAGTATCAGCATGAATGACACTCAATGAACTGTTAGCAATCAAGCGCAGAATGTTTTGAGTAAGAAAATGTGCAATAAAACTCAAACAAATTACTAGCTAAAATGAAAATAATATACTGTCGCCTGCACAAAACTCATCGCCCATGTGTATACATTGTCAAATTCTTTGCGAAAGAATAACTCAAGCGTGAAGTATTTCTGTCCAACAATTATTTTAGATGGTAACACTTCGACATTTACAAAAGTATAAATTTCTTAGAATTGAAGCAATCAATGGATATTAATAGATTCGAGTTAGATTTTTCCTCCATTGTATCACATACTAATAGCAGTCTTATATCCAAAACAACAGGAAAAACAGAAGAATGTGTCAAAAATGCCCTCTCAAAGCTCTCCAAAAGATGTAGATGCCCTCAAGTATGATCAAATTCAAGCACTTCAGGTAATATAAGTGCGCAAAAAATAAATAAGAATGAAGAGAAAATATCTTACTTCTTTTGTGCGGCAGCAAAAAATAATTCATTGTGAAGGAACACGACATCCCGTACAGTTTCCCGCACCTAAAAAAATTAATAATCATAAGTGACGAACAGTCTAAAATCTAAATATATATTTTGGTGGATATACTAGAACAATGGTTTAAAGACCCAGTAAAAAAAATCTAATGCTACAGCAGACCTGAAATTCCTTAATCAAGTTCATATTTTTCACATCAAGGAGACCCAAGTGTCCTTTGCGACCCGCAAGTGCCATATAACGTCCATTAGCGGTAAAATCAAGATTGTATGGACCAAGATCTGCAATAAAAATTTGCAAAAAAAACAAGATAAGAAATGGCAAAAACCAAGTTTGCAAGTATTGTTTACTATGAGCTAAATATAGGTTGGCACACCCATGAGTATCTTAAAATACGCATAACAATAATACGTTACCAACACGGCAACATGCACGTAATATTGTTTTATATCAAAGAATCGTTCAAGAAAAGCAAAGATGCTTCACACAAAGATTTGTAATAAACTAATAATACATGAAACTTAACTCCTATCAAAATCCATGTTTTTCATAGAAGACTTCAAAGGTACAAATGTCTTCTTGATTTAATTGCCTCAGTATTAGAAAGCCACACAGGCATTCCAAAATTCTTTACCATGTAGACGACCATTGAAAATGATATATTGGTTTATGTATCCAACCCACTCTAATATTGCTGTTGTATTCCAATGTTCTATTTCGATCTCCAAAAGAAAATTTTGAAGAACAAAAATATTTGTGTACTATAAATTATATGATGTCCCTCAATATATACTAGTAGAATTCCCACAATTACACATGAAAATTTTGATAGCTACCTGGTAACACCATATCATAAAGGTTCTTTAAGCTTAGAATATCAACACCAGATATGAGGTCCTGTTGTTTTACATTCCATGTCTTTTCTATACCATCTGGCTCCAAAAAACCACCATCTGAGGGCAAGGGCCGAAGCAACTGAAAGATTAGAAGAAGCATGTTATGAAGGGAACTACAACTTAAATAAACCATAACAAGCCAAGAAAGGAAGAAGAAAAGGAAAACATGTTTTAAATATCATTGAAAAGTAGTTTCTTAGAGTGGCATTTTGTACAATCAACAACATTGAAATGGAACATAATTGGATCACATGATAATCAATTTCAGGTCTTTGATGGACGCAGAATATATGTTCTATTTTTCTTTTATTTGTTACCAATTAAAAGACAGGAAACTAGCATCCTTTTATCTATAGCCCATTTGACCCTTCTCTCCCAGCCCCCAAAATAACAGATTAATGTTACCAAAGAACTGTGAGGGTAAAACATGTTAATGTGTCTACGACGATGATGGAAATATAATATTTCAACCATTGAAAACTTGCATCATCAAGTTACCATCACTGAACCAAACAGATTATGTGCTCTCAATCTTATCCAAAGTCGAGAAAAACAGGATGATATACATTTTCTTTTTCAATATATGACCACCAATACCAAGTAAATAGCTCATATGATAGTGAAGAAATAAAATAAAGGACATGACAAATAACAAAGGGACTTCCAAACAAAAATATCACATAGGGAGCAGAGCACTATCTATGATAGAATAAGTGAAAATGACGGAATTATATCCTACATATGCCTCGAGATTCTTGGAGATTTTTGTTGCCAAAACTACGTAAAGCCAACACAACATGGCTCCACAAGAACTATATGGAGCCTCACTTCACTAATGAAATCAGTTTCATATTTAAAAGTTATGATGATTCTTGAGAAGTGTAGATTATAAAGATTTCATATAACATAGTCTTGGAAGCGTAGCTCGTGCAATTGTGGTTGGTAAAAACTCTTTTAATGCCCCATATCATCCACTCACTATAGTGTAACATAAAACGCTATAAAACCAATGTTGCATCTCATAGTCCAGGAATCCCATAAAGAACATGAGTAATAATAATTTAAGAGTCGCTAGCATTCCACAATCTCTAAGTGATTCCGACCTAAGCTCTCACACCTAGGAAAGGACCAAAAGAAGCAGATGTACACAAACTTATCCTTATAATAACAAAGCCGTTGTCCTGGTTGACCCTTGATAGCAAACATTACCCCTAATTTTACATAAATAAGTACACATAATTCAATCGGATATAGTACTTTAGTTAATTGTACTCTAAACTAGCAAGCTATAAATTTGTCAATGAGAACAGACTTATGTAAGGTTAAAAATAAAGGATTTTTGACATTCAAAGACATTAAGACAGTTGCACACTTTATTTTAGACCAAAAATCTGTATATTTTCATATATTATACGAGTTGAACTTAAACACTAAGGGGGTGTTTGGTATGGGAATATAAAATCTAATGGAAAGGGAAATAATAAACAAAAGTAAGGGTAAAGGTATGAGTTTTCGTTATATGTTGTTTGGTATGAAAAATATAAGGGAAACACTTAATTGATCATAGTTAGAGAATTTGTTATTTGACATAAATGGGTGGTAACAAAGTAAGGGTATCCATTACGCTCAAGAAAGGGATTGGGTTAACCTAATATCATACCAGACAAAATATAGGAATTGGGTTAACCTAATATCATACCAGACAAAATATATGGAGTAAAGGTAATTGAATCCCTTACTTAATATAAAAAGTTCATACCAAACACCCCCTAAGTATATTAGTTCCCAAGCAAAAAATATCCAAACACTTAACAACAGTGTGGAGCTAGTATAAAAGAAGAATAGCATCATCAAATACAAAGTAAGTTTCAAGATATGAAAATTAACCTCATCAGCCTTTTCTGCAACTTTAGCAGAACGTTTAAACAACCCTTCATTGACACCAAGTTGCCCTTTCAATTTCTTATCTTTCAAAACCTGCATCAATAAAAAAAGAGGAACACAACCTATAATCAACTACATACAGGAACAAGGAAATGAGGAAGAAGATAGCACACATAAATAAAAAAAAATACCTCCAAGTCAGGACCCTCCCCTCTAAGATACTTCAAATTTACATCATCATCCAACTGAGAGTGCATTGCTTCCAAAGTTGTAAATATGGTGATTCTACTTTGAATTGGGACCAGCTCTTATGAACAATTATTAAAACTAATCTATTTATTCATATGAGTATTAACATGGTACTAATTTATTGTATCTTCAAAGACATTTTGAGACCAACCCTAAATAAAAGTGAACTTACATATGATTTTCTGGATCAAACAGCCAAAGAGAATCAAAGAAATTGGTTTCAATTAACCGATTAGAATCAAATTAAAGACAAAACCATAGAATAAGAAATTTAGATTATGTCAAAAACGGCAGGCATAGAGATGAAGATGATTTGATTGAGTTATCGCAAATAGAATGGGGAGAATAAGTAGGGTTTTCATTCATTGGGTCTATTATATGATGGGCTAAGTTTTCCATACTTCATTTAGCCCATGCTAAAAAATGGAAAATGTAGACAATCAAAATAAAATCACAAGTTGTGTATTACTTGAATGTACATTTAAATTTAAAGTTCTAAAGTTATTAATTATAAATTTAAAGTGATTACTTACAATTTTAAAATAATTAATTATAATCTTAAAGTAGAGTCTTACAATAATCAACATTAACCTTACAATAATCACTTAGAATTTTAAAGTGACTAAACAAATAAATATACTGATTATCAGAGTCGTCGATTAGCAAGGGCAAAGCGGGCTACCGCCCAAGGCCCCATAATTTTTAGGGCCCAAAAAACTTATTTTATGTGTATAAGTGATATTATTTTGAATTAAATTTATATATAACTTACATTTTTTGCTAAGTAATATGAATTTTTAGTGTTTTTTTATAAAATAGTTTAAATATTAATAATAAAAAATAAAAGATGTATTATATTATACGTTACACCTTAATTTTTTAAGGGCTCTTTTTTATCCTTTGTTTAGGGGCCAAAAAATGAACGAGACGGTCCTGCTGATTATATGTATTTGTTAATAATGAATCGTTTTCATACAATACTTAGAATTTTAAAATGATCAATTATAATCTACGTTTTTCTCATCTTCGTTATAAAATATCTTCAATCGAGCTATAATCCCCTTAACTCCGTCATCATTAAAACCATAAGAATTATGTTTTAAAACTGTCAAACCGCTCAAAATCAACATGAATAACCAAAATGAGTAAATTAGCATAAATCTTCAAACTAAGCATGAAATCACTAATTAACAACGACCATCATTAAGAAATAAAGAGTATATAATAAAATGATATAAATTAATAAGTGCAATTGTGCAAATAATTGCACTTATCAATGTGCTTACACTTGTACAGATTGTCTTAACATAGAGCTCATATGCTACTAATTCATATTAGTTAAACTTATTCAACCCATGCATAAGATGCGTCTCGCTGTAAAACCGTCTCATATAAGAATAGAATTTATACTCTCAAAATGCTTGAAATTATAAGAGGTATATCAAAATTACAAATAGATTCTTTCCTGACATAATAAGGATATACATACTAATGAATACATTCATGTACAAGTAAGGTATAATTACCATGTACATTAACCTTTCTCCCCAAAATAGACATTTGAATAGTTTGATACTAAGGATAACTAGCTAGATTCCTCACTTTATAATACATTTTTCTTGTTAGCCCAAACCTTTTCATATCCACTATCCAACCAAAATCATCTAATTTCTTCTGCTTTCTCTCAAGGAAATTAAAACCTACGAAGAAAAATCCAAAATAAATAAGTCTATATTATATTATCTCACGACTAACAGGTTAGAGGTTCGTTCTTAATAGATCTCTCTTCGATCTCCCATTTTAATTTCTCTCTTTTTACGTGTTAAAATTACAACTATAGTTATTCATCAATTACTTCGAATCGATCAGCAAAATGGCGATTATTTACAATCTAGACGAAGACCCGAACATGTACATAACACCATCTAATTATGGAAATAGATTTGTTTATAAAATGGTAACTTTTGTTAGGGACTCATTTACTAGGAAAGTTATACGTAACATAGATCTAAGAAAAGATAAGTTAATGATCTATGAAACCGAGATAAAAGAAAAAATGTTAAAAAGGTTATATGATTCTCTTACACTAGGAAATGTGCCAAAAATGGGACATATTTATGTAAATTGTCTAGGAGCTTGTTATTTTTTTGTAACAGGAAAGGGTATTTGTAAACCAATTTATAATATTATATTTGATTGGTCTAAATTTGAAGTCATAATCCCAAATTCTTTGAATGATTCTTTAAGAAAACAACTTGATTGTTCCAAAATGGAGAATGAAGATATGATAATGAAGGTAAAAAAGTTGGAAGAAGAACTTTCTAGAACTAAAAATGAGTTGGAAGCTTCTAGAAGGGTGATGGAAACATCTAGAAAGGAGGTGAATGAGGTTAAGGATTATGATTATGAAGATAATTGTAAGAATGAATTGTTAGAAAAGATTTCAAATTATATTGATACTATTGATTGTAAGGTGAAGTCTACTAATAAGAAGTTGGATGAAGCATTAATTTCTCAATTATGGATGAATAATAGAGATGATGATTTAGGAGTATATATAAAAATTGAAGATATTAATGACTAATATTTATGATATGATATGATTTGTAATTGTATAGTTAAAAGTTGTAATTAAGATTCCCAAAAAAAAAAAACAAAAAAGTTGTAATTAAATTTGTGTATATATGTACATATAATTAAATTGTTTTTATATTGTTTATGATTTACTTTAAAAAATGTATTAATTGACTTCTTCTATTTATTAATAGAGAAAGTAGAATAGAATGTGGAAACAGAATTATTAGATATGGTTAATGGTTAATGGTTAATGGTTAACTCTTAACTATATCTTATAATTATTAATTAGTTAGAAAAAAATATATATTCTTTTTAATTGGAATATGTTAGTTAGTACTCTCTATTTAGTACTCCCTCCGTTTCCTAATGTTCTTCCCATTTAGAATATTCTATTTTGAAAAGAGAAACTTGATTAAGATTTTTAAGACATATATAGAAGACAAAATATATCCATGTGAGATCTCGTTAGATTCGTCTTAATGTATATATTTTTATTATATAGTTTTTATAATTTTTTATGATGCGAATTTAGAGATATTTAGGCTCAAAATTTACTTTGAAAACTGTGCAAAAAGTATGGGAAAAACATTTGGAAACGGAGAGAGTATTTATGATACAAGTTGTTTTTTAATAGTAGACTAGGATTATACCTGTGCTAAACACGGTTGAGGTTTACTTTTGTTTTTTAATAGATTATTTGGGTTCATAACATGTAGCACATTTGCCAAAATTTAGTAAAGTCCTCACATAACACCTTTTACCACTTCTTAGATATGAATGAATGATAATTATCGATTAAGGCTTAAGCATTAGCAATTTTATACTAAATGTAATCATAATATATAAAAAGCTTATGATGTTATTATAGTGATACACTTGAAAAGATATTATGATTAGTTATTATAGTGGGAACTCGGAAGGGTATACTGAAATTGCCGATGAACTTTTTAGTCGCGCTCTCCTTTATGGGTATGAGTTGCCGTCTTCCATCCCTCCCTATACCCTAATTATAGTTCCTATGAACGAGAAACGGGTATGATGACGATAATGATGTTGGTATAACATAGTATGTTCTTGATAACGATTGAAAGTAGTAGTAATTGAAAAATATTTAATCATACCATACAGATACAATGTTGCTACATGTATGTGTTTTGTTTGCATATTATATACAATGGATATCTTTTTTTTGAAAATTATACTATGGATATCTTGAATGTCTCTTTTGTTGAGAATTTATAATTAATATATAAGATAAGATAAGATAAAATTACATAAAGGATCAAAAAATAATTTGTAGAGTTTAACTTGTCACCGTCTCTAGTAAACTCTCACTTTATAGTGCATTGCATTTGGGAATATGAAGGGAGGGATTAAAAAATAATTACCTTACATTAATTAGTCTTACATGCATGAATTTGTGGGTTAGATTAATATTCATATCTTAATATTAGTATGAATTTGTAGAGTTTATGTCATCACTAATTGTTATTATTATTATTATATATATTTACAATTATAAACACTTCAAATTAATAAACTCTTCATTGTAAAATGTATTCATTGTAAAATGTATTGTAATAATGACACATGGCATACAATGTTTGTAAATTAGTATATTGTATGATGATTAAAAAAATACGGAAACACAAGGATCAAAATTGAATGTTTTTAAAACAAAACAACCATGAACTCTTGATGATTTCAAGTCGAGATTGACACTTTTTCTGTCTTCACATCAAGGGCAAGCAAAGCCTACACAAACTACTATTTTATTTTCAAGTCCATTATGAACAGAAACTGTTGAGGGAAAAGTGGTATATCAATATTATTGAACGATGATTAAATAGTATAAGTACTCTTATGTTACCATTAGAACCATCATGTTCCATTGAATAAAAGTAATTGTATTCTGCAATGTTATAACACTATAACTGATAGTGTTATTGACGATTTATTTGTTGTTTGAAATTCATCCATAGAACGATAAAATAATACACTACCTTTTTTATTACCTCTGTTCTGAAATTGTAAAAACAGATTCATATATTGAGGTAGAAATTAATAAGTTTAACGTCAAAAATCAAAATTGATCACTTATAAGTCTAAATTAAAACCTTTTGTTTTAATTGATTTGTTTAAGATTTACTTTAAGTTGAAATTGATAAGGTCAAATTTGAATTTTATTTTTCTTAATATCTGGGAGATCGACCATTTTTATTATTCAATTTTGAGCTTTTGAGTTGGCCCATATTAACGATCCCAATAAGAAACCGTAACGTCCATGTTTTTGTTACATGTAAAATAAGTGACACGAACTACTTGCCAATATCCAATACACAAATTCTTGTGAGAGACGGTCTCCTTGAGAGACCATTTTTAGTTGGGTTGTGCATTATATATTTTTAGAAATATTGTAAGTAGACATTAAGAATGATGTAAGTTGACATTTAAGTTATTAAAGTAGGCACTCATCGGCTTTTTCCCTTTTGTTATGGCTGAGTTATTTTTATGAGAGACCGTCTCTTAGTGAGATTACTTCTAACAAGGAGTATACATTATCATAATATGTAAACCCAATTTTTATTTGTCGCACCCCTTTTCATTTTATCGCCACCCCTTATTTAAAATAAATAATTAAAATGACGAAAATGCCCTTGGACTTAAAACGACTATAAAACACTCGAATTGAACTCCATAACAGTTTTATCACTCTAAAACTCACTAAATTCTCTCAAAAAATTATCGGATCTAAGCATTGGACTTCGAATCGTTAGATCAAAACCGAGGTAATTCCTTACTAAATCTCGTTTCAAAATTTAAAAAAAAAAATTGCAAAAATCGCATGAAATGGGCGATGGAACCGTGGCAAAATTGCATGAACTGTGCGATTTTACCATGGCACAATCGCATGAAATGTGCGATTGGAGCATGGTACAATCTCACAAAATGTGCGATTGTACCATGGTCCAATCGCACATTTCATGCGATTTGGCCATGGTGAAATCGCACAGTTCATGCGATTTTCTTTTTTTTTTAATTTTTATTATTTGTTATTGTTATTATTATTATTATTATTATTATTTGTTATTGTTATTATTTGTTTATAAATATTATTATTATTTGTTGTTGTTATTAGTTGTTTATAAATATTATTAGGGAAAATTACATTAAAAACTCTCAACTATTCGCGGTTTAAATATAAAACTCCCAACTTTAGGCTTATTTTATATTTAAAGTCCAAGGTAACTTATAACCGGATAAATTGGTTTTAGTTGAGAAGTAGGGGGGTCCAATTGTATTTATCAATCACCTCACTCCTTTGACCTTACACGACCCTTCACATACCCTCCCATTTTAATAAAATGATAATCGGTTAAACAAATTATAAAATTGCATCGGTGCTTTAAATTTAAAATGAGCCTAAAGTTGGGAGTTTTGAATAATAATCAATAGTTGGGAGTTTTATATTTAAAACACGAATAGTTAGGAGTTTTAAAAGTAATTTTCCCATATTATTATTATTTGTTGTTGTTATTATTTGTTTATTATTAGTTGTTTATAAATTTATTAATTATTAATATATTAATTTTATTTGTTTTTTTTTGTTTTTTTTAAATATTATTATCTACTTGTTTGTGTAATTAGTAGTTATTAATTAGTTTTTAATGAAGTTTTAGTTATTTAATTTTTGTTATTAATGTTTAATCAATTAAAGTATGTTATAATAATTCATTAAATTATAAACATTGTAGTAAATGGCTGAAAACCATGGTAGAGGCAAATGTTTTTTTAGAGGCCTGTTGAGCGGCAATAGTTCTAGAGCGATTTTATTAAGGGGGGACCCCCATGAGAGAGGTGTTACGGGCTCAGCTAGGAGGGCTAGGATGGAACAGGCGGCTAGACTTAGTCAGGCCCAACGTTCGAGTACGCTGGACCACGTTCGTTCTCGCTTTGACCAGCAGACGAGCCTGCATAGTAGTACGTTCGGCTCAGAGGACGATGATATTGACTACGACGAGTCTGTCGGAGAGGAAGAGTCGGTTGGGGAGCCTGTGGATTGGAATCCGATTAGGGGCGCTGCCGGTCAGTTTAAGCGTAGAGCTCATAGCTCCGTTGGACCTTCTGATCAGGCGGGAGGCAGCCAGGTTGAGGATGCGGCTCCACGGAGGCGGAGGCGCTCACAGTCGTTTGATGAGGACTGGCTGATTACATCACCCCAGCCGGGGGGGCCCCGTCGATACTCGTCTGATTCCCAGCTACGGAGGGCACATAGCGCGGGTTATTTTCGAGGGGTTGGAGCGTGAGCCTCCAATTATAGAGTGTCGGCTTAGGAAGAAGACAGTGGACTCTACTGGTAGTAAGGTTGCCAAAATGCATACAGTCATTCGTCCAGGCACGCACAAATTTTTTCTTGTGAGGAATCCATGTCCCAGCTAAATAACGCACGACCCTCCTATTCCTTGTCGACCACGTCGATACGATCCCATTCCACCTGCTCTCAAATTCTTCGATCGTTAAACTGTTAACCAAGGGGTTCCATTTTACTTGTCTAAAGAGCTGCCCCTGTTGGTTTTTCTTCCCACCACATAGTTTGTCTACCATGTTCTCAACATCATTTCCAATATGCCATACGCAAAGCAAATGACGTACATCTACATTAAACAAAAGATCAGAATTAAAAATATATACATATACTTGGTAAACAAATCAAAAATAATGTATCAAATTACCTGGGTAGACATCACGAATAGCTGCAGACAAACCCTCGTCTCTATCCGTGACGATAACATTAGGCATTTGTACTCTACCATGTATATCCCGCAGCCTCTCCAGCACCCAAGAATAAGACATGGCCGCCTCATCTCGCATCAGACAGAATGCAACCAAAAAGTTGTGATTGGTTGGCGTCATTCCTATTATTTCGCAAAGGGCCACTTTGCCTTATTCGTCTTGTATGTTGTGTCTATTAACATAACATAGGGCCACGTATGTATCATCTGGATAGATATGGGGTTAGCAATTAATAACCTGGTTGCATGCCAGTGGCTGTGAGATTCCGTATATGCTGTCTAATATCTGCTTTCATCCTATTTATTCTAACTTGGCCTTCTCTATATACAAAGAACGGGTGGTTATGTCTGCCTTTTTCCCCTGGACACACTCTTATCGTCCAAGGTCTTTCTCCTGGATTACGGCTAGTTCCTACAATCATAAATTTGCAACCACACGCACTATTTCTAGAGCCAGGTCTAACAGCATTATCTAGGTTATTCAAATTACCCCTAAATTTACCATATCTATGACACCGTAATGTACAAACTAAGTCTTGTACGTCCTTCCTTATGTTTATACGAAGCTCGTTTAAATTGAAAACCAATTTCTATTGCTATCTCATCAGCCCATCTATGTAATTCATCTACAGAATCAAATTCTCTATCCGTAACAAATCTATCAGAATAATCTACGTTATCACCTAAGTTTTCAACGTCCTGCAAATATAAAAACAAAATAAATATAATCTAAACATAAACATAATTAACATCAACATAATTAATAATATTAACATTTATTTAATAAATTATATAACAATAACATATTATTAATGTAAACTTAATAAATGTTCAATAAATATTTTAAATAAATTGCATAATTAATTAATCACAAACCAATAAATATTTTAAATAAATTAAATATAAATACATTTAATAAAATAAATAATAAATAATTAATTAATAACAAAACAATAAAAATTAAAAAAAATTAAAAAAAAGGCAAAATCGCACAAATTGTGCTTTGGTACCACGGCTAAATCGCACATTTTGTGCGATTCTACCGTGGTACAATCGCACATTTTGTGCGATTTAGCCGTGGTACACTCGCACATTTTGTGTGATTTTCTTTTTTTTAAAATTTTTTTTGATTCAAATTCGAAACGATTAAATTAACTTATCGAATCGTATTCTTGCTCGTTTTGGTTAGCCATTGTTGTTCGATTACTAAATTTAGTTTGTTTTATTTCAGAGAGTTATTTTTAGAGAGATTTTAGAGTTTTTGAGTTAGAAAATTATAAAGGGCAATTATGTAAATTCATTATATATAGGGTGGCGACAAAATAAATGGGGTTGCGACATATAATAATACCCTATGTAAATGTAATAAACAAACTACCTAACTTATGAATAAGTTGCGCCTTTCGGTAAGACTTCTTATATTGTTGCTTTAAGGCACAAAGAGATGAATCCAAAACAACTTTTCCTAATAGATAGAGCTTTTCAATTGAGAGTCTGAAATATTATTTTTTCTTCCAAAAATTATCTAGAATAATCTAATTTATTTATGATTTTCCTATAATAATCTTACCTATTGATTAACAATAAATAATCGTAATCTTATGATTTTCCTATAATAATCTTACCTATTGATTAACAATAAATAATCGTAATCTAAGAGGTATTTTCTAGAGTAAATTTATGATTCTTTTATTATTTAGAATTTTGTATGTAAATTTTTTTAAATTTTTCTCTAATTTTAAATTGATTTTCAATTTACTTTTTTGGTGAATTACCTACTATAGCAGGTTCATCGTTATCTAAGTTTACTCTAGAAAAATACCCTTAAAATTAGAATTATTCATGATTAATAAATATGTGGGATTATTACAGAAAAATCATAACATACACTTATGTTTTTTTTTTTGAATGAATAACATACACTTATGTAAGGAATATACTTTGCATTATCAAACCGTGGAGAATGAGTTTATCACACTCAACTGCCTCAAGATTCCAATTTCTTTGGGGTGGAGAAACCTTATCTGATTTCAAATCTCATCATACTCGCAAAATCTTAGTCTTCCTTTTATTATGTCATAATTTTAACCCTCCATTTATCCTACCAACCCTCGATTCTCATCAGACACCACCTATAAAAAGGTTTAATTTCGACAATCCCCTTGTCTGTAGGGTTTCTCTACTCTTACCCGCGAATTATTTATTTATTTTTTTTAAAAAAAAGAACCACCTTCTCATTTTATCTATTTTTATTTTAATCAATAAATGGCTACCTACAATTTGGATGAAAGTCAAGATATTTTCATTTTTCCAGAATTTTACGGTGACGAGTTTAAGTATAGAATGGTGCGCATCACCAATGAGGAGGGTGATAGAACTAAAATCCGTAGTATAAATCTTAAAAATGATAAATTAATAATTTATGGGACAGAAATACAAAAATCTTTATTAAAAAGATTGAGTGAATCCCTAGATTTTAAGGGGAAGAATGGGTTTATATGTGTAAATTGTGACGGAGCGTGTTATTTGGTAGCAAGTGGTAAGAATTATAGGCCAATTCAAAATGTTATTTTTGATTGGTCTCCTTTTGGAGTGACTGTACCGAATTCAGTTCATGAGTCTATTAAAATTCGACTTGATGAACAAGGGAAGATTATAGATCAATTAAACAATCAAATTTCGTCGAATGAGGCTAATTTAAAAGGTTTTATGGAAGAAATAGAAGATCTCAAGGTACAAGTCTCAACTTATAAGAAAAATATGGAAAAGGCATATGAACGACTTGCTTTGGTTGATTTTGAGTTGCAGTTGTATAAGGTTGAGTTGGAATCATCTAAGAAAATCGAAGAAGATTTATTGGACGAACTTTGTGATTGTAGAGAGGAAAAGAAAAATATGGAAGTCGACTCACGAAAGATTAAATATCGATGTTCTATGGTTAATGATGAGTTAAGATCTACTAAGATTGAGCTAGAAAGTTCAATTATGAGAATAAAAGAACTTGAGTGTGAAGTTTCCTCTTGTAAGAAGGCAAGGGATGAATTGGAAGGGAAATTACAATTAGAAAAAGAAGAAAATGATTTGGTTAACCTTGAGTTAAGGTCAACTAAACAAGAATTAGAGTTATCAAACAAAAATGTGCAAGATCTTGAGTTGAAACTTTCAAATTATAAGAAGGAAAGAGATAATATGGACATGGAGTTAAAAAAGGTGCAAAACCAACTTAGTTTAGTTAACTGTGAGTTAGATAAACTTGAAAAAGAATATAGTAAAATAACCCTAGAGTTAAGTTCGATTAAGACCGAGCTTGAATTATCCGACAAAAAAGCAGACGAGCTTGATAAAGTACTTTCGAGTTATAAGAAGAAAAGTGAAAAAACGGAGATAGAATTGCGAAAGATTCAAGATCAACTAGTATTCACCAACAATGAATTTGAATCGACTAAGAGAATGCTAGAGTACTCGAAAAAGGAGTTAATGGAGATAAAGGATAAACATTTGAAAGAACAAAATTATTTACGAGTGAAACTACAAAAAATGTATAATCATCTCTATTCAGCTGATTACGAGTTGGTGTTAACTAATCAAAAGTTGGATCAACTATTAATTACTGAGTTATGGACTAAAGTTAATGGTTTTAACTTATGAGCACTCTCAATCAAAATAATTATAAATAATGTTTAAGATGTGAAAATTGGCTTGTAATTCTTTGTTATAATGTTGTTATGTTAACAAGTAAATATTTCAATTTATGTGATATATCGTATATATGAGCGATAATTAGATTAGAACAAACATGAATATCCTAACTGAAATACATTATTTAAAAAAGAAAACGATTTATCTATTATACGTAGTGATACGATGTTGAAATTTTTTGTTATTCTTTATTGATTAATAATTTTTAAATAACTAAATTTGGATATTTGAATGTGTATTATGTACGATTAATTAATGATGTTAAAGTTGTATACTTATTAGTAGATTACACAGTTTGAATTTTGACCTAGGCCTGGATTTTTTTTTTCATAGGGTCTAGGGATGGGCATGGGGATGTGACTTGAATCTAGGGTTTGAATTTGAATTTAAAACAACAGATGCTATTTTGATATACCGTCTTTTGTAAAGACGATTCTCAAAAGTCCAGCCCAAATCTATATTTAGAGTTGTAATAATATATATTTAGAATTGGATTGAGCTTTTTAGAGCCGTATTTACAAAAGACGGTAAAAATTTTCTCTAACCTACCCTCAAATAAAATATTATTTAAGTAGATTAATGTCAACACATAAAATTTCTAAATTATTTGCAGCTTTTATTCTGCCCCTAAAACATAAACTAAATCTAAAATCTCAACCCTATGAACAAATACTAACGGCTCGTTTGGTAAGTGGTAATAAACGGGATAATGAGAATGAAAAATCAGTGTAATTTTGGTTGAAAAATCTTTTATTTACCTTGATGATCATGCTTGTCTAACTTCAATCATCTCAATTGCTTGATAAAAATTAAGAATCAAGATCAAAACTGTACAAATAGGCTAAAATTGGAAATTGATGACCCAAAAAAATTCCAAAACTATTTCAATCTATAACTTTTTTTCTATATCCACATCATAAATAGTAGTATTTACATAATTCATCAATTTACAAGTGAATCACTCCCTCATACTTACACTAATCTCCTCTTATAACATAAAAAGATAATATAATTTGATTTGACTAAAAAAATAGCACACGTGTAATCTGATCATATCGAAGAACTAAAAAAAGTTAACAATCATACAAGTTCGATAAAATATTTCTCATATCACCAATTGATTTAAAAATAAAATCTGTGTAAAGTCAACTCTTCTCTTGTGTGAATTTTGTTGTATAGACGCCTAATAATAAATTTTGAACACCTTGAAGGACGACCTACCTTTGAGGCTTAATTGAGTGGATGACTAGAGCAAGTAGAACATTGATTAGCATATCTAACAACAACATTAGCCCACCTCTTAATCTCCTCCTTCAACATTATGGAATCCTTAGAATTATAATCAGGTAATTTTCCTTCATGAAACTTACTTATTGAGATTTCCTTCAAAGAATCTGATCTCATGTGGGACCCATTTATCTTACGCCGCTTAACAGAAGCCTCTTTCTCCGGAGGTTTGTCGTCGCCGTTGTCGTCGCCGGAATCAATGGCTTCTTTGATGGACATAGTTTATAATGAAGAAGGGTAGATTAGAGAAATTTTTGAAATTTTTTTATGTATATATACTTCTACTTGATTGGTATAGTTTATGCCTCTAACATTCTAGTTTTGAGAGGCCAAATTGCTTAAACAAAATTGTTGGTTGACTTTGACTTCATCAGACGTGTTTTGTGTTGGAATAGGAATAATATCTAGATGTAGTAGGACGGTCAAATAGATCAGATCGGTTTGGGTTTGTATTTGGGTCATAGGAGTATATAAATGGATTAGAAATCATTTAACTCGAATTCAACTCGTTAATTAATTTATTGGATCGAAAATCAAAACTCTTATAAGTTCAGATCGGATATGCCCGACCCCATGGTCCATGTCTAAACACACAAGATTAATGTAATTTAAACTTAGTTCCTTACTCTTTTATAATACACAATGTAAAAGTTGGTGAAAAATATGTATGAATAATAAGCATTAATAAAATATTATAATGAGAATAATGATCAACAAGATTTATTACGTTTAAGATTTATGATATAAATAGAAAGATTGTTTAGAGGAAAAATAATTAAAACGACCCAAATAGCGAAAAGAAACAACTTTAAGAAAAGGATGAAGTAATATTAATTAACATAGTACAAATAAAGATTACAAATTTATTGTTCGAATCTTTAATTTATACAATCTATGGAATTTATTAATTAAATCAAAACTAATAATTTTATAGTCTTTTCCCCTTAAATTATAAAATTTGCCAGCTTCAAAATTTATACTTAGAATTTAACTTGTTTTTACATAATTGTTATGCTAATACTCCCACTACATATTAGTTGCACAAATTCTTACTTGAGACCGTCTATACAATAGACGTCTCAAGTTTTGGGTTGATCCAATTGATGAATTAAAAAAAAACTGATTGGTGGTTTTGTAGGTTAAAAGAGAGATATGGACTGGACTCTTGAGAGACGTCTATAGTATAAACGGTCTCTCAAGAGAGGATCTGAGTTAGTTGTTTGACTCCTTTATTTTATAATCCTGGTTTCCCTCTTGAACGCATAAAAGATTTATATTTACTTTAAAAAAAAAGAGAAAATTTTATAATAATGAAAATTAGGTCATAATTATTTTTGATGATGATAGTCATTACATAATAATCCGCGTACAGATGATGCTTTTGATTGAGTCAGAATAGTTGTGGGGTGCATAATATTAGTTTCTGATTTATACTTGTTCTTGAAGTATTGGTCATTCGTTTTATTTTAATTAATTAACTATACAAGATGACATTGTCATTAAAATTAATTAAATGTAAGAGACAGTCAATTATACATCACAATAATAACAAAATAATCAATCCTAAATATACTTACAAGAATATTCCCTTTCACCAAATTTGAGTTTAGAATTAAATCTATTTGTTTTCATAGTAGCATATGAACTAGTGATTTTAGGTCTATATTTAAGCATAAACAAGAAAAAAATCGACATTTATAAAACTATAAGAGAAATGTTACATTGGGTCTATATTTTAGAGTAGTTGGGAGTTGGGACATCAAACAATATGTGACTAATAGAATTAAGTGTGGGTGGCGAAAATAAAGAGCAACTATTAAAAAATACTATGCGATTGAGGTCTACTTTAAAGTTAAAGAAAAAATTTAATTGAATAGTATGTGGTCATTAGACTTGTGTCACATATATCAAAATGTTGAACATTTAGAAAGGATCATAGTACGATGACAGGACTAGCAGAAATGAAAATGTTTGTGGATAAGTGGTCATACCTTGAGGGATAGAAGTCGAAATGAAGATATAAGAAAGGGTTAAGAAAATGCAAACTTTGATGAATATATGGAAGAGAATCGTTAAAAAAGATTTGGGCTTGTGCAAAGAAGGGGTATTAGCAAATACTAAGGAAAAGACTGAAAATGACTTCAAGGAGGAGAAGGATATGAAAAGTTTAGACTTACAAATTAAAATGGTAGGAAATCAAAATTAATGGAACAGAAGAATTCATGTGGACGACCATTAGAACTTATATAGTGTAACGTGCACTTGAGCATAATCTTTTGGAATAAGGCTTGAGAATTGTTGTTGATTTGTAAGTGTTCGCAAAGTAGCATTTAGAGTTTGGAAAGTTTTTAGTACAGCGTTAATATATTTCGCGTTTCAAGAGTGTGTAAAAACAAAGTAGCGTTTAGAGACAAAATAAAATCCAAAATTTTCTAAACAACAATAATTTTGATTTTTTAAATCGATGTTTCCTTCTTCGATGAAAGAAAACGCATTATAACCTATATTGTTCAAATGATAATTAAACTGATTTAAGTATGACCTGATTATAAAAGTTACAATCAGAGTTTAAGGAGCAATAGAATACAAGAGAGCATATATAGCAGGTTGCGACTATTAAGACAAGACGATCTTCGATTTGACAAAACCTCCCATCCAAATAAAAATAAAGGAAAAATATAACAAGGCAAGAGCCTTAATTACTTCTACATTGATACAATCATACAAAGGTTCATATTTGAAAATTTCAAAGAAGGAAAACAATTCAATAGGTACTACTTTTTCTTCTCTTTCCTCAACTAATTTTTATAAGTTTGACTTAATTCAATAAATAATTAAAATAGAAATTAAAACAAATTGAGAGATGTCGTATATTAATATTCTTTTGTTTCTTTTTATTTGTAGATTAATACTCCCTCCGTCCTGAATTTGCAGCAATTTCTATTTTCGTCCGTCCCACTTAAATTGCAGCATTTCTATTTTTGGACTTAGCTCACCACTTTCTTTTAATCTCATCCATTCATTTTAACTCTCTTTTAATTTCATCAACATAATTCATTCTCTCTCTTCATTTATTACCACTTTTTTAATTCTCACCATTTTTCTCATTGCTACTATCTCATAAGGACGGAGGGAGTAGTTTATAATTTACACAAATTCTTACTTGAGACCGTCTTAAGAGTTAGATGAAGTACATATAAATAGCGATTAAAATTTAGTACAAATTAGGTGGAAAAATCATTTAACAAGTTTAAAAACTATGTTTTACTATTGATTATTATTATCATTTTCTTCAAACATTTTTATAATCAAATTTTTATCATTAGTAAAATAACATTTTACATGTGATAGAAATTTACACATATCTTACTTGCCAGAACAAAATTTATACCTATAACTAAAATAAAAGACGCTGACATCATCATACCTTTATGAGGTGTCACCTTATGGAGTAAAGTTTTCCCTTCAATATAGGATGATGATGTCACATTATCATATAATGAAATTGGATTTCCAATGGTGTTCATTAATATTGATTATCCTAATAAATATTATTATAATCAATACATTAAAATTGGTTAATTTTCTCACCAATGCCTAAATGCATTTGAAATTGGTCAATGCAATCAACCTTACAAAGTATTTTTAATTCTTTATTTGTATAATTATTCAAATTATTTTTTATACATAAATGTTTTATCATTTAAAATGGTTCGGTTAATTTAATATTGTAATATATGTTCAAAATAATTTATTTGATATTAGAATTTATTTTTAACATTATTTGTTATGATTAGTTAATAATATATAAATATCAAAATAAGATTGTTTAACATCATAAATAAGATATAAAATAGTATTTTATAAAATTAAAAATAAATTAAATATTAATTATTATATGCAATTATTAATTCATTAAAAATCAATAACCAATTTAAAAAAAATCAATAACCAATAACTTACAATTTATTTTCTTTTTAAAATAATTAAAAATAATAAAATGAAAAAAAATCGTGCATGGGCATTATCTAGCGAATCAATAAAATAAAAAACAATTCTCAAACTTTTATTAAAAATGATGCAAGCTTATTTAGAAATTTCGAATAGAATTGTTAAAGTAATCGACAATGATGTGACAAGCAACCAACCTTCATTGAACATCTACTAGTAGAAATTATTATTATATACACAAAATCAGGAGCAATTGAGACCCATTCCATCCACTCCTTTGGTTCTCAAATCTCATGAAAATATATAGAGAAAAGAAAAACATTATCTAATGTACACTTATTAACCTTGTTTGGTTTTTTTTTTTTGAGATATTAACCTTGTTTGGTTAATTACTTAATTAATTGAAATATCCTACTTAATAAATACATCTACACAATTAAAATTAGATGTATGGATTAATGTGGGATGAATAATCTCTAATTCCAGCACCTTCCCATCCCATCCATTCTTCCCACAAATCATCTTCATCACAGTATGTTTCCATTTCTTCTTCTGCTCTGCTTTTTTCTCTCAAAGTATTCATCACCATCTACAATAATCAATAAAATAAATTCAGCTACATTTATTCAAAACCGTTGTATCCAAATAAATAAAAATAATCCGAAAAAATAAACTAAAAACATACATCATATGCTTCATTAATCTGGTAAAATTGAACTGTGCAATTATCTCCTCTACACACATCTGGATGATACTGCTACAACAAAAAATCAAATAAAAATCAATAAGTTTCAGATCTGGTAAATCGATTTGGTCAAAATAAGAAAAGGTAAGTCAAATTATAGAACTGAAATCAAAACGAAGCGGATAATGAAATTAACCTGTAAAGCGAGGCGTCGAAAGGCTTTTTTAACCTCAGATTCAGACGAACCAGGATTAACAGAAAGAGTTTGGTAAGGATCCATTAAAGTACTAGTCGCAGAAGCAGAAACAAATCCTACTCGATTTTTACTATTTCTCTTCATCGGCATTAAATTTTTATTGTTCTTCAAGAATGTAGAAGAAGAATAGCCTGTCATTGCCGCCATTGTTAATGATGCCGCCATTGTTGATTACAAGATATGTAATTGTAAAGTGTGAAACAATCCGATTGATTATATAATAGATGATGATTCGGTGGAATTTGGATGAATTTGAAATGGATAATGCTGGTAACAACTTGAAAGTATAAATAGAATTGTATTTTTGGATAAGATGAGGGTTTGAAAATGGTGATGAGAGATGGAAATGAAAATGGGTTTTGGTTATATAGAAGGTGAATATGATGTGGGTAGACGTGTTTGATCTTATCCGTTTAATTATTGGTTTTGTTTTCTGGGTATTGATTTTGATTTTGATTTTAATTTTGGTCCGTGTTGAACTTCAACGTGTCAATATCATTACGCCACGTGTTTTATTTTGGAAATAGATAAAATAATAATAAATATATATAATTTATGTGGATTTGGATTGGGTAGTACAGTAAAGGGAAAAGAAAAAGAAAAGGGAAATAAAAAAGAGAAAAAGGTTAGCTGACGTGTACCTCTCAACTGGTAATATAAAATATGGATAAGACTTGTCCGGATTATTTGTAGAGAAAGTCTTAGTAAATCACTTTTATTTGGTTGGATTTGATATGGAGGAAATTTTGAGATTTTAGTCGATCTATTTAAAGAGGAGGTATTAGTAGCAGGTTCTCTCTTAAGAGACCGTCTATAGTATAGACGCCTCTCAAGAGCACAGTCTATATCTCCCTTTTAACTTACAAAATCACTAAATAAGTTTTTTTTTTAAAATTTATAAATTGGGTCAACCCAAACTTGAGACGTCTATTGTATAGACGGTCTCAAGTAAGAATTTGTGCTTAGTGAATAACGGTCATTTGTGAAGTCAATAAATCATGTTTATGTGGTAGAATTTGATTGGATGAAAATTTTGTTACGTTGTTTATAAGTAACATTTTTAGTTTTATTTATTTTATTATTTTTTGTCTTAAGATGATTTATAGATCACAGTAATTGATTAAAATTTTTTGTCCATTCAAGTGAGTATCCTTCTTAGTTCCTTCGTTCTATTCTACATATAGGTTCAAAGTTGAAATTAGCACGATTGGTCAAACAAATTGACTTTTATATTGTCGTTTTTCTATTATTTAAACTGGTGATGAACAATTTTAATATTCATTAAGAAATGGATCATTTACCAACTACAGCTACTAAGTTTTCTCAATTTCAAATAAACAGCCTCAAACTTCGTTTTTTACCAACTACAACCACCAACTTAGAAAATATGACATTGACACAGTCAATCAACCCCAGCTCCACTAAATTACCGGATAAAACCCTTTTTTACCTTTGACCAGCCTCTCAACCTTGGATTGAACCCTAGTTACTACTTTTAACCCAACTCCCAACTCCCAACTTCTTCTTCTTTCTTCATCATTAATCAAGCATTAATTCAGGTAAGTTCCTCCAAACTACTCTAATACTGTTCATTTTAGGTTTAATTGCAGATCAATTTTTTTGTCATCTACCCTTTATTGTTGTTCTATAATCTTCTTCTCTTCTGACCACCATATCTAACCCTTAGCTTCACAGAACCATTAATATACGAGACCTCATTATGTTCATTAACAAATTGACCACCATATCTAACCCTTAGCTTCACAGAATTAGACATCTGAATATAGAAAAAATAAAAAAATCACAATCATAAACCAATGGAGGATGTAGATGAAAACCAAATGAAAACCTAAACCAAATGAAAACCTAAATAAAGAGAAAGAATGAAGAACTTACCTACAATGGAGAATGTAGATGATGTTGACAGTGAAGAGTTGCAAGGAAGTTATTGCGATTTTAGTTTTCTTTTTTGTGGTAAATTAGTAAAAAAAGTAAAGGTAGTTGGAGGTTGGGTTTGGGCTTTAACTAGAGTTAGAGGGATTATTTTTAAAATTAAAGTCAACGGTAATTGGGCATGGTCAAAGGTAAAAAAAGGGATTTATCCGGTAATTTAGTGGAGTTGGGGTTGATTGGCTGTGTCGATGTCATATTTTCTAAGTTGGTGGCTGTAGTTGGTAAAAAACGAAGTTTGAGGCTGTTTATTTGAAATTGAGAAAACTTAGTGGCTGTAGTTGGTAAATGATCCTTAAGAAATATGGCAACATAATAAAAATGATGACAATAAATAAAAAATAAACAACTTATTTAAATATTACCCTTATAAAAAATGCTACATGAGAAAGAATATGTTAGTCATGGTAAAATGAGTCCATTTAAAAAGTTCACAATTCTAAAAGGTTTTATTATTGGGCTATTTAATCTATTTTAAGAAGAGTCCTCCAACTCGAGAAAGATTAAGAGAAGTTCTTGTCATATGGGAGATAAATAAAACGCATATAGACAAAATAAATAAGTAAAAACAATTATGAAATTAAAAAAGAAAACAAAAATACTACTAATAATAGTAGACACGAGAATAATCAAGAGAACACGAATATCAATAAGTACTCTAAAAAGAAATCAGTAATCTAAAACATGGATATGACTCCTCCAACTACCCCTATCCCTATTCATATTTTTAGATAGGTGTAATTCATGCAAGTAAATTAATTTGGTGCACTCCAAATATGATAAAAATATGACGGAAAAATTGAGATTAATAATCCATCCTTTTGCTCATCCGCCGTGAATAATTCAATCTTTTGATTATTTTTTAATAATCCAACGTTTGCCCTTAGGTCGCTGTAAATAATCCAATTTTTATTTTAGTTTGCTAGCAGCATACCTTATTATTATTTATTATTAATAATATGGTATGTTGTGGGCAAATTTATCACAAAAGTTGAATTATTAGAAATAAATAGGATTAAATCATAGCGGATAAGTGAAAGATTAGATTATTAAAATCATTTTTTCCAATTATGACCATATGATATTTCAAAGGACGGATTTTACAAGATTGTCTCTTTTTTTTTTTTTTGAAGATACAAGATTGTCTTTTATCTTCTCTCTTTAAATTCTGCATTTGGAACTTTGTGCAAAGGATGGATTTTTGTGACACTTACGATGAATCATGAATGTTCTACCTTATCTATTAATTACTCCATATTCAAAGTTTAATGTAGATTGAAAAAATTTAATGAAACATTTTAAATTACTGAAGGTTTTGTTTTTCGTCGTTCTTGACATGATTAAAATATTATAATTTAACTTCGAATTATAATGGTTGTATAAATTGACGCATTAAATTATGCATATTTATTTATGTAAAGTCATAGATGATGTTTGTTATTAAAGATAAATTGAAAAAATATTTTTTATTATTAATAACAAGAAAAAGGTTGTGTCCTTACATGCATTTGATCCCCCAATATGGATCCCTATCTAAATGTAAGTGGTAGTATTCTTTTTATGATTTTTCTACTTGTTAGGAAACTAGGAATAAGGTTTCAAATTAACCATTGCAAATTCCGTTTATAACTTGAATAATTCGTTAACTTTTATTATTTTCAGATTATTTCGTTCTTTTTAGTTTTTGTTGAATTAAGTTTTTTTATAATAATAAAAACCTCCCAAATCACAACCCTACCCTAAATATCACCCAAATCACAACCCTACCCTAAATATCACCCAACTACCGCCACAAGAATATTATTTGATGTTCTTCAGTTGAGCAATGAAGAAATTTTGAGGAAAGGTGAAACTCTGAACTAAGGCTTAGAACAGTTGCTCAATTCACAAATTCTTGTGATTGAGAGTATTTTTGAGAGACTATTTCTTATTGGACTGATCTATTATACTTTCTCCGTTCCTTAAAGAAGTTCTCACTTTTCATTTTAAGATGTTTCAATTGTTATTCCCATAAGAAATCTTTCCATTTATATCACAAATTTTGGACAATAATAACCTCACCCATCCTCATTTTAATATTTTAATGATGATTATGGTCCCCACATATCTTTCACTAACTCTATTTTAACATTTTTATATTCTTTATGGTCCTCACATGTTTTCCACTAACTTTATAAAAACATTTTTTAATTAGTTGTCCTTATATTTTTTCCACTAACTTTCTTTAAATACTTTTTAAATATTTGTGGTCCCCACTTTTCCTCCATCAAATTTCTTATTCAATAAAATAATATCTCCACTATCTAAAAGATTTCACTTTTCTTAATTCCCGTGAATATTCCCAATGGGAACATCAATAGGGAACGGTGGGAGTATATTTTTTGAGATATTGTAAGTAAGCATTAGAATAACGTAAGTAGTCGATATTAAAAGTAGACATTAAGAATACAACAATATTAAACATTAAAGATAATGTAAGTAGGCATTAAAAATACAGTAAATAGTCATTATATTTTAATGGATTGTACTTAAAACACTCTCAAATAGACAATCCGTCAAGAGATTAGATATGTACACTTTGCTTATCAGGAGTCTTAGGCGGCAATGATGGTTGTAGTTGGGTGAATTTTAAGTGGTGTGTATAGAATAGTTGTAATTAGGTGGTTTTTATTTTTATAAAAAACCAAAAAGTTAAAAAAGAATAAAAAAGAACAATTTAAAAAAATAATAAAAATTAACGAATTATTGAAGTTTTAAACAGAACTGCTACGATTTTAATAACCTTAAAACCTTATTACTACCACTCACATTTCACCGAACCTCGTTGCTAACATATAAAATCTATTAACTATTTTAACTATAAAACAAAACACACTGACATCATCACTAATTAATATTGCTTATGTGTCACAACCTCAACAAAAAATTTCCCTCCAAAATTCATTGATGACATCATCAATAATTAATTTCTTTGGCTTAATTACTTTCTAACTATGACTATAATGTTATCATATTGATGTTATACTTTTTATGTCACATCATTTAATATATTAGAAATATAGAAATATATATATTTCCTTTCATTTTTTCAATTATAAAATCTTAGCAATTTTATTTATTAAATGAGTATTATTTAAGTGTGTTGAATATTTTATGTTGGTTAAAAGATAATATACTTTTATGATGATTTTTTTATTTATACTAATGAAATTGGTTAGTTAAATGCAATGCATAAGTCTAAAATGATTTAGGTTGTGACTTGTGACTACCCTTATGCAAGACAAACAAATTTTTTTTTAAATTTTATAAAATAATTTTACATAAATATTTATGTTAAATCTATAACTAAATTTTCACAATCCTCTACGCACAATACAAAGCATAGGACAAATCAAACAATGTATGCAATATATACAACTATTCAGAGCGAAATGAAATACAACTATATATAAACTATTCAGAACGAAATAAAATACAACTATAATATAAAATTTATCTTAAAATTTTAATTTCTTAAATGATATATCAGTAAATTTAATAAAACCGTGCATCGGAGATTATTTAGTTTCCCGCTAAATTAAAAGTCATTTGAAACCCATTAATCCATTATAGACCATTTAAGATATTAGACCTATCAAACACAAGCCCAAGTATGGCCATATGGCAGAATGGGTATAATTCAAAATTTCAAAGCCTAACGATGCAAATAAGTCCTCAAAAAAAACACATTCTTGTGAAAGACGATCTCTTTGAGAGACCATCTCTGACTAGGTCGGCCCGTAAAAGAAAATATAGACCGTCTTTCAGGAGACTGTCTGGAAATATAATAATCTAGGTTCGAGCGTAAAGTCCCATGACTATCCCTAATAACTTAGGAAAATGACAGTAGCAAATTAAAAGCAACTAATATAACAAATCTAGTCGGATAATACAAATTTTTAGGGTGGGAGTAACAAACCAGCAGGAGTCTAAAGAACTTCATTATCACGCAAAAAGTCTCAAAACCAATAATAAAAGCTACATAGGAGCCCAAAATAGGATATAAATTCAAACAAGTCGATCAGAACTATCGGAGTGTATGACAAAATTTCAACACCTAATTAGTTCATTTCCTGCCATGGACCTTTGGTGCCTGCCTGTTCCTCTTCTTGACACCAGACTTGGCAACTTGAAGGCTCCTGTTCACAACGCTCAACCTAGCTAGGGCCGCTTTCTTCAAGTCGGGCCTGTAGTGGTTATCAGCAACCTGAAATGAAAGGGTAAAACATGCAAAATGAGAAACAATTCTGCATCAAACTCAGATATAAACATTTGAAACAACCACGGAAACTTCTAAACAGCTAAAAGCCTATAACCATCTTTGACACAAGAAATAGCTCTTAAACTAAAAGAAGACACAATTTGTACAATAACAAAGCAAAACAACAACACTGAATTTATAAACCAATGTCATCAAACTCTCGAGATGTTAAGCAGCTAGGCCTATCAAGTTGAGTTCATGTTCCAGTCATTTATAGATGGGTCAGAAACCAATGTCATCAAACATTCAAGTTTATAGTGATTTGACTCAAATATAACTTGTATAATTAAATGAGTTATACATATTTATTTCAAGTTTACAATTTTAAACTTAACCTAACTCATTTAATAAATTGATCAGACACCTTTAATCTATTGGGTGATAAATAGCAACCCAAACCCATTTATTTCAAATTAGAATCAGGTCGGGTCAGCTTTTTGCTAGGCCTAGAAGCAGCCAGCCACAGTCAAACAAAGAGACACGAACAATGAAATTTTTTATATTCTTAGTAAGGGAGACACTTGACAGTTGACAGCATTAAACATTACACCAAGTTTTATACCAGTAAGCACTCAAATTCAGACCTCTACAAGCACATTCTGAATTGAATTTTGAATGCTTTAGAAGAAAAGAAACGGTGTCCATATATATGATACATGAACGAAGTACCCAAAAGAACACCAACTGATCAGTTGGCATGAGACTCATTCACAAGGATAAATACAGCCATACAAGACCCACGATTTCACACATTTTTGGAACTGATCTAGAAAAAGAAAATGCATCAATCCCAATCTCATCCATTACCTGGTTATTGACAGCCTTGACCATCCTGCTGAAATCCTTCTTCATGACAGACTTGTGTTGAAGACTAGCAGGCTTGTTCTGCTTCCTGGTCTTTGTTGTAGAAAGAACAACAGAGTCTTTGCCTCCTGGCTGGACAGATACAGTCTTGGTGTTGGCAAGACCTACATCAATAGTATAAATATTATAAAGGCTGAACAGTTATTCGAACGTTAGTGTTTGATGACAATTGACAACCAAGATAAACAGTATCCCCAGTCCCCCACCATTCTATTAAATTTGCACATTGAAGTTGAGACTTTTTATTAAAGGGGAAACCTCAAATTGAGAAGGGTAGTAAAACTAACTTCACTATCATATCAACAAAAAAAGAGCCAAAGCAGGAAAATTGCAACCTTTTTTCGAGCATAACCTCTTTTCCAGTTATAAGGGATGGAACAAAGAAACACAATGAACTTTTATTTGTTTATTTTATACTTCCTTCAAAACTAAAGTCTTAAACAAGTAAATACACTAAAGCACAAATAATGTAATTCAGTAAAGAATGCCCTGTAATTCAGCAGGCCATACATAGGAAGGAACTTCAAACAATAGCTGAGGGCTGAGGCACTTGATTCAGGCGTACATGTCCCAAAACCAGCGCCTAAATGCCAGGCAATAGCCATCACCAAAATTCTAACTTTCAGACAAACAAAAGAAAATTTTCACATAACATAGAAAAACCACGTATTTCATAATTAATATTACAATAGCAATAACATTTACACATTCCAATCAACAAAATTTTGACTTCAATCTATAATGCTTGCACAGCATAGCTAGATCAACTCAATCTTGATAAAAGCATCTAACGTAAAACTCTCAAACCCCAATCGTTTCATCAAACTTCTCATCGTAAATAAAACAACAAATATAGCAAAAAACCACAAAAATCAGATACTAGTTCAGCTTGATCATAAAAAAAACCCATAAAAACAATCAATTAACATACAATATCTTTTAATAAAAAAGAAGTGAATACCAGAATACTTGTAGGAGTGAGTATTGTACAGGTTGTTTCCTTCCTTGCTGAACTGAACCTTAGCAGTACCATTACCGAACTCCTTAACCAAAAAACAGTTGTTCTTCTTTACAATTTCCCATACCAAGGCTCCTGGTACTGTGGCCATTTTCTTCTCCTGCAATTTTTTAACAAAATGAAAATTCAAATCAATCAATCTAAGAGATAATAATAAACCCTTTAAAATTGTTGAATCAAAAGAGGCAAAGAGAGGGTTGTAAAAACCTAAGCTCCGAAGAGGCGATCTGTGTAGTATAGTCGTTTAGGGTATAGGAGAGATCACAAAAAAGAGATTGACGGTCGACAGATTAGGGTTTTATATTGATCTTCTCAACAAAACCCTAGCCTTTGTTTTCTTAACCAGCTTTTGGGCTTGCGACGATCAACACAATCAGATATTTGGGCTGGGCTCAGGTAGTCTTTTTTATGCTACGTTTTTGTGAAAGTGCAAGACTAAAGAAATGACGGTGTCCTTAAAAACGTTATAGACGTTTTTCAAATCCAACTTATTAAAGTTTGATTAAAAAACAGATGAAAATTTAAATTATTTAAGAAAAAAATATAAAAAATTCATAAAATAGACATTGGATAAACTTATCTTCCAAATTAAGCACGAATTTCCCAAAGCTAAGGTTTGGGGTTGTTTGTTGTTACTAATAAAGAACAAAGAAGACTGGTAAAAAAAAGTCAAGTTCTTCGGTGTTAATAACAGCGAATAAAGACTTTAACTTTTTTGACCAGGTCTTTGTAGTATCAGCCAACAAAGGAGACGTAGTCAAACAAGGTCAAATCTTTGTTCACTGTTACTAACAGGCAAAGGTTTGACCTGTTTGATTAGGTAAAAACATTTGTTTAATGTTACTAACATCGAATAAAGAACTTGGTTTTTCTTGACCAGCCTACTTTGTTCGCTGTTAGTAACAACGGACAATCCCAAACCTTAGCTCTGGGAAACTTGTGCTTATTTAGGGAAATAAGTTTATCCCATGCCTATTTTGAGAATTTTACTTTTTTTTTTGCTTAAATGGTTCAAATGTTCAAAAAAGATGTTAATTAATTTGTTTAACAATACGCTTACTCGGTAGGATTTTAGGATGTCTCATCTCAAGTAGTCAAGTAGGGGTCACAATATATTAAGTAGGCATTTAGTATATCTCAAGTAGTCATTTAAGATACCTTAAGTAAACATGTAGTATAACTCAAGTAAAGATACCTCGAGTAGGGTTTTAAGATATCTCAAGTAGACCTCAAGTAGGGGAGAGATAATGTTATCACTAAAAATGTAATGAATTTAAACTTGTGACCAATATAGTATATGCAGAAGTCGAACCTACCTCTACCAATTGAGCTAATAGACTCTACAATGCCAAATGACTAAATTCTAAAAAAAATATGATTAATAATTTACAAGCAGTAATAAAATATACTTTGGGACCTTAATCATCACTTAAGGTTCCCTAAACACCAACTTTATATAATTTAAACCCTAACTTAGTATAGAATAAGCCCTATGTAATACCCGAGATTTTTAATGACGTAATTATTTAATATTATATTAACTTTTAAAGATTTTATAATTATATTAAATTATTTTTGAATTAGTTTTAATAAATTTCTTTCATATACGAATTTAAATGTTAACGTATCTATATATAGTTACGATTTCTAAATCTAAAATAAAGGGGTTCGAATCAAATTATTATTTTTTAAAAATTTGTGAGCACATAAAGGTGGGTTTTCTTAGTTAGCTCTTGATAGCTAATATAAAATGAGTTTGGGTTTCAAAAGAGAGCTCACTTTCCCTCACTCACAAACACACGACTCCCTCTCTTCCCTCTCCCCTTTTCACTGTCTGCGCTCCGGTCCACCACCAGCTCAGCCCCTACCGTGCCCCTTACTCCACCAGCACGACAACCATCCTCCAACCATGCGCGAAGAGGCTGCAACCAGCAGCAGGGCTGCAATTTTTGCCTTCAAAACAACAGTTATTGCTGGTTTAAACACGCCCCCAACAGCAAGCGGCTGCCTGTGCTGCCACCAAGGCCCACCGCAATGCCTTGTGTTGTCGGTACCACCATCACCACTCTAAACACTTGCCTTCTCACCCCTCTTCTCTTATTTTCCCCATTGTGCCCATTCCATAAGAGGAAGGTAGAACTTTAGTTGGGTGATTTTTGTAACTTTTTGGTCGTGCAGTGACGCTTACAGGTACGTACACGCAGTAACTAACCCTTATATGCAATTTGCTTTAAGACTTTATTGGTTATTGTGATAATATCATTGTATCAAAATTATGAGGTACTAGCAATTACACTTTATGTGAAGAGCTATTATAAAGTCCTTGTACTTAGAATAATTTAGTGAATGAGAGTGCTAGTAGAAGACGGGGACCACCCCTTATTTATTTAAGAATTATAAGAATTTGTGCTAAAGAAATTAGTCATTTATCAAAAACAACTTTAACATTTATGTCCATTATAAATTAGAGCCGTAATATTTAATAAATATAAGTTATAAGTCTTATAAATCAAAAAAGTGCATATATTATATAATCACTATATTCCAATCACCGATATTAAAATTAACTGCAAATCACTTTTATGAATATTGACAGAAGAATTCATACCTTTTCTTCTTGTTATAATTGTTGAGTCAAAGGTTATTGGAAAATTTATACATTTTCTTCTAGTTATATGATGAAGAAGACTGATTAGAGCCTATAATGAATCAGTTTAGAGAACAACACAAGATATAGTAAAGCAAAGATGAACAAAACATAAATGCCGAACACAAGAACGTGTATGCAGCCATCTCACGCATGCGACCAAAATAATTTAATACTTGTCGAATTCACGCCTTAAACACACACATTCTAAAAGAGGTAACTTTTCAGCTATCAACTTCAACCTTCAACCCATTCTACCGCTTAAAATGTCAATTCTAACTCTTAAAATCCTACTCAAACTTTTAATTTTGTAATTTAAATTACCTACTGTAAACACGAAAGTCTAAACTTTGTCAAATCCAAGACTTTAAATGCTTATTTCAATTTCAAGGTCCAAAATGTCCAATTTAAGCTTTAAAATGGCACCTTCAAAATAATGGATCGGATATGTGAGTGATCGCATGTGTGCGGCCATCTGAATGCCGAAATGGTGCTTTAAATACATAGTATGAGAACTCTGGACCCACCAACAAAACAAAAAAAGAGCTGGGAAGCAAAGCAAGAACACCCTGAAATCATCCAATTTCAACAAATCAAGAATGTTGTACCCTTCAACAACTTATACATTATGTACAAAGCCAGAAACAATCAGGCCTTGACTGTGCTGTGCTATCACTTCCTACCATTTTCTCAAATGTCATAGGGCTCATTGCCAAAGAAAAAATGAAGCTCCTACCGATCAGACGGAATGTACTGCTCAAATTCGCTACACTTTCAACTGCTTAGCAGTTAGCAGAAATTAGACTAACCTCATAGATTCTACAATCTCTAAAATCAAATAAAACCAGAGGTGAAAATTTCAAAGAAAAGAAAGTAAAATGTTTTTGTACCCCACCCTACTGTAAATCGAACCTGGGGATTCACTGTCATGTGTCGTTCAAAGCCACTGCACGATGACTTGATCGAGTCGAACCATTTAGTGCCTCGTTTATCCTACTGAAAACTATCTTCAGCGGAACACAAGCTAGTGTTGGACCCTTGGAGTTCTGAACCATAGATTTCTTTTTTCCCGAGTTGAGTTTGTGTGAAGCTGTTATTGAAGACAATTTCCTTGTCTTCTTCGAAGAAGAGCTACGTCTCTTTTGTCGCTTTTTTGACTTGGATTTACCTTTACGCCGAGAGCTATGAGGTCCGAGTTTCATGCGCCTGCATTTCTGTTTTTTGGGTTTTACTACGACTTTTGTTTCTGTTCGTTCATCATCCAACTCGCAGCTTCCACTCGCAGGGTACTCGGAGGTTAGAACATCACAAGACCCGTCTTCTAAAGCTTCGACTGCTAATGGATGACCTGTGATCGGTTTGCCACTCAACTTGCTCATAAGGGAAATGTATGGAACATGTTGCGCTTGTAGCCTGGTAGCTTCAACGGTTACTTCGACCTCATACAGTGACGGAACATCAGGTAACTCCGAACTGGACTGAGCTATGAAACGGGACTGATGATACGAGAATGATCTTGGGGAAGAAGTCGGCACAGAAATGTGTTTTCTCAGATCTGTAAACCCATTAATTACGCCATTCGAACTTGGGGAAAATTGGTCACTAGTATCAGACTTCACAAGACCAGTATCTAACTTCTTATGTGAAATTGTCTCGTCATTTTTGCTCAAAGATCTAGCCTTTCGTTTTCCTTTCGACTGCCATTTGGACGCACTTTTCTCTAACTTGTGGTTGACACGGGGATAATACATATTGTCAGTTGGCTCGTGCTCGGGAGAAGAGGCCTGAACGTAAAAGCGACTGGAATTCCTTTTGAAAGCATCAACACAAGGCTTTGATGGGGAAGAGGGTTGCCAGACTGGGGTAAAACCTGATATAGAAAAGCATAGATATATCCAATGATTCTCAGCACACATAATTATTTAAATAAAAGCAACTATTCCTTCATGTATTTTTAGTTAACACATTGTGCAAAGACAAACATCTTGGGCCTTTATCCAATGACTTTTTCTCCTTGCTGGGGTTTTTTTATGCCGGCGGTTTTGGCTTTCCCGATTTCAGCGTTTTCTTTTTATATATTCCCAATTTTTTATTATAAAAAAAAAAATAGCCCGGCCAGTAAAAGCACGGAACTTTGTCAGCGACGTCAAAGCCTTAGCCCCAAAAGAGGGAAAATTTGTGACATGAGAGTGAATGTTGATTTAAGGCAAATTGTAAGAAAAGAAATTATTTAGGAAGGCGAGCAATGACTACTCAAATTATGTTGGTAGATATACAAACGTACCACGAGCACGGAGAGCTTCATCTCTAAATGGGACGTCAAACAGTGTGCCCGAAGAATCAACCTCGGGAAGCTGCCTATTCAACATTTCGGTATCCTTTACCTCGCTACCATCGTCAAGTTCACAATACGAAGATATAGCATCAGATCTCTCGAAAGGGTTTGAAAATTCATCACACAATATTCGAACAGGAACCATTGAGGTATTCTCCAAAACTTTAGTCAACGGACGCTTCCGATATTTTCTTTTCAAAAGCTCCTGAATATGCACCACTTGAGATCTCTTTTTCTTGATTGTTGGTACAGCACCTCCATTTGCTAAAGTTCCCACTGCTGTAGCATTACAAGTTCCATTGACCGGTACGCCATTAGGTCGGGCTGGATTCGGCAATGCCAAAACTTGAATTTTACGCTCAGAGCGTACACCCAGGTCATTAAGTCCTTTCATACGCTTAAACCCTTCATTACCATCATCTTCTGAATCGTTAGGCGTCTTCCTCCTCTTTCCTCTTAATTGCTGACCCTTCAGGCATGTAGACCCGTTTATCTCTTCATAAGATAAACTGGAGTGAGCCAATTCAGGTGTAGAATTTGAGTTTCCTTCACAAGCACTTGCCTTGGCTGAATTTGTTTCGTCCGAGGACTCGCTGTCTTTGGTAGGATGAGTCGGAGATGCAACACCATTTTCAGGATTTCCATGCGCTCCATTGTCTGCATTACTACCGTTTTCAATTTCAAGAGCACGAAATATAGCAATTTCTCTCCGAGGGTATTTCAGCGATCTCTTTAAGAATTTAGCGGCTGTGACCTTTGCTCTCTCAATGCAGGAGTCGTACTCTCCACAACGAAATGCTTTGACCCCTTTAGTTGTCTCAAGATCGTGCCAATCCCTGGCAAAACCAAAAAGAGAATCAAACATTAAGAAGCATGGATCAAGAAGGCTCAAAAATCCAAACAGTGTTATAAACATGGCATTTTGCAGCACTCAAGCAGAACGGTCTCCTTAAACAACAGCATACACATCAAAAGCATTGACAAGAATCTGTGCAATCGGGCGATCCAAATGCAAAATGGATGCAACACAAGAAAACCCTTTTAGCTGAGCTGAATTTCTAGCAAAACCTAGTCAGAAAAGGAGACAGTAACCGAAAACTTGAAATAATATATAGATCGTTCTTGCAAGCTGATGCAAAAGTCGAAAGTCACAACCTTTCTTCCTTATCCCCACAACAAAATACAAAATACAACAATGCTAAATATTAATTCCAACCATATGGGCTGCCCATATGAAACAAAATAAATCAACAAAATTCTATGATATTCCCAAGATCGGGAAAACAAAAAAAACTAGCAACAGGCTCTCAACAAAAAAGCGAAACGGCACAATTCAACAACTACAAATATTTCAGAAGCAAGCTTGCAAAAAAACACTATAAATTCCATTACTAATAAACTCAAACCATTTTTCAAAGGAATAATGCTCTAACTACTTTTAATTTCTCTGGGGAAAAACAGCCAGTGGATCTTGCTGAAATTCCGTGCCATGGGAGATCAAAGTTTCGAATTTGGTGATAGAAGAGTACTGATAGTTTCTAACAGGATTTCGAAGGATGAGTGCTTTACTGACTACAGAAAAGCAACTTATTTGGTGATGAAAAGGCTGGCTTATCTAACTCCCATCACACAATCACACCAGATCAATGCACAAGACCATTTAAAAGAACCTTGCCGTCCATCGGTTAATCAAGGGAAAAAGTTTGGGCATCTTCATTAGCCTCATCAGCAGAAGAGTAAAATAAAAAGTAAATGGTTTTCATCTGTTCATCTCCATACACGTAGTATTGATGCGTATTGCAACAACTTTCAATCCCTTCCAAGATACGCCTGCAATGAATGTTGAAACATTCTGCTTGTATATCATTACATTAAACAAACTTCAAGAAACATTTGTACACTTTTAGTGATCGGAGTACTACCGCGCCCTATGTTACTTGGACTCGAATACTGATGTTGGATACCGGTACATATCCAAGTGTCAGATATGTCTAAATATTCAATTTTACACGTAAAATAAAGTGTCTAAGTGTCATACCAATGTCCGAGCATCAAAAAACGGACACGGATACGTGAAGCAAAATGAAGAGTCCGAGTAACGTAGACCAACATAAAGATCTGGACAGGTTTCAAGCTTAATTATCTATCCAAAGAACCGAACAAAAAGAAAACAACAAGAGCCAATAATTTTAATCAAGAAACATCCCGTAAGCATAGAAATAGAGTGGAAGTGCATGTTTGGAAGCCAATTCAACAATCAGCTGTGTCGATATGCAATAAAATTTTTCAAGAGTTCGACATATAAATAATGAGTACAAATCTCTAGCCACAGAGAAACAAAAAAACATATTTCAAGAGTTTGACATATACATAATGAATTGCTTCTTGAAAGCAACAAAACAAAATTCACAAACAATGTTCCATAATTGATAATACATTATCATATATGGAAAACATAATATCGCCACTAATTAAACGCGGTTCATTCAAGCTCAGAAACCAATCTTGTATGGAAATATTTATCTAGGATTTTTGAACTTAAAAGTATTGAAGGCTAAAAAACTTTCAAATCGCTCCCGAATTCCAAGTAGAAGACAACTCTACTTAGTACCGGCGTACCGCTACCATTCCAAAAAAAAAACGATCCACCATTAAACCCAAAGAAAACCAAAATAAACCTTCATGGAAATGAAAACATTTTAGTTTATCCAACTTCAATCATCTCATTTTCTTCATTCTTCATAAAATTCATTCCTCATAAAATTCATTCCAAGGATATGAAACTTTTGATAAAATTTACACTATAAATCATTCTCATTACCACCATTAGCCTATAAATACTCAATCCTCTCCACTTTCAAACGCACAATATACTTATGAGTTATGACATAAAATTCCACGTATCACTAAGCAATAATACGAACGAGTCACAATGTCTTTCAAAACCAAGGAACCAATATTACCATACATATTACAATGATTATTTTCCTCCTTCACTCTTACAAGTGCCTTGGCTTTTCGGTGATGCAAATATGTCCTCAAAGAATGCATTTATCCTAGATAAAGGAAAATAAAATCCCTTTGATTAGCTACGTAGATAAGGGTATAAGAGCACACCAAATGAACTCACTAGGATGCCTTATCTTGTAATCTGCCTATAGCCATCTACACTTTCAAACTCATAAAAGTCAACTCTTTAGCAGCAATAAAACATGAAGAACCACCAAATAGTCCCAGAAAGTCAAACACTGACACAACACAATAACAAGCAGAATACCACACAGCGCAATACAAACTAAAATGTGGGCAAAACAGATAATATAAACTTCAGAACTACAATGCTGCAACACAAGTTTAATAAAAACAAGGTAATAACATTGATTATCATTAGCAAATGGAAAAAGGGAACTCACACAATTGAGTCATCTCGACCCAGAAGCTTGATGGGTGTACCTGATCTTGGACTACTTGGAGGACCCTCACCATTCTCAGACAGCTCATCCGGTCCAATAATCTGACCCGGCCACCATGACCCGTTTCGTCGTCGAACCCAAACCAACCCTCCAACAGTTGCATCTAATGCTTTTTTGTCTTCTCTCTCATTTGGACCACTACCTACCATCTCTAACCTATCACTCAAATCCTAACTCAATCCCCCTTTTAAAAAACACAAAAAAAAACCCCAAATGCAAGTACACAAGATAAGAGATTAAACCCAAAAAAGATTTGAGAAACTTGGTAAAAGAATAATAATTTCCAAACAGCTACTCAATCTCAAACAAGAACCCTCCAGTAAAACCCCTTCCTTTAAACAAATTCCAGATAATCTCCCCCATTATCTGAACCACATAACGGAATCCAAAAACAAAACAAACCTGAGAAAATTTAGCATATTCCCATCAACATGCTACACATTTATAAAAAAATCATAAAAAATCAAGAAAAAATGAAAAACCCTATACGCAAAAGATGTTACAAGATCCAATAAAAAAACTAAAAACCCAGAAAAACAAGAAAAAAAAAAACTAGATGGGTCTTTTAAAAAACGTTTCTTTTTAAATTTTCATTTCTTGTCATTATATATTTTGCTCTTTTTTTCACTATAACTAGAGTTTAAGAACAATCTACAAAAAACCCAGATTTGATTTTGATGATGTCGGTTTCTGAATTTGTTTATTCAGTCTCCTACTGAACACTGAGAAGGGTTTTGTTCTGTTTTTGTCAAAACCCCACCTTTTTTTCTTAGAACAAAATATTAGGAGTATGAATGAATACTTCTTCTATCACTAAAAATCCTTTGTTTGCCACAAGAGAGAGAAGAAGAGGATGAGAGAGAATGAAAATTTGATACTTTTTTTCATTTATTTTTTCTTTTTTTAGGTTATTTTTGAGAGAAAATCAGATGAGATAGATGGAGAAAAAAGGGTTAAGGGTTTGAATGTGATTAAGGGGTGAAATTTATATCTTAACACATGTCCCTCATGCATTATGGGACCTACGTGGGACCCATGTTTGATCTCACGGCTGGTGACACGTTTGGTGGGTCTCACTTTAGGATGGATCAAGTGAATCAACGGTCCATATTTGTTGATGATAGTGGGTAGACTTTCTACTTAATAGTATTAGCTATATCACTTATTAGGTTAGTCTTAAGTGAGGTATTAATTGAGTGTTTGAGGAAGTGTACTAGAATTTTACATCAATCCAAAATTTGGGATTCCTAAAATTATACATAATGAAAATAAACTTTGAAGGCTATTAAATAGACATTAAAACATTTAAATGATTGATAAAAAAACACAAAAAGAAAGTCGTATAAGTGAACTAAAACAAAACCTAATATTGCATGTGTAACACCTGTAATTGATATTTCGATCAGTGCTATCATACTTCCTTTATGTCGCACATAAAGAAATATTATATAACACACTTCTAGAATTTTAGTTGTCGCTTTAAGTTATTTTATAGGACATTTAATATATATATGCTTTTACAATATATCATCCCAAAGTCAGTTTATTATTGTATGCATCTTAATTAAAATCCTTTATCAAAGATTGTCACTGATAATTGCTATATTTTTTTTGAAAAGACTAATAATTGCTATGTTGTAACACTTTGAACTAAGTGAATTTTTAATTAAATATTTAATGAAGTTTAGAGGCATTATATTATGTAATCGTGTTGTTTTGTATCCATAATGTGTTTGATATATATGATCATATGAAAATGTCAATTTGTTGTATAATCAAGGTAGGAGGCAATTTGAAACATCTCATGAGCTTCGATTCATAGAAGAGATGTAGTTAGAAGATTATCATCATAAACATACACTTCTATGATTCGAAGCTCATGAGATGTTTTGAACTGGTTCATGTCTTAATTGTACGCACAAATCGATATTTTTATATGATAAAATATCATTAATAAACCAACTTTTATTTGATCCACTAAAAACAAACTTACCTATTATTTATTTATAAATAAATCCACATATTAGGTATATATATTTGATAAAAATAAGAAAAAATCACCTAGAATAATTCAAACTATTCACGATTTTTCTACAATAATCTCACCTATTGATTAACCATGAATAATCCCATCTTTGAGGGACATTTTCCTAGAGTAAACCCGGACACCCGGTGACCGAATGACTTGCTATAACAAGTTTTAATATTTTTTTTAAAAGATAAATTAAAATAAAATGTCGAAAAAAATGTTAAAAAAATATTCATAAAAAATTTATGATTTTTTTTTATTTAGAATTTTTATGTAAATTTTCAAAAATATTTTCTAATTTTAAATTACTATTTAATTTATTTTTTTGGTGAATTACCTACTATAGTAGGTCATCGGGTTTTATCCAAGTTTACTCTAGGAAAATACCCGTCAAAGTTGAGATTATTCATGATTAATTAATAGGTGAGATTATTATAGAAAAATCATGAATAATTTGGATTATTTTATGTAATTTTTCATAAAAATAAACTCATCTATTGTTTATAACCATCTTCAAAAGCTTCTCTGTAAGCGAGAATTATAAATAAACAATAATTGAGTTTGTTTTCAACAAGTATAACAAAAACTAAATTAATTTATTTAAAAATAAACAATAATTAAGTTTACTCTCAGCGAATAAAAAAATAATTTACTTTTAATTTTAACAATTATATTCAATTTTAGGATTCGATCTAAAAAAGACGATAGTTGCTCAAACGGAAATAAAATTGGATTGCCAATATTTTTTTAGACTGCGTTTTGATCTTTATTCTCAGATAGTCAGATGCATGCCCAGTTCCCTCGTTCCTATAGTTTCCGGTGAATAGACAGTGCGCGACAAAGCTATTCAGTCACCAACCTATAACCATGACTGGTAAATTTTTTGTTTTTATAATTTTGATTTTGATCTTTTAGCTTTGAGCCTTTGAGGGTTCAACTAATGTTTCAAACTCTTTGTTTTACTTGCTAATTACTATCTTTCTTAGCAAGCTTAATCATGAATTAAAGAGCATCTGATTGTAATTTTTATGGGTTGATTCTACTTTTCTCTCATATTTTATGGAATTAATTAGACAAATTCTTTAAATTTGTTGTATAAACAGTGTTCGGATTAGTTTCTCTGATTCCCTTGCAAAAATATGTAATTTCACTTTCTTCAACTTTAAAAGGCATGTCTGTAACTGGGTTTTGCAATTCTGGCCTTTTACATGAAAGATGACATTTAAATTCATATCAAAGATGAAATAATGGGATCCTAGATGCTATTTTTGGCAGTATCAAAATCGCCCTGATTTGAATTCATGCAATTATTTTTATTCTTATCAATATTCAGCTTTACTAATTTAAACATAAATTTTGTTGGGTTGTAGACTATTTGCAGGAGCAGGAAATGGAAATTGAAGCTCTAGAAGCTATTCTTATGGATGATTTTAGAGGTTAGTGAGGGTTATGTCACTTTCTATGTGGCTTTTGGTTGCTGATGTAATAAGGTTATGACGTTAGGCGTTGCCGTTATGTGATTTGTTTAAGTTTGATGCAGAAATTCACTCCGGGGAGAGCGGGCTTAACACTTCTAACAAATGCTATCAAATCACAATATCTCCACAGGTAAATGCATGTGTAGTTTGTTTTAATGTTCTGTCTATAAACAAGAGAAAGTGTTTCACGGCGTTGATTTGTATGTGGTGAGGTCCAATATATTATGCTTGTTGAACTTCTTCAATCAGGTTGATCTTTGTTAGGTTTATGAAAAATGGACAGTCGCAAGTTTTGGTTACCTTAATTTGCTATGGACTATTAGAAAGTAATCTTAACTTTAGTGTTTTTGTTTGAATATGATGATTCTAAAGCATGAAGGAAACTTGGAACTGAATGAATGATTTCTCAAAATATCTCTTTACTGTTTTAAAAATTTAAGGAAACCGAACTAAAGATATCTTACAATGTTGTTGTTAGTTACTATAATAACAGTGGTTAAATGCAAAATCGATGTAATATGAGATCATGAGGCCTTTTATTTTGGGTGCCTTTTCCACTTGTGGATTTTGGATCTTTAATACGATTGGCACACTTTGTGATGATTATGTTATATTGAATTGAAGACTAAAACAACATGCCACTACTCCAATACCAAGTGGCTTGTCAGATGTACGCAACCTACGCAACCTTTCTCTTGTAATACCAAAGAGGTTGTTTTAGACAATTTCACACAAATTGAAGCGCAAATAACTTTGTTGGTTGTGATTTCACTATTTTTTTTGGTTGTAATTAAAGACTATTTGTTTTTTGTTTCCATATGTTGTAAGCTTATGCTATAACTAATTTTGTCAGGTATCATTTGCAAAGTTTCTTAGGTCTTGAATAAGTATGGTTATAGCCTATAGGTTCAAATATCATCTCGAAACGCAGAAAGCTAAAAACGTTGTAAACATTGTTTTATATAAACTAGCCACCTTTTTAGCATCAGTGTTTGTTGAAATGTGTTTAAGGACTTAAAGTAATGCGCTTTTGCTTTATTTATTATGTATTGATTTCTTGTTACTATTATGGTAGATTTTATTTCCTTTTTATGTGTTGATACAAATATCTGATCTTTGTTTGTCGCCCTTTAACCATACTTCATGTACTCACTTTTACTATGGCCAAGTTTGAACCCACAAGTCTCCAATCTTTGTCTCCATATCTCAATTTTGATATTGACAAAAACTCTAGATTCATTAATTACGATAATATATTATTTACAAAAAGCATACATTACCATACTTCATCTTGAACTGCTTGTGTCAATTATGTTGTAAATATAAAGAATCGTAGAGAGGATTGTGATGCACACCAATCGTAATAGGAAATTCACACGTCCTTCTCTACATGTCCTCATATTGGTCCTTGCTTCATCACATATTTCTTTAACTATATTGCTAAATTTAAGAGGAACACCGTTGTCAAATCCCATTGTAAAACTACCCTCGGTAATGTATCGTGCATAAGATTTTTCTTGTTCTACGTAGATCATGTGCAAGTTTTCCTTTCTTCCCTTCCAATACCTCACCAATTGCCCCATATGATTAATAAATTCAATGGTATATCTATGTGCATGAAAGGAAACTATTTTTTTATATTTTATACATCGTTGTAGTCAAAATTCCTTTTTCTTGTTCTTGTTACCCTACACCTTGTCATCATTCCTTTTTGTTTTTTTTATTGTTGCCTTTACTTCACCATTCCACTACGATCTATGACATATGTCCTTGTGCGCCAATTTGTACCCCTTTGATATGGATCACAAATGATATTAGAGATTATAGAAGAGAGGTGATGAAACTATGGGTAACAAGCTTAAGATAGATTATTGAAATATCAAGATAGACTTTCCAAAACTAGGTAAGAATGAGCGACAATCTGTCATGAATGGGTTTGGGAAATTACCTAATAAATAATTAGTAATTGCTTAGTTTGAGGAATAAGTTTTAGAGAGAAATATTATAAATAGAATGGGGAGAGGAAGAGAAAGTCATTTTGTCTTTTGTAATAGATTTTGGATGAGTTTCTAGACTCATTTGAAACTCATTTGAGAGATTTGATGCTTGTCGAATTGCTTGCATATCGTCGATTTATGTTTATCTTAATTACACATTCATACATTCAATCATCTACATACTACGTACAAATTCATCACACATATTACTTTACAATTCCTGCTATAATTACTTCATATTCTGTTAAGATCTCTCGCCTTATGTATTAAATCTTTTGATTACTAGTGCTCCACTTTTTTAGACTTCCTTCAGATTATAGTGCTTTGACAAAATAAGTAGCTATGTTATAGCATCCATAATTTTTCCTTTCTTCCCCCTTATGAGCGTGTGTGTCACGCTGCCAGCACAATGGAACCATAGGCGACTGTGTGGCTTAATAGTTTGTAGAAGCATCTAAAAATTGTGAAACATGTCATGGAAACACCTCAACTGTAGTAGTTTTTTTGAGGGGATCAACAAAACTCAAGTGTTGTTTTCCTTGCCAATTCAAGGGGAAAAGGTTCCATTGAGTTCTTATAATTTTGAGAGTTTTCATTAGACGAAGTGGTTTGATGCCATAACATTCGACCTCGTCAGGGGAAACTCCTTACGTCACTGCACTAATTGAATACCCTTACTGCTTGTAGTTTTACCCGCCTCGACAACTATCTTTCTCATTCTTTTCCATGTTTGTAACGTTAATAAGGATACCACAACAACATTACATTACCCCTAATGCCAATAAACACTAATGAGGATAATGAGTGAAAAAAAGAAGGCTTGAATGAATCGAATGTTATAGGGCAAAGTCACCTAACTCCTGTGGGAAATCTTAGATTTCAACTAGTTTTTCATATTTTCCCAATTGATTACTCATTCTTTTCCAACTTTTTTGCAACACTAATGATGATATTGAATGATAAAAGAAAATAAGAATGCTTGATAGAACGTTAGTCTACAAAGTCAACGACCTCCTTTAGGTGATCTTAGACTTCAAGTCTTCAACTTGTTTCTCGTTCTTTTCCACCTTGTTTATGACATTGATGAGAATGATGATAGTAAAAAAAAAAAAAAGAAGGCTTGATAGAATAGAGTACTATTCAACAAAGTCAATCTCCTCCTTTGGGTGAATCTTAGATTTCAATCCTGTTGTTACTTCTCAATTGTAGGTTCCACTTTTTTTTGGTCTTTTTTGGAAAGTGATGCAAGGATAAGTGGACCTTCATTATTGTTGTTTTATACCCTAGACTTGATCATGGAACTTCAAATAATGATGTTGATTATTTCTCACCTTGACATTTTTGGTTTATGGATTTGCCATCTCCAAGAGCATCAAATATAAACCACAACTTTCAAGTACTTTTTGATTTGAGTGATGATTCATGATGCATTCGTGACTTGGTGTTTGCTTGAGTGATAATCATTTATAATTGCAGGTTCGTGACATGTCTTAGATATGTTGCCATGTTGGGAACTGAGATAGATTCATACCAAACTTGGAACTTTGAACTTAGAAGTCGATTATCCTACATTCAAACTTATATATGATTTTTTGTTGTGAACTTAGGCGATGAGACTTTAGAGCCTAACAATTGTTGGTTTTAGCCCTTTTCTGTAAGATTTTGATCCACTCTCCCAGTTACTTTGGCATGTATGTCACCTAGGACATAAGAGACATAGTGACTTTTTGGATACCTCATCTTCCTCTGGCTTATCACCAACAATCTATGTAGGACTTTTAAACTTATTATTGGCGTTAAACAAGTTGTACGAGCTGTGAAAGCTAGTAGTACAAAAATATCCATGCTGTTTTAAGAAAGATTTAGGCTGTTGCTTTTTTAATGTAATTTAAGGAGTACAAAAATACTTTGGTTTTTGATGTTAGTTATGCTTTTTTAATTGTGCATATTTTGTATTCAATTATTTATAATTTGTGCATTGTTTCGAGATTTGGCCAGTATATTACATGAAAACATTTCAGTTACACATTCTTAAAATGGAAGTGAACTCCTGATGTTGTTCCTGGCGTGCTCTGTTATTTATATGGTAAAAATAGAGTTCTAGCTACCAATTTAGTTTGATAGCAGGAAGCTATAAATGGCAAATGTTTAAATGTATTCATGACTGGCTTATAAGGGCTAATATCTTCAAACAGGAAATATTAAGTGGTTTCAGTGAAATAGATTATAGACAATTGAACAATCAAATGTTACTAATTTTGAGCAGAATAATGAGTTGGATTCAAATTTAGGATTAATATCGCTTTTGTACTCTTAACGTGAATCTTGGTCTCTTTTCTTTTTTATCTTGCTTTATATTTTTGGAATCACTTTTGGCTGTTCTAATACCCTTAATTGCTTTGGTACATATGTTTCGCTTTCTTGGTTTTGGCAATATTTTTGCGTAACTAGTTATTTTTCATGTATTGGCGATCACTTTTAAATTGACTAATTTTATTATGCTGCAGGATGATGATGGAGATGAACCACCCTCTTGGCCAGGTTAACTTTTGTCTCTAGTTCTGCATTCACTTTTTGTAGTAGTTGGATGTTTGAAATTTGATTATGAATTAAGTTCTAAGTTACTTTGATTGATTCACTTTCCTTTTTTATTTTGAGGATTTTAGCTGTGGTAATACTCTTCTGCAGTTCAGTTAGCGTTGATCTTCTCGCACACCGAAAAATATCCAGATGAACCTCCACTGCTTAATGTGAAAAGGTTAGACCTATGCATGTCTTCTGTGGTCACAGTAATAAAGCTGTATACTTTATGATTAAACCTGTGAATGCTAATAGTTGTTCCAAAACTTGCTTCTGTATAAATCGAAACCATTTTTCTTCCTATATCCCTTTTAAAATATTTTGATTGATTTCAGCTTCTAATTTAGTTAATATTGTCATTATAGGATACCTCTTGCCTATCTCTGTAAAAATGCGGGCGTTCAATTTCTGAAGCTGTAGAGTTCTGAATCCTGATGATTATTTTGGGTGTAATAGATTTTATTAGAGTCTGAAATTAATAGTTGTACCCTGAATTCCATCATTTAAGAAGCATAGTAAAGGATATATCAATTTATGGCTCTTTTTCAATTTTTTCAATGTCTTATGCTTTCTAGATCAATGATGAAATTCTGAAAGTAGCCTTAATTGTCTTTTGTTGCTGACTGCTGCTAAGAGAAAGCACAAGTTCAAAATTATGTTTCCATTTTTTCCCTGCTAATATTTTTTATTTGAACTTTTTTTATTATATCTTGTTGCATGCTTATTGGGTCAGACTATTTTGTTGGAGAATTTTTTTTTTTTATAAAAAAAGTCGGTTAACAAGTAACTTGTCTTTGTGGGGGAAGGGGAGACAAGTTTGCCGGTGCATTTTTTAAGCTTATGCTTATGGGATTTTTCAACCTCTAAGTCTAAGCAACTTAACGGCTTTGGGGAATAGAATATTGTATGCTTATGGGATCTTTGTGAAATATTTAATAAAATTCTGATTTATGCTTTCATACTCTCTTGACTCATGACGTTTTACATCTTCCATGATTTCATCCCTATATCTTTTGTGTTCTCTACAAAATTTTTCCATCTTAAAAGAACACACAAAATTTTCGTCTGAAAGTGAAAACCAAGATGTTGTAGAAACCATTTAAATTAATACTTGATAAATTAATAAACTCTCTAAAATAATAAATTTGTCTGGTCTCGACTCCCAAGTCGTGACTTGGGCAAGTTGAAAAAGTTATTGATGATATGATATGATACTAACTTTTTGGAAGAACCCTTTATTATGATATAAAGTGCCACCAAAATTCATAAATATAATAATTCTTAGAAATTGAATATAATTATTAGAATTTAATGAAATATGATTCTATAATTATTACGAATACGTACCAGATTTATTCCTATAATGCATTGCTCAAATTATGCTTGTGTTGTACAACGAATTCAATGTTATCATTAAATTCCAATGTCTGGCAACTTAATATGTACATGCATGCAATGAATTTTTATATACACGGAAATATGAAATTTGTCAAATCAGCTAAGATTACTTGTTATTAATAACTACTTCTATCAACTGATGAATTTCATATCGATTACTGACTTTACTAATATATATAAAGCTTTTCCAGTAGTATGTATTGCTTAAACTTTTTGGTGAAATATGGTCAGTAACATGGATTGTGTTGTGTGTTGTCTCAACTCTCAAGAGTGCATTTAGTGGTCTGTAGTACGTTTTATTAGTTGTACTTTTTTATTTCTAGCAGTCTGATTTGTGAGTACCCTAAACAGTATCCGGGGAATTCCAATTGAAGATCTCAGAACTTTGAAGCAAAAGCTGGAAGAAGAGGTATGCTACTTCTCTGTTACATTGCCTCACAGTTCATGATTTCTTCTATAGTGAATAAGGTTTATTATTTTTTTTATATCCATGTAAATTATTGTGTTATCAAAGATGAACATTCGAAAAATGATCCTGAAACACCATTTTTGTGGCAATATTTTTCCTTTGGGCCACGTGCATCTGACTCCTTCCCACCTAAACGAGAGCCCTTTTAATAGAACTGGGCATTGGACAAAAGTTTGCTGTAATCATTTGTCGAATGTAAAGGCTTGTTCTTTAGAGCAATTTCCTAGTTACTTTATGATGTTTTGGTTCTTTTACATTGCTGCCTTGATCTCATTATATTTCAGCCACAAATTGTTTCTTCGGCAATTTTAAAATGTCCAACTGGGGTGTTGTACATCTGTTTTGTGATCTATAACAGTGATTATAATTCATTATGTCCTATATTACTCATAATATTTAGGAGTATATTTTATTTTTCTGCTATTTAAAATGTCCGACTGGGTTGTTGTACACCTGACATGTGAGGTCAAAGGTGTGGTGAGTGAGGAGAAGTAACAGTAATTATGTCTTTTTCCTCTGCTAATAAAATGTTTCTTATCTATATATAAAGGTAATATTATCATGAACAATATGTACATATTTCTATATGCACATTTCTTTCCTTTTGTTACTACAGGCTGCTGAGAACCTTGGGATGGCCATGGTGTACACACTAGTTACATCAGCTAAAGATTGGCTGAGTGAGAGATTTGGTCAAGATGGGGCCGTTGAGAGTGCTGCAGATGATGAAATGGCAAAAGATGAAGTAAGTGCCCCCCTTCCCCCTCTCGGTGCAACCTTTAGCTGCCTTTTGATGTTGCTTGTTATTCTCTAGCCCTTCTCCTTTTAAATTTAATACTTAGAAAGGAATCAAGAGTTGAGATGTTGCTGGTAACATGAAAGCATGATGGTCGAAAAGTAAAATTTAATAATATATGCTATATATCAGCATAGTGTCAATTATTTAAAGTGTCCCTATTTTCGGGTCTAAAATAACATGTTATATATTAAATCCAATCGATAAACTCCCAGTTGGAAGCTGAAAGTGGTGCAATCATTTATTTTGCCTCCAAAAGCGGTAATATGCTCACAAATTACCAACATCCGAATGCTCTAAAACTGTGAGTTTCCGTATAGGTGCTTAAGAATTAACTAAGGAAATTATCCTCCACTTCTGCCATAAAAGAGCATAAGATATTACTTGCTTTCTAGATTATGTTGGCCTTTTGTTTTGGTGCATATGGAATTCTGTTGTTGAAGCATTGAATATTGTATCTCACCTAATATTTTTAGTTTAAAAAGTAGTAAGATTCAATCTTATGCGTATTATGATACCTAATGTAAAAAGGTTATATTTGAAAAAAAAAAGAGGGAAAGAGAAGGACATTGTACTATCTGTATTTCAGAATTTTTTTAGGAGGGAGGGGGAGAGGGAGAGGGTGGTAGCGTTCTTGTTTTCGATGAAATTTGAGTAAAATTGTTAAATGTAATCTCAATAATTAATGGAACAAGATGCAGTATGGCATTTAATAAATTGCTTACATACTTGGTAAGAATCATATGTTTAAATGGTTGGTTTGTTCGAGATCAGAACACTGTATGTAATATTGAGTTGTTATGTTTGTTGCAACGTAAAAAGTTGGCCACATACCTATGCAAAATCTTATTTTATCAAATTGATCCTCGTGGGATAAAATTGTATCTTGACATAGCCTTGTTATTCTTTGAAAATTAAGCATATTTTCTCTTTTGATTTCTTTCCTACATTGTAACCCATTTAGATTTCAACGTATCATTAGATGTAATTTCAGATGTTTGTAGTTTTTATGTTATCCACCATATTAGGATGCTAATTTGCAGTAAGTTACGCTCACGACTCACTTTATAAATGGAAATCCTATATTCTATTTATCAGGTTATAGTACCACATGGAGAACCTGTTACTGTTGAAACCTTTTTGGCTTGGAGAGAGAGATTTGAAGCAGAGATGGCACTAGAGCGAGCTAAGTGAGTTCTTATTGGGTAACATAATTGCATTTTTCGAGTTAAAATGCATATTTTCTCTGTACAACTCAATAATGTTGAATAGCTATAATGTGATATTTTCTATGTATCTTTCCCGTTAATTCCATTGTCTCTTCTGGATGTATTGTTTTCTCTTACCCTTTTTTTCTCTTCTTCCATAAGACAATGACCTTTTTTAAACCAATTGGATGTTCAGTTTGTTCACAACTAATGCCGACCTCATATGTTAGGATTAGTATTATTGCTTTTGTGGACGTTCACAACCAATGTGGATAGATGGGTTTTACTAGTGTTCTGGATAAGATTGGTGGAAATATCAGATGTTGGATCTTCAATGCATCTGACTTAATACAAGGTTTTTCACCTTCTATTAGCAGATTTGAGTTTTTTCTTGAAAAAAGTTTTGGGGGATTTCTCAGGAAAGGTCCAATGAGCTTTTATTTTTCTTTCAGGTAGGTAGAGTTTTGATCCTTGGATGAAATTTTTGGGGGTGGTCTTTAGGGAGGTTGTTTAGGAACTTAGGATGGCATGATCATTGTGAATGGTTGTTAGGGCTTAACAGGCTCCCAGAGAATCTTCATGTGGAGTTTTTTTGGGGTAATGTGGCAGGTTGTCCTTCAGATGGCACATGTAGTGGCACATATGAGACATATGGTGCGGTGTTTGAGATGGCTTATTAGGGGTTTGTGGAGCAGTCTCCTCGGGGTGCATGATTGCATGTGTTTTTTGGACACGATAGATATAAAGAAACATGTGTGAAACAGCCAGTTTTCCATTAATGATCTTCATTGCTGTGGATTCTCACGTAGACTTGTTTTGGATCATGAAGCCAACCTCATGTGTAGGTTATAAGGCTTTGACATTATTGGTGGTGATTAGCCGTATGAAACAATCTGACTTCGGGGGGTATTGAGCTAAGGCGATTACTTGGTGTGATTCCATGCCCTTAATAACGCGAATACAAGAGTTAGGAGCAAATTTTCGGTCTTCGAGTTCATGTTTCCTTATTGTGGGCTCAAGGGGAAAGGTTAATGAAAGGAATCCTTTCATTTTGTATCTTCTAGCAGATTTGGGGAACTCATTACCAAAAAAATGTGATGGTTTCTTTGCGTGTAGAAATGGGCTAAATTCAAGCTAGTGATGCTTAAAATTTATAATAATGATATAAAATGACTTTCATTCCAGATTAGGTAGTGAATGAACTGTTCCTAAAAACATGACAAATTTATGTTGTTGTAGCTAAGGCGTTAGTTTCACTCCTCTTTCTGGAAATCCATTGGTGAACTTATAGAACGTCCCTACTTTCAATGTGGCGAATGCTTATCAGTTATCACATATAAACATTGTTCTGGAGGGTACATTGAAATATTCCAGTCCTCAAAAGTTTAGTTGCTGTAACCCTGTTGTATGTCACTAAATCAAGTGGAGAATGAGATTTATTGTAGTCTATGGTCTCCTGTAGGTAATCAAGTTATTTATCGTCTTGACATCAAAGCTGATATTGTATGCAAAACCTGGGAGAAAACGGATTTTGTATCTAGTGCAATCAATGATTGCAGACTTGGGATTCGTGTCTTGGGTCAAATTTAGGAATGGAATCAAAGGGACCTTTTCTAATGAACTATATATATTCTTTCTTTGCCTCAAGGGTTTTGAACTTTTGATGTACATCTTATTTGTCTCTTGTTTAGTTGCTTGATTACCATGTAAAGAATATTTTGATCTTGTTCCGGTTCTCCTTTTGTAAATTAGTCGTCCCTCCCCCTTTTCCCTTTAGTCTCTTAGTCATTTTTGCTACTCCTTTCTTCTGTTTCTCCTTTCACTTTTTTAAACCCGAGACTGACTTTTATTTTACTGTAAGGTTAATGCCAGATTCTGCACTAACAACAACCAAGGAAAAGAAGATCACTGGAAGGCAGTGGTTTGAAAGTGGACGAGCAGTTGCAGCAGCGGTACTCATTCCTTGTCCCTCTATGCATCCATTTCTTTTTTACCATCTTTCTCCGATGTATGTTATGTATCCAAAATATTCTACATAGTCCTCTTCCACAGTATCATGAACCTTTAAAAGAAACTTTAGAAATGTATTAACAAAAAAAGAAAAAAAACGTCCATCAATTAGAAATAATTTGTTGACTACTGACATTAAAAAACATTTGTTAATTCTAGAACTGTAAGCACCTTTTAATTGTGCAGAGAGGCACTTTGACTAGCAAGGAAGACTCGGAAGAGGAAGACTCGGAAGACATTGACTTTGACGATGACGATTTTGAAGGTAACTCTTTGAACTTTGAAATATATATGTTTTGCAATTTATGGGGAAAGGGTCAAGACTTGAAGTTTCATACTAGCTACAGGTGAGAGCCATATAATGGCATTCAAGTAATGAAAAAGAAACGGAAAGCTACTAGTCTCAGTGCGTTGAGAAAAAAAGGCATTCGCCTTGGAATGAGCTAGTAAATATTATATTCTCGCTTATTTTTTCTGAAATCAATGCTTGATTAAGATATACCTTTTTGAATTACCAGATGATGAAGAAGACATGCTTGAGCATTATTTGGCCGAGAAATCCGAAGATTCATCTTCACACTCCTCGAGGATGGCCGCCTAACGGTTTTAGGTATGGCGCATTATCTTAGCTCGTTTGGTCATCAGACTTTTCGATATCATGTCTGAACACCGATCATACAGCATATTGGAGGCTTTTTTCTTTGTTGCCAATCTTTCATGTGCTCTACTACTTGTTTGCGTAGCTCGCACCTGTGCTGAAAGGCAAGTTCATAATTTTCGTCCAATTTGCTTGGTAAAAGGAAAATCCCACCGTTACTCAAAATCAAGATAGGAACTGTTGGTGCACTTAATTCCTGTTTCGGAATGTGTACTACTGCCAAAAGGGCACAATCTGAATAGTCAGTAATGTAAGTTTTTTTTTTTTGGACGGAAGTAATGTAAGTTCTTGAATGCTTTTGAATACATAAAGTTTTGGTGCGTACTGTACTATTGTTGCAAGGGTCAATTTTTTTTTCTGCTATAAATTTCTCCTTTTAGTTCATTTTCTTGTTATTACCATAAGTAACACTTCATATAACTCCTCAATATTCGAGGAGGGTAGTACCGGAAAACTCGAGTTAGGAGTGATTCTGAAGCATGGATGAGTACTGAAAAGCTGGCATATACCGCCTACCGCCTACCGGAGTAACATAGATTTTCGCATGATTTTTGGATCGTTGCAACCAAAATACGAGAGTGAATCGATATTGAAGTTTTGTAAAATTAAAATTTGGTCTTAAGAGTAGAAAGTGGTATGTATTTATCTAATGTCTTATTCAATAGAGTGAGCTATCGGCATGAAGGAACAAGTAAGAAGGTCTCAAACGGATTTACTTGAATGAATAGGGTGCATGGTTGAACGAGTAGCATGTAACTAGGGATGGCAAATCAGATCGAATCCAATCCTAGTCCAACTCGATCTGAGGAAAAATAATCCGATCCGAGTCCGAGGAAAAAGTTATCCGAGTTCGAGTTAGAGATGGACCAGAGTTGGACCTTCCAACTCCGATCCTGAAGTTCAGAATTTGAGAATGACTATCAAATTCTTGTCATTCTCAAATTCTTCATTTATGATTTCATAATTGAAATCCATAATTTAAAATGAAATACTTGTTCCCAAACACTACATAATTACATTCATAAAAATGTATTTCATTCACGATTTCCACACATTTTCCACTTTCCGTATAATTCTTCTCTTATTTACTTTTTTATTATCATCATTCATTAGTAACTTGCAGATTTGGCTCCAACATTAATATACATCATAAACATTCACTTAAACTCTATTTTTGTGATCCTCGAGTGCGGTAAATACTCTCCTTTCAAGTAGGAAAGAACGCTGATCAAATACCCTCATCACGAGAAGACCGCGATTAAAAAGAGCCCCTCAACTCAAGTATCGCCTGACATATGAGGACCTGATCCTCCCATAAAGGAATCAATCAAAACCGACTCATGACCATTACTACTAGTAAACTATATTGTGTATTCTAGATGTTATGGATTATTTTTAAAAATTAGTTGTTGACTATTTATTATAAAAAAAGTGAATCGAAAAGGTCAAAAGTTAGTAAAAAAATTTCTATTATTTGATTGTTGATTTTGGTTTTAAATCAACTTTTAATTGGTTAAAAGTGAACAAAAAGTAATTATAAAGCTACTTACCAAAGACACCCACTTTTTTTTCGAAAATTAAAAATAAATAAGCATTTCTTGCAAAAAAATTCATAAATAAGCTTTGGTTAAACTTACATCCATAAATAAGCGCCTTCAAACCAATGCTAAGGGTTGATTTTGGTTCGCTGTTAGTAACAACAGGCCATAACTAAAGTTGAGTCAAAGGAAGTCGGCTTAAAAATCGCCCGCTGCTAGTAACCGCGGCCCATTAATATCCAAATTTAACAACAGTAAAAAAGTCAACAAAAGCCAACTCAATCGGCCGTTGTTAGTAAGAGCGGTCGATTACTTGGCAGAATTTTGTTGACTCAGCTTAAATAATGGCCCGCTGTTAGTAACAACAAACGATTCTTTGACGGACTTTTTTGACTCATCCTTAGTAATGACCCGCTGCTGTTAAATGCGAACATACCCAAACCTTAGCATCGGAATGGAAGGCGCTTAGTTTTTGAAATAAGTTTACTCCAAACTTTTTTTTATCTAAATTTGCTTATTGATTTCATCATTTCAAAATTTCCTCTTTTTCCTAGTTGTTATAGACAACTTTTAATTATTTAAAAACAACTATGACTTTTTTTATTTACATGTTAGGTTGAGAGAAAAGACTGTGAAAATCAATTTAAAATACTTACTTAAAAAATCTATATTTTTTTAATTGAAACAAAATTCAATTTTCGAATTATCAATTTAATAAAATTACTCATGTAATTCATTTACAAATTACAAGTCATCCAAAATAACCACTTCCAAGAAAAAACAACACATCAACACCAAATTAGGTAAAAGGGGAAATCCTAAGATAAAGAAGAATAAGACTTGAGGAGGACAAGCATAAGAATACTTATTACTTTGGTTTTTATACTTGCACTATTATCCATATTTGTGGTGTATTTCTTTTGAGTATAATTTCTTTTATTAAATCTATATTTTATTTGTATATCATATTATTTGTCTCTCGATGTCTTATAGATAAGAAATATTAAGCTTTTTCATTGCCAAACAAAATCAATAAAACTTTTGATATGTAATCTTTAATATATCTTTCTAAGCGTAGTAATATATTACTTATAATGTCATTAATTAACCAAAATATTGAAATATTTTAACATTTTTTTCCATCATTTTAATCTATGTGTAATTGTATTTGGGTGCAAGTAACAATAGAAAATATTATTTTTAGAAAAAAAGAAAATAAAAAAAGTAAAGTACTCCTATTAATTAATAATTATACTTTTTGTTTAATGAGTATACTTTTAGAAAAAAGAAAATAAAAAGATAATGACGAAGAAGGGTTTCCATGTTTGGACATGAATAGAACTTTTCTCCAGCACGAAAACCATTCTTCACCATTGTCAATTTTGCAACAAATTCATGCTCACATTTCACACTCTTATTCGAATTTGAACTTCTACTGTATGCTGAAGAACAATGAAACAATGAGAATTCATTTTTGCAAAAAAAAGGAAACAAAAAGAAGTAAAGGGATGATTTGAGTTTTATCTCTCCTAAAGTTTTGCTCAATGGAGAAATGAGGGTAAGGAGGAAAAAGATGGTAGCAGCTATAAGGAAAGAAACAGGTGACAAAACGACTTTTTAGTTTGCTGTAGCCGGTCATTGTTGGGAAGGGGTGCTGTGAGTAAAAACAATGAAAATTTTGGATTATTCATAATAATTAAAAGTAGAGATTTTTTACAAAAAACGTAAAAAAAAATAGCCGGACAATTTTTCCTTTGTTTAATGACTATACTTTCGATTTTCATGTCATTAACACATTAAATATCTTCAAATATGTATAATCAAAATTACGAAAAATTAATATAAAAAGACAAATCAAATAAGACACTTAATTATATTTTTCTTTACACATTCAAAAAAAAATTGTAAAATAAAAAAGAAAAGTACTTTTTCTACTTCTTGCTTACCATTTTACAAAAAAAAATGGACATTCCAAAGAAAAGATTTATTGGAAATCAGCTCAGAACTCATTTTAATTACAGAAAAATTATGATTTTTATCCTCTGAAAAAATTAGGACAGAAAAAGAGAAGAGAGAGAAAGAGAGGAAGGGTGGAGGTGAGAGATTGAGCATTAGAGAGAGAAATCGAAATCTGATGTTCGAATGTTTTGCAATCAAAAATCTGACATTTTCATAGATTTCTCCTAACCCTAATTTTCCTCCATAGTAATACTATTATTGGATCATCTACAATCAATCATCAAAGATTGTCAATCAAATTCTTGCTTAAATGAAGGAGTAATTCGACCTAGATTTTTGTTGCCCTTTGATTTTGACTTATTAGGGAAAGGAGACATACAGTAAGAGGAGTGACAAAGCGACGATGAATGGCGGCGATGGTGGTGGTGCCGGCGGCGGAGAAGCTATTGGTGTGGGGCCACCTCCATCTCCGTTGGACTGGAAATTTTCTCAAGTTTTCGGTGAAAGGGCAGCTGGTGAAGAAGTTCAAGAAGGTCATATTCATTTTCTTTTCATTATGAAGTATTTATAATTGGGTTTCAGACACTTTGATGCTCTTGATCTGAGATTTTTGAACTAGTTTTTGTAACTCAAAATGTTGAATTAACGATAGGTTACTTGGTAATTTTATTAGTGTTATTTTGGTACTGTGAATCTTGCCGTTGATCATGAATATTAATGTATTATATGTGACAAATTCGTAGCTTTAAGTTTTAAAGTACAAATGTGTTTTTTCAATGTATTGTGTAATCATATGATATTAGATAAATTGAAATGATGGGTTGATGCTAATTGAGTTGTTTTTATCGGAGGTTATTGCTGAGTGTTATCTGTATTTTTTATTTTTATTTTTTGGTTATACATAAGTTGATCTGGGTATTCTAACTCTCTACTCTCGAATAAAATACGTTAGGAAAAAGCTTTATATTTCCCCTCTCAAGTCTTGCCCTCGTTGTGTGGAACACTAAGTAGAATGGGGTGACTGATTATTTTTGGTTGATTTTGAGTGATTGATGTTCTCACTACTTTCACATATCATAATGACTATTGTGGATGATCAGTTCATAGAATGTTAAGTTTTATAATGGGATAGGCTCCTAGTAATTATGTCTGATGACTAGTACTCCTTCCATTCCTTTGAGATTCCTCGTCGACCAGTATGTTATGTGAGAGATATTTGTAATCAATATAAATACTCAGGAACTGCTTGTGTAAGATCACTTGAAATGCTCAAGGTCAAAGAAGTGTGAACTGGTAAAATAAGTAAATTGGGAACTCTCTGTTGGCTAATACCTTCCCTTGGCTGTTCTGGTGTGCTTAATTAGGAATCATTGTGGAAAAGGGAGGGGAATGAAGTTGATATAGGTTACTGAAAAAGGAATTATTTCAATAAATCCTAACAAAGGGATTTCATTGGGATTTATTGATTATGGAATTGGCATTGTTGCTGTGAAAGGAGTTTCATATCAAGGGAATGAAGATGGATCTTGAGAACTCTCCTTCCGTTCCTCTCTCCCTATTTCCATATCAAGGGAAAAGCAATGCGTCACTTTATCTGTTCTTTCAATTACTCCAATTTTCTTTACCCAAACATGTTGATAATTCTACCTGGTTTAGTTTTAAGTTAGAGGGTCACTGAATTGTGGCCATGATTCAGCTAGGTTCTGGTGATTGATTGTTGCGTCTAGGAATATTATTTCCTGTATGTTTAAGCAGATGATACTTTTGACTGTGGTAGTTTTGAGCTACGGGAAGCATGATAAACCGTTTGATGTGCATCATTGCATGAAAATTGAAATGTGCTACTAATCAAAATTATGATTTAGCATTAGAACATATCAAAAATATTATGTTTTGTCATGAGCTGGTTTTAATGCTTTCAGCAAATTGTGCAACATCTTTGGCGAAGATGCTAGACTTATGGTCAGCAGAACATGATATATTGTATCAAGTGTTTGCAGTATGTTAGTTGTTCTTGGCTAGCAAGCGAGAGAAGTTTGCAATATTGATTATGATCTTAGTTTTATAAAGCGTGAGCCGCACCGAGGCGCTAAAGGCCCTTAGAGCCTAGGCGTAGACTTTTTGTATGTGAAGCGCACTTTTCTGCGAAAGCTTAAAAATCAATTTAAAAACATATTACTTCAAACAACATGGTATCCATATTTTAGTATTAACAAGCTTGAAAACATTTATTATTCTTGCGGTAAACACCACTTTAGCACAAAGCTACTATAATGAGAATACGAAGAATTCCCGAAGTTATTTTCTTCTTCACACGCCTTTTGTTTTTCTTAAAGAAGCAACAATTTTTCGAACTTTACTTCTTATTCGAACAAACAAGTATAAGTTAATTACCCAACCGAACAAGGAGGCGCACAAGGCGTGAAGCGGATCGAGGCACCCAAGCGCACGCCTCTTGTAACGGGCTTTGCTTCACCTAGCCGAGGCGTTTTCAGCCGAGCCTGAGCTCGAGACGCACAAGGCCACCAAGTGAGGCGCTTTTTAAAACTAAGATTCTGATAGGGTATAAATGGAATCAATAAATAGTTAAAAATGTAAATCTATTTTAGCTGCCTGGTTGCCTGCTACTTAGGATAGTATATCTTGGCTAAAAAATGTGGACTTTATGAATTTTAGTGAGTTGCAATGTAAAAATCCAAGTCTCAATAATGCTTTAGAGGGATGTTCATTCAAATTAATTTCTAGACGCCATTTTTTTTTACCATTAGACATATCTTTAGTTACAACTATCTGGATTGATACTAATTGCTACATATTGATATAAGGAAGAATCTATGTTGCTTCATGAATATATAGCGGTGTTCAGACGTTTGTATTTGTTTCTGCAGTTGATATCATTTCAGCAATTGAGTTTGATAAAACTGGAGACCATTTAGCTACTGGTGATCGTGGGGGCAGGGTGGTTTTATTTGAAAGGACAGACACAAAGGATGTAAGTCCTTTTCAAATCATTATATCATGTTTTAAGCATAATCACACTCATTCTCATGCGTCCATGTGTTATATGCAGCATGGTGTTAGTAGAAGGGACCTGGAGAAGATAGATTATTCCATTGGTAGGCATCCTGAGTTCCGTTACAAAACAGAGTTTCAGAGTCATGAGCCTGAGGTATCTTTGAACTTCTATTTTGCGTGATTATCTAGTGTATGAACTCAGTATAATAGTTGCTTTTCCTGAATTTTTGATGAGCTTGATTGTCTTTTTTTTTTTCTCAGTTTGACTATCTAAAAAGTTTGGAAATAGAGGAGAAAATCAACAAAATCAGATGGTGCCAAACTGCTAACAGTGCATTGTTTCTTTTGTCTACCAATGATAAGACTATTAAATTTTGGAAGGTTGGTATTCCTGCTGGTATCTTTGTATCTAGTGTGTGTCTCACACTTGTAGTGTGTTCATGGTTATAGTGTGTTCATTGTCATCTTTAAGTTTGCCTGCTGAAAAGATTTTCCGATGTCTTATTATGTACTTTCACTAATTCTTGGTGGACCTGTCTTTTCCTACAAAGGTTTAGAAAATGGAAGTATTAATTGATGGAAAAACATTTTGGGAAGCTAAATGTTGTCTGGGGAATTCTTCATTGTATAAGTTTTCAACATTAGTCTTACTAATTTTTTTTGTAAAAGAAGTTGAAGAATAGAGGAGCTGTCTTGTTTTCTGATTTATTCAGGAAGTTGTTTTTCAGGGAAGATTTAGGGAAACTGGAAGTTTTTGAGCTATTTTCTAATGTCATTGAAGCCTTCTTATTTTTAAATAAGTAGAAAAAATGGAGGAGCTATCTTGTTTTCTGATACTATTAAGAAGTTTTTCTCAGGGGGAGAAGTTAGGGAAACTAGCATATTTTGAGTTATTTTTCTAATGTCCTGGAGTCATCAAGTATTCTTATTAAGTATTAAAAGGCAAAGTGGGGTAATTGATTTGTACATTTTCTATGCTTGTGATTGAGATCCTTGTTTGCATGCTACATTTTAAGACAATAAGATCATATATGTGAGGGGTTTTATCATGCTTTATTCAGCAACTATGAACATGATTTATATCTTAAGTAGTTGATTGTCTTTCCTTTTGATTATAAATTATGGCAGGTCCAAGAAAAGAAGGTCAAGAAGATAAGTGACATGAATATGGACACTTCCAAAGGTGCAGGAAATGGTTCTGTTGCTAGTTCAAGTATTTCAAGCAGTTCCAAACAACATCTTGAGAATGGAGGTTATCCAGACAAATCATCCAGCTCCTTAAATAATGACCTCTCATTCCCCCCAGGAGGGATCTCATCTCTGCATTTACCAGTGGTAGTTGTAACCTATCTACTTTTGCTAGTTTTTTTTTATGTAATTGAATTTTGTGGTTCTTCATTTCCCATTCATGATAAGATTAAATTATGTCATTTTGTTCCCTATTACCCGCCTTTGAGGCGTGTTTATTCACGCTGAAGTTAGGTTTTGATCGTAATGTATGCCAATCTGAGCGTTTGGCTGCCAGCGAAGTTTGGGAGATCTGGATGCCTTTGTTGATGTGGAATTCTTTTGTTAAACCTTGATTTATGATCACTTCAATACAATTCAAAACGTGTGCTTTGATTTTGTTCAATTCAGACTCTGCCACTATGGTTATTCTTATGCTTCAATTTGTGTACCTTTCTGAAAAAATTGTGTGCTCACTATTTGCATTGTAGAGTACTTTACTGGTTTGATGTTTATGATCTTGGTGTCTGTATGCATGTTTTAAGTCTTCCTTGACTGCTCTGTGTGGTGGTTAAACTGGAAGAAACCATAAATGAATTGAGTTTTCTGTGCAATGCCTTTGTATCTGTTTGGTGATAAGATTCCTTCTTGCCCCTTTTACTGTACAAGTTGAATGGAAGTTATTTTTTACCAGTTGGATGGTAGTTAAAGATGCTAATGTTAATTGCCTTTTTTGTGCAGGTTACAACTCATGAGACTAGCCTTCTTGCTCGATGTAGAAGAGTGTATGCTCATGCTCATGACTACCACATAAATTCCATATCAAATAACAGGTACATAGCTGAGCATGCCATATCATAGTTTCATGTATACTGATGTGGTATCATTTCTCTTTTTAAGTGACGTGCATTTGTTTTCTCTACAATATTCTTCTTCTATCCTGTGTTTAATTTGTTTTTTTTTTTATGTATGTAGTATAATGGACTATAGTGAAATGACTCATTATATCATGTACGTATTCGTGAGAAGTTCTGATTATGTTTGCTATCAAAAGTCAATCAAAAACCGGCTGCATCTTTAGATGCGGATGACCCCCAAAGTTCACACCTTTAAAAGATAAACGTAAGTTCGCACCTTTAGAAGCAAATCGGGCAAAGTTCACACCTTTAGAATCAAATTTTCCTATTATAAGGGTAAGGTTGCGTACATTTGACACCCCATCCCGAAGCTATGCCTTGGTGTGTGCCTAGGTTAATGGAGCGTTTTTTTGTTTGTAGTTTACATGTGTATTTTGTGTGGTTCCTTAAAAGTAACTTATGGGTCCCATAGGGCTTCTAGCTTTGTGAGGGTGGAAAGTTTTTGACGTAGAGGGTAAATGGTGACAAGTAATTGGTTGTTATTGGATCACCCAAAGTTCATTTTAATTTAATATCTCAAATATTTTGAACAATCAGGATATCTGAATCCTTCATTGTTCATTTTGAGTAAATAGACTTTAAGTGGTAAATTTCCGTGTATTGGTACTATTTCCTCTCGTAACATTGGGATCCGGTTTACTTTTTTGGTCAATGAAGATGCTTTTTATTCATTTATCGATTGAATTTCTTTGTGTATTGCTACTTAACTTCTTAAATTAAATAATTATTTTATCACTGTGCTAATGCAAATTGAGGAAGAAAGCTAGCTACTGATGGATGTTATCAAATTATGTTACTTATTGCTGGAGTCATGGATAATGGAGCTCTATGGGCAAACTTGTATTATCAGCCATTCATAGAAATATAGATGTGCATGTAAGCTTTCCTCTCGCTATCATAATTATGCTTAGTGCATCACTTGGAGCAGTATATTGGAAGCTTGAGGAAGCATTTTATGATTTGTATCTGCTTGCAAGATATGTTTGTCACTTTCTTTAAATAGATCAGCTATTCTCATTTGCCTATTTGAGAGAATGAAATTTAAGTTTGACGATTGATGCTGTGGTCTTTGTCTCTACCAATTATGGCTATACCGAGTGTTATGGTGTGGTTTCCGTGACAATCAGTTTTATCTCTGTTACAGTGATGGAGAGACTTTTATTTCGGCAGATGACTTGCGGATAAATCTTTGGAACTTGGAAATCAGCAACCAGAGTTTCAATATTGTTGATGTGAAGCCCCAGAATATGGAGGATCTGACTGGTATATTTGATTTTGCTTTTGTCCGTTTCACAATCAATTGATTTTGCAGTTGTCCGGTGCGTAAGCATCAAGACAGCTTTTTTATACGTTGTGGTGGTTCTAGATCTTATAAATTTAAAACGTTTCCTAAGTGAAAATCATTTTAATCTTCCTAAAATCCCTTGTGCTTTCTTTTGACAAAGTACTGGCAAGCTTAATTCAATTTTGATACATTGTATTAAATCCCGGCTTCATTGCCATTTACCACATATCGACCAGTAATGTCAAGGTTGTGAAGCTATGGACTGCATATTAGGCCACAACAGTCGAAAATCATTCACACTTCACTCGGGTGTTTCCCGTTGTTGTCGCATTCGAAATTGAATCCAAGATTTATTACAAATTCATACTACATTTAACTATTTAAAATTTCCACATTTATCTTGGAGGTTGAGAAATGAGCTTATGCAAAGTGATTAGAAATTTAGTATGCAAGGTTAACTCTCTAGTCTCTGTTTTTCTTTGGAAGACAACAATTTTTTGGGGATGTTTGAACTTTGGAATTTGTTTTTCAGCTTGCACTTTATGACTTGTAATGCAGTAAATATTAATTGGAAGATTTTATGATTTGTGATAAATTGATGATTATTCCTAATGGATTCTTATGTTGTTCCCTTCCAACTCTTTTTGGTGTATCTTTCTTTGAACAGTCGGTTTTCAAAACTTTTATTCAGCAAGTAAGGCCTTTGTCCTCTTACATGTTGATGTTTGTGTTTTAATCGCAGAGGTTATCACATCAGCTGAGTTTCACCCGTCTCATTGTAATACTTTGGCATATAGTAGTTCAAAGGGATCAATCCGCCTCATTGATTTGCGGCAATCAGCATTATGTGATAGTCATGCAAAGTTGTGAGTGATCTAGTGTTTCTGTTTCCTTTATGTGGGAAAATATTGCACATTTTTTGAAGAACAAGGCAGAGGAGAGAGAATTCATATAGATATCCACATGATGCCATTTCTTCTTCTCCTGCTTTCTGTGCTGTGTATTAATAGTTTACCCATTTTTAGATCATTCAATTTAATCTAATTACTCGTCTAAAGGATTACAGGCTTATTATATACAATAATAGCATTTGTCTGAGAGGGGGGGAGGGGGGAGTGCTCTGAATGAGTTGTCAAAAGTGTCTGAAATGAACATTATTTTAGGATAGTATTTATATGAACTTGCGAGATGATCTTTTTGGTATGCAGGTTTGAGGTACAGGAAGCACCCGGTTCAAAATCCTTTTTCACGGAGATAATTGCCTCCATTTCAGATATTAAATTTGCCAATGATGGAAGACATATACTTAGTCGTGATTACATGACTCTTAAGGTTTGTATACATCATTTCTGATAACTCATATTAGCCTTAACTTCCTTTAATTATTGTTTGACCTACTTGGCTGCTGATATGGGTGATTTACAACATGAATTATGCTCTAGGGGTTGAGTGTGCTGAATATTTTATTGGGTCTAGTCTAGTAGCTGTATTAACCCTTGGGTTCGACTTCACTTTTTTCTCTTGCAGTATGTCATGCTTTCTTCCGTTGGTCATTACAACAGATGTGGTTTGCAAATCCCAACTTATACATCCTAAAAAATTATTGAGAAGTAAAATTTGATAACCGTCTTTCTCAAACGAATGATTTACTAAATGGTTGAGAGATAGCATAGCAATGCTTGAGGGGTGGTATTTATTTATGGCATAAGGACACACATTTTCCTCCCATTAAGAAGTATGATCTTTCATATTAAAACAATTTTATGCTGTTCAACGCCCAACAGTTAAAATAAGTACCAAATTTGTAATCTTTTTCAGGATTCTATATTTTAAAAGAGTAGAATTACAATAGCAGTACATAATGGTTGGACATTTTCATCAATGCTTAAAGCTTAAGGTAGTCAACCAGAAAGTAAGGGTTGCACCTCAAGCGCTTTCTGGCAATTTAACTGTGCCTAGCTAGGACTGTTCATCTTGATTTATCTTAGAAATAAGAGCACCTCCAGTGGGATGCCTATTTGAGAGAGAAGTTTCAGCTATAGCTTGGTTGTTTGAAAATAGAGGAAGGTATACCATAGGTGTGGACTCGATACTTGATGAGGTTGTTGTATAGTTTTGTCCACCGTTGTAAGTCATTTTGATCAATATCCATTTGAAACATTAAGAAAAGTTACATTCTAAAACAATATACCACAAAAGATATGAGAAAAACGCACGAAGTACTTGAGTATCTTTGTATTAGTGAGAGACCAGGAACAAAGTAGAACCATGGATTATAAATCAAAGCATTATACAAAAATCACAATTCACAACTATAGTCTTCAAAACTTAAAATCACGCATTATATCAAAATGGCAGTATTATTGAGACCTAAATCCACTTGCACTTAACTCTTAGAAGTGCAAGTGGATTTAGGTCTTAACATTGTTCAGACTTTGACTACATTTCCAACGTATGGCTAAGTCAGGCCTGTACAATTCTGCATGTAGGGCTAGCATGCAATGTTTTGCCTTACTCTTTTAAATGAGGATGGGTGGTGACTGTATTCTGAAATACTCTTTAACAGAAAATAACCGAGTATTACATTATGTTGAGTGGGGGTGTTGTGGGCTTGGATTAGGACATTTTGAGCCCCTGTATATTTGCCAGATTCAATTTGCTTCCGACATAATTCAATTTACCTTGTTATTTCAGTTATGGGATATCAATATGGATTCAGGTCCTGTTGCAACCTTTCAGGTCCATGAATATTTGAGACCTAAGGTGAGATTTGAGGTTCATGGTCATTGGATTGCTTAAAATCGCACAGTTCACTAATGATCATATTCTTGCAGCTGTGTGACTTGTATGAAAATGATTCGATCTTTGATAAATTTGAGTGTTGCCTAAGTGGTGATGGGATGCGAGTGGCAACTGGTTCTTACAGGTATGAGTATATAATGTGTCTAGGAGGATATGTGTATCATTATTGTAAAACCTTTTTTCTAAGAAATTTTTCTGGTGTTCAGCAATCTATTTCGTGTGTTTGGTTGTGCTCCTGGAAGTACGGAGGCCTCAACTTTGGAGGCCAGCAAAAATCCCATGAGGTACTCTTGATGTATAGTAGGGAATAGGAAGCCTGTTTCTTTTTTTATAAGTAAATTTTTTGCTAATAACATGATCTGGAAACTGCAGGAGGCAAGTGCAAACCTCGTCAAGAAGCCCTGGGCGGTTGAGCACCTTTACACGTGTTGTTAGACGAGGTTTACCTCTCTACTTCTATTATTTTAGTATCCTGTTTTCCACTTGAGTTGTAAGATGACATTCAATTTCGTTGATCCCAACCTTTTTACTCAATAAATTCTAAACAAATAACAGGATCCGAGAGTCCCGGTGTTGATTCAAATGGAAGTTCTTTCGACTTTACCACAAAATTACTCCACCTGGCTTGGCACCCATCAGAAAACTCAATTGCTTGTGCCGCTGCAAACAGTTTGTACATGTATTACGCATAAACGGAAGAAGATATATTGTTGTTTGACTTTTTTTGGGGTTGATGTTCGAGAAGGGCAGCAGGCTGTTTTCCCCTCACAGCATCAACAGTTAAATGTAATTAGCCTGCTTGCCTTGTGGCGTCTCGAAAGCGCCTCTTGAACCTGCAGCTGCTGTTACAGAATCAGTAGAGGAAGCAAAATTGTCTTCTATTATTCAGGTCGCCGCTCTGATTATTTTATAACCAATGCCGACATATTCGTTTTTGTTTATTATTTGTAGCCTTGGCAGCAGCTGCTATAAAGATAGGTGCAGCTCTGTTCTGTACTATGTGTTGGGATGAAGCCTGGGGAAAATTGTGATTGTAGCTCTCCTACAACTAAAACCAAAAATGGATGTTTCATATTGCCACTAGAAGTGTAAGATGAATGTAGCTTTTCTTTCTTTCTGTTTCTCCCCTTTTTTGACCTCAAATGTTGGTGAGAAAAGGAGCTGTTAAACATCTAATGAATTGATTTATTTATTTCTTTTTTTCCTTGTATTTTTCTTTTGGATAATTATAATAATACTTTTTTTTAGGAGCATACCTTTCATCTGATAGACTGCCAGAGTATTTCTTTTTACTTGCACTAAATTTAAGGAATAACAAATCATCACCAAACATCCCAAAAGAGTGGCCAAGTAAAGTTGATCCGTGGGGAAACCTGACTCAAAATTTAATAAAAAATTTATTGCTACTTTCTACCAATTAGGCACTTATTAGTTATATGGAAAATTTGAAATAATATTTTCGATTGATGTGGAATATTTTTATTAATGTTTATTAGTGGTTAATAAATTTAAAAAAAATTATGAAAATATTTTGTTCAACTTAACCGGTTTCAACTAATGGTAATTTGATGGTCGAATTTAAAAATATAAATAGGATTGTTGATGAAAATAACAATACAAATATACAATTAGCATAATGTCTTACTTTAACATATAATAAAACCCTACTTCTCATACTAGAACCTCCTACTACACATTATAAACCCTTACTTTACATATATCAAGCATCTACTTCACATTTAAAAAATCATACTTCACATATCCTAAACGCCTACTTCAAAAATTATAAAAACCTACTTCACATAATAAAAACCCTTCACATATCTATAAACACTTACTTTATATACTAAAAATTTAATACTTCATATCATAAACACCTCTTCTTCATACCATAAACAACTACTACAGATATCGAAAATCCCTACTTCACATATCCTAAATATCTACTTCAAATATCAATAACATTTACTTTATATACTAAAAGTTCGTTCTTCGCATTCATAAACCCCTGCTATACATACTAAATGCTTATACTTCATATATCATAAGCTTCTACTTGACATAATAAAAAAATCTTCTTTACATAACATAAACACCTACTTCATATGTGATGAACACATACTTCACATAGTTAAAAACACATGGTACACATACCTTAAGCATCTACTTCGCCTATCATAGCTACATACTTCATATATCATAAATATTAACTTGTTACACTATAAACATTTGCTGTAATTATTATAAATATCTACTTTGCACGTCATAAACACCTATATTGTAGAAGTATCTACTTCACGTATCATAAACACCTATATATCATACCATAAACACATACATTTAATATACCATCAACTAAACATAATATGTACACCTACTACTTAAAAAACATATCATGTTATTGCTTGCAATTTAGGTTGAAGATGTGTTAAACAATGATGCAAATTGAGCAATAAAATAGGGAAATTAATAGCGAAAAATAGATGAAAATGATGAAAGGAATTTAATAGTTGAGGAGTAAATGAAACTCTGAATAAAGGAGATGAGTGCATAATGGTTATTAAAGTTTTTGTTTAATATTTTTTATGTTTGTTTTTTAAAATATTAGGCGGGTCTAAATAGATGATTTATTTTAAGATTTATAAATAAAAAAAATTAGTGATGAAACAATATTTGGTACATTAACTAGAGCCACAACCTATTAAAAATGAAATAAAAAAGAAGGATAATGAGATAATCCAATTAGATGTGGTCTCTCAAAGAAATTGTATCTCACAAGAATTTGTGTTCCATTAAAATGTACCAATTTAAAAAATGAAAGATTACGATGAATAATACGAACTTTTACTGATTTTCCTGCAATAATACAAACTTTCAATTAACCCTGAATAATAGTATCAACTTTAATATGAATTTTCTTAGAGCATCCTTAACCTGTTGTTAACCTACAATTGTAAGTTAAGTTATGTATTTATAGTTCTTTCTCTCTCTCTCTCTCTCAAACTCTATTATTGTTTATTTTCTACTTATCTTCTTCAACATTTACAAAACCATCAAAATTATGTATTGACTTGCACGGAGGAGGAGGATAGGACACATAAGAAGGAGAGGTATGAAGAAGCAAAACGGGCGGCTAAAAAAGCAGTAGCGGAGGCAAAAGATCAAGCGTTTGAAGCCTTGTATCAAAAGCTTGAGACCAAAGAGGGGGAGAAGTATATTTATAAGTTGGCAAAAGCAAGATCTAGGCAAAAGAAGGACCTGAGGACAGTGGAGTTCATTAAAGATGAAGGTGGACGAGTACTGCTTAGACAAGAGGACATCAAGCTGAGATGGCATCAATATTTCTCCCAACTACTCAATGAGACTAGGGGTCGAGAGGAGGAAATTCAACAAGCGTCATACCTCCAAAGAACACAGGAGCATGGGTCGATTATCGATATTACCACGGCGGAAGTAGGAAAAGCTCTCAAAAAATGGGGAGATCAAAGGCAGTCGGACCGGATAACATTCCGATTGAAGTGTGGATGAGTTTAGGAGAGAAGGGTATTCAGTGGCTTACTAACTTCTTTAATGTCATCCTGAGGACCAGGAAGATGCCCGAAGCATGGAGGGTTAGCACACTTATCCCAATATTTAAAAACAAGGGTGACGCACAAGGTTGCGAGAACTATAGAGGGATCAAACTTCTAAGCCACACTATGAAACTATGGGAAAGAGTGATCAAGAAAAGAATTAGACGAGAGACGGTAATTAGGGAGAACCAATTTGGATTCATGCCGGGAAGATCAACCACTGAGGCAATCCATATTTTGCGGAGATTGATGGAAAAGTATAAGGAGCGAAAGAAGGATTTGCATCTGGTATTCATTGATCTGGAGAAAGCGTACGACAGCATACCACGAAGCCTGGTTTGGGATAGCCTCAAGAATAGAGGTATTTCACGAAGATACATCGAGGTAATAGAAGACATGTATGACAGAGTGGCAACTAACATACATACACCGGTGGGTATGACTGAGTCTTTTCCAATTAATGTGGGACTACATCAGGGATCAGCATTAAGTCCTTTCATTTTTACGGTCATTATGGAAGAGCTCTCTAAATCCATCTGGGAGACCGTACCATGGTGCATGCTTTTCGCCGATGATATAGTCTTGGCCGCAGAAACCAAGGAGGAGGCTAATAGTAAATTGGGAGAGTGGAGAGAAGCCTTGGAGGGAAAGGGGCTGCGCATAAGCCGTACAAAGACAGAATACCTGCGATGCAATTTCAGTGGGCTAGAATCGCTAGGGGAGCCAGAGGTAACCATAGGAGGTGAAGTTGTTGCGTGTACGTCCAAGTTCAAATATTTGGGTTCTATGATTCAGAGCGACGGGGAGATTGATGAAGACGTTACTAATCGTATACAAGCGGGCTGACTTAAGTGGCGAGCAGCAACCGGGGTGCTTTGTGATAAAAAGTTTCCGAAGCGATTAAAAGGCAAATTTTACCGCGTTCCGATTACGCCGGCGATGTTATATGGGACAGAATGTTGGCCCGTAAAGAAGGTTTTCGAACAGAGGATGGAAGTAACGGAGATGCGTATGTTGAGGTGGATGTGTGGTAAGACTATGTTGGATAGGATAAGAAACCAGGAGTTCAGGGAGACGTTAAGGGTTGCACCTATCTCCGCAAAGATGCGGGAGAACAGGTTGAGATGGTTTGGGCATGTGCAGAGAAAGACACATGACGCCCCAGTAAGAAGGATCGAATGCATCATAGTGGAGGGTAAGAAAAGTCGAGGACGACCTAAGAGAATGTGGGAGGAACAAATCAAAAGTGATATGCATGAACTTCACCTCTCCAAGGACATGACCAGGGATAGGGCCAGTTGGTTGCGCCTTATCCAAGTCCTAGATTAGTAAACCTGTCCCTTTACCCCCTCGTTCGTCTTTATCCTTTACCTTTTTGTCGCTTTTTACCTGTTTCTTTGATCTTATCTTTGTTTTTGTGTGTGTGCTTCTATTCTATTTGCCAATTGCAGGTTCCTCTTGCTAGAAGACCGTTCTCGAGCCGGGGGACTCTTTGATCGCACTCTCCTTATGGGTATGAGCATGCTATCGTTCCTCCCTCCCCAGACCCTGATCATAGTTTTCTTTGAGCGGGATACACTGGGTATGATGATGATGATGATTTTCGTTTTTAAAAATTTTATTTTCATTTTTTGGGTTGATTGTGTTATATATTAGTTTGATTTACAATTTTCTGATTGTTTTAAAAATTAAGTTTCACCAATAGTGTAAATAGTGATGTTGAAGAAGACAACAATGTCTACTTTTGGGGAAATTAATAAAAGCAATTTGTAATTATAACATATTATGAGTTATAACAAAATATATTTGTAATCATAACATAATATATTCGGGGTTATAACCATAATATATTTGGAGTTATAACATAATATAGTTGAGGACTTGAGGTTATACCAAAATATATAATTGCGGTTAATAGATTTGGGATTATAACAATATATATTTTTGGTATAATACTACAAAATTGATATTATAATATAAAAGCAAATATATTATGTTATAAAATCTCAGATATATAAGGTTTTAATTCCAAATATATTGAGTTATAACCCTAAATATATTACATTATAACCCTAAACATATTCTGTTATAACTCCAAATATATTTTGTTATAACCCCAAATATATTATATTATAATCCCAAATATATTATTTTAACCAAGAAGAAAGCAGTTTTCTACAATTATTTTTTAAAACAACAATTTTTTTATTTTTAAAAGAGCAGTTTTTTAAAAGTATTAAGATATATATTAAAAAAGAAAAGTAGATTGGGCTCTTGAGAGCCATCTTTAGAAAAGACGGTCTCTCTAGAGAGTACCTGAAGTTAAAGAGCCAAAGGTGAGAAGTTTTTCTAGGATGTACTAAGACAAAAAATAATTGTCTCCCTCTCCTTTTCTTTCTCTCTTTCTAAAAAAACCTAATTTTTATAGTTGGTTTGGGGCTATTATCAACCTTTTGATTGATGGTAAGCCTCTAAATATATCCGTTTTAAGCTTTTTGAGCATAATTAGAATAAATTTTTGTCTTCTTCCTACATGAGTTTTGTTCTACCCGTTCAATTGAGTTGATTCTATCCATATATTGAGTTTTGATCTCCCTTTTCGTGAGACTTTGAATTTATGAAGTTTGGTTTGTAATTGATTTGTTGGAAGAGATTAATGCGTAATACAACAGACACCAAAATTGCAATTAACATCAACTACATCAAACTCAATTCTATCTCAAGACTACAACAGATCGAATGACCCTCTCGTTGAACGCTGTGTCAAACAGCGATGTGAAAGAGGATATTTAGAGTTGTCAAATCTCATCTACAACGATCGTAGTTTTGTCAATTTTGAATTATCTTTGGTTAAAGTTGTCATGTACTTGCTAATTTTTATCTCTGTTGTAGATGTCGTACCAATTTTTTTTTGAAAATACCCGATTCATTAATAAAGAGTCATACGACATCTACATCAGAGATAAAAATTAGCAAAGACATAACAACTTTAACCAAATATAATTCAAAATTAACAAAACTACGATCGTTGTGTATGAGATCAGACAATTCTAAATATCCTCTTCCACATCGCTGATTGATACAACCTTCTACGATGGGATCGTTCGATATGTTGTAGTCTTGAGATAGAGTTGAATTAGATGTATTTGATGGTAATTGCAATTTTGTGTTTGTTGCATTATTGCATTAATCTCTACCAACAAATCAACTAGAGACCAAAATTCATAACTTCAAACTCTCACGAGGAGAAAGATTAAAACCCAATATAGGGGTGGAATCATACCAATGAATCGGTAGAACAACTCTCATTACAAATATTTATTCTAATCATATTCAAAAAATTTAAAACGTAGATATTAAGGGTTTACCATTAACCTAAAGGTTGATGATAGCCCCAAACCAATTATAGAGATTAGGGTAGTTTGGAGAGAGCAGAGACAAAAGAAGTGGGAGGCGACTTTGAGCATACAAATGTTTCTATTTGTTTATTCAAGTGCTCTTTTGAGCATGACTCTTTATTAATAAATCATGAGGTGCTCTTTTGATAGACCGTCTTTTGTAAAAACGACTCTAAAAAATTCAGCCTAAATCTATATTTAGAGTTGTAACAATATATATTTAGAATTGGACTGGAAGTTTGAGAGCCGTCTTTACAAAAGACGGTCTCAAGTAAGAATGTGTGATAAATCATATACTCCCTCCGGTTCTTTATTATTGTCCACTTTGAGTTGGACATGCATATTAAGAAAGAGATAGTTGAGGTATTTTAAATGATTGTAATAATGGTAAAGGTGGTAGTCATAGTGTTTAAGTGATTATAATAATTGTAAAGACGGTAGTTGAAGTATTTTAAATAATATAAGTAGGGGTATTATAGTCTTTACTTGTGTGAACAAAGGGCATTTAGGTAAAAAAATCTTTGCTAAAAATAATAAAAGGACAATTTGGGTGAACTAACCAAATAAGAAAGTGAACAATAAAAAAGAAACGGTGGGAGTATATTATTAAAAAAAAGGTGAGAAGTTTTTCTTTTCCGAATTTTTTTTTAAAAAAAAGGATGTGATGATTTGGCCGAGAGGCGGATTCATCCAAAATAAGAAATCCCGGGATCCGAAAATTCTCCATTTCTTACACGCCCTTCATATCAGCCACCGCCGAATTGATCGAGATTTTCCGGCACTGTTCTTCCAGCCGCCGCCGCTACAGTCACTCACTTGTAGCCGCAGCTAGTTTCCATTTCCTCTCTGTATAAAGGTACCATTTTGATTCTATTAAAGCTAAACTCATTCCGATTGGAATGGGTAGAAAAAAATACAATGAAATGTTGGTTTGTTTAGGCTTGCTGTTCACTTTAATATATGGGTTTTGTTTTGATTCAATCCCATTTTGATCAATTTACATACCTCTTTCTTTGTTATTAAAATTTAATTGAAGGGTTTTCTTTTTTTTTCTTTTTCTTTTATATTGATTCATGGATGCACTCTACTAAATAGTTCATCTACAAACTGGGTGAGCTTTGAAATTTATGATTTTTTATAGTTACCTAGTGATTAAAATGTGTTTTAAAATTGTAATTTGATTAGCTGCTTGGAAGTACTAGTGTATGTTTATATTTTTATTTCAGACTTTTTTGAGTGTTTTTAATTTCTGGATATGTTGTGATTGTTGCTCAAATGTTTCCCTCCTGAATTAGGTTATCTTAGAGATTCTGATGTTAGTTGATTTGAATAATTGTCAACCCATATTGTTGTGATCAAGGCTTTCACGTTAGTTGTTGAGTTGATCGGAATAATTATAATTAAATGATATTAACTTACAATTTTCAAATCTAGTTGATTGGAATCATCAGAATCAGGAGGATCTATTTTTGTATCACATTGGCATAATTAATTAACTTGTCGATTCTTAATTGTAGTTGATTATGAATATATATTCATCAATCATCATTGTGTGATTAGGGGTGAACAAGAAAAAGAAAAGAAGTGATATTCTGGGATTTTCCTTAGCACTGCTGTAGGCTGTATTATGTATAGTGTGTAAGTAGAGCACAAAATAGGATTGGAAGTCACTTGGTGCCTTGGTGGGGTGTGTTGTGTCTTGCGTCATTTGTGAAAAACCCAATTACAATATTCCTCTCCCTCTCTCACTCTAAAAAACCCAAACACTATCTAAAAGAGAAAGTGAGAAACCCTTACCGGCACCGGCCACCACCACGTCTCCACCTCCACTGCTGCACCGCGCCACCGCCGGCTTCTTCTGCTCCATCACAGACGCCGCCGCCGGCTGTCTTGAAGGCTATAGGTGGTTTTGGTTGGTCTTCACTCAAACCCTAATCCCTAAAAATCAAAATTTTGATTTTGTTGAAGGTATTCTCATTTCTCACTCTATTGTATTCTAAATCTTAATTTTAATCTTGTTCTAATCTTTTAAATCTTAATGTTAATCTTAAATTCTTAATCTTATTGACTTGTTGTTTAGTTTTACCCTTGAGTTTTGAATTTTGCTTGAAATTAGAAGTTAGAATGTTGTTTCTTGAATTTTTTTGTTTATGTTGTGTGTATTGTGTAATTGTAAATTTTGTTAATGTTAAATTGTTAATGTGTTTGTTGATGTGTTTGTTTTTTGATTTATGAATAGTTTATAGTTGAAATGTTGTTCTTGATTCTTTTGTATATTAATCTATGTATAATGTATATTAATCTTCTTGCTAGAGTTCGAAAATCAAAATAATGAAGAGAAAACAAGAGAATATTGCTTCTATTTTTGCAAAACATTTTAGAAAAGAAAGTGGGGATAAGTCTAATTTGGATTTGCGTTTTCATTTTAAATTTGAATGTTTGTAGTTTGTTTGTTACCTTTTTATATTAATTTGGATTTGTCTTGTACTCTTGGTATTATTGCGCTTCTACAACTTATTTTACCGAAATATCAAAATTTCATCCATTCGTTGGTGCCCGGGGAACTTCAATCCCTGGATCCGCCACTGTTGGAGCCCAGGGGGTCACGTTCCCTAGGGGTTTTTTTAGCAAAAAAAAAGTAGACTTTGCTATTGGTAAGACCATATAAGTAAAGTGTAAAAATAATACTGAAGTGTTTTGATGATAAATACTCTTTCATTTTAGTAATTTTGTCTCATTTTTTATTAGGTCATTTTATTTATTTTGTTCGATTTTCTTTTATGGTATGTCGCATTTAAAATTTTCGCAAGATAAAATAGTTAGTTTTACAAACGAAACTCTGCCAAAATTTCGTCTATTAGTTGGTGCCCCTGGGACTCCGAACCCAGGATCCGCATGCAATATTGGATCATTATAGAACTTGATGACACTGATAGTAAGACTAATTTTTAAATTTGTATTTTGGGTTGAATATGATACTTATGAACTTTCTTATTAATGGTTTATGAATTTAAGGAGCTTTAAGTCCAAAGCTATGTTGTTTATATTTCTGGATGTACAGTTGTCACTAATTAGATATTGTTAAATGTGAAATATAATTGTGGTTTTTGCTTGTAGATAGCTGCTGGATGGGCCTGACTGCAATTTCATTTTTGAGATCTCTTCGCATTTCTCTAATTTATCTTCTTTAGTATGACTGAACCCAAAATGTTGGAAAATCACTTGGCTCTAATAGCAAGGATAATATTTCAGCTACATTGATAATTGTTTGTAGCCTGTTATTGAATGATAAATATTTCAAGTGTTACTGCTTACAATGGAATTCACAATCATTGTTGTGTTGGTTACCTTTCCTCAGTATTGCTGTAATATATATGGTTTCAATCCCTTTTAAACATACCATTTTAAAGAAAAGTTGTATGTGTGAAATTATACATTTTGGTTCTGATTTTAAAAAAAAGAAGCTTTAATTTGCAGAGTCCCTTACCATGATGGATCAAAGCTTGTGAGTCATGGTCTGTGATGCTTAGACGTGGTTATAAGGGAGGCTTGATACATTGTGGGCTTGGATATTGGGTCGAACTTGGTTACTCCAAATTTGAAGTCGTCCTCAGTTGTAACGCTTTGTACAAGTTTGGAACGAGAGCCTGAGAACAGAGATTCTGGAAGTAGGCTCATAAAATTTTTCTGGAATCAATGATGAACTTCCTACTATATGGAATTGGAGAAAGGTAGCCTATTATAAGGGTGGCTCGATACATTGTGGGCTTGGATATTAGGATTGAACTTGGTTACGTACTTCAAATTTGAAGTTGTTCTCATAAAATTTTGTACTACTTTGGAACAAGAGCTTGAAAAAAGAGATTTGGGAAATAGGCACTGACAAATTTTCTGGAATAGGTGTTTGATTATAATCAATAATGAACGACCACTCTCTTCCTGCTATACGGAAATGGAGAAAGGTAGCATATGGAGGTATGCAACCCGGATTTGATGACAACCATACAGATGAATCCTTCCTCGAGGATATGGTCACAAATGCTAATGTTGTCAAAAGAGACCTGAGTAAGGTGATCCTTGATTCTGTGTCCATCTCTCAATATCTTTGCACTGTCACCCTTGTGGTCTTGGTCTGGACTTTTACTCTTGCCTCATCTATTAGTTTTCAATCCCTCTTGCTTCTTGATATAGCCTTGCTTGTTTCAGGCTTCATCATTCTTCTTTTAACTGCAGAGATGATTTCCCTCAACCTCTTTGCCAAATACATCCTAAACATTTTGTATTTTATTATTGGTTTGTATGCCTTGTCTCCAATTTACCACACTTTGACAAGGTCTATTAGCTCGGATTCGATCTGGGCTCTAACAACCATGCTTATTGTTCTTCATCTCTTTTTACATGACTACACTGGTTGCACTGTGAAGGCTCCTGGTTCTCTGACAAATCCTTCTTTAAGCAGCAATATCTCGTTGAATACTTCTATCATTGCTTCAGTTTTGATTGCTTCTCGGCTCCCATCAAGACAACTTGTTTTTGCTATTGTGCTGTTTTCCTTGCAGGTTTTCCTTTTTGTTCCTTTTGTTGTGTACTGTATTAAAAGATACTCAATCTGGTTGTATCTCTGGTTTTCATTGGGATTAGTAGGTCTAACTTTGGCACTAGTTTATAGACTGCAAGGGTTTCTCTTTGGCTTGCTGCTAGGTTTGCTAGTCTTCATCACTTTCATCTGTCCTTATTGGCTTACCAGAATTCAGAAATATAAGTTTGAAATCAATGGTCCATGGGACGAGGCTAAGCTCTGTTTTGACATTACTGAATGAAAATGGGAACAGTCTTCCTTGGTGTATACTCTGCAAGTCTGACTATGTTGAGTTGTCGCTCATGCTTCATGAAACCTCACGGTCAGAGAATCATCACAAGGTCATCTTATGCGTAAACTTATTGGCACATTTGTCTTGGGTGTCTACATGTTTACTCGTTTTTGATCCCGTCAGAACCGTTAAAACCCGGAGGATGCAAGTCTCCAGTGATTTGACATATACACGTTTATCTATTTGAACCAGCTCTTTGTTCCTATTTTGGAATGCTTCAATCATGTGGACAGGAAACCAGATTGAGTGAATGATTTGCTGGTGGTGAATTCATAAGCTTCAAAGTTATCTACAGGCCGGTGCAATGAATGCTGAACTTTTCCGGATGGTTCCTTTTCTCAAGATTATAGTGTGAGGTTTTTTTTCTTTAGGCTGTAATTATTAGTATCAATAATTTAAGCACAAGAATAATAATGTATGACTAGAGTCTAGACACTTGAATAGAATTTGTATAATTTGTTTCCATGTATCTACAAGTATATTTTTTAAGATTGGTAACCGATGCAACTCTTTTATTATTACAGGTATGTTGAGGTAAGTGTAGAAATCAATTATTTTAGCTATATTAAACTTATTTATAGTGTTAGATTATTTAACACTAACTAAATATATTGTCCAAATATTACTTTTGAAAAAAGAAATATTTAAATTGATTTTCTGTACTACTTAGGTCCAGTATTACAATGATAGACTGCAAAACTACTCAACTTCTCACCAGAAAACAATAAGTGAAGCAGTATATAAAAGTATTTCCGAATCATGTCATACATTTCATTATTGGTAAAATAGAATTAACAGTGACCGTTGGTGCTTTGTCCCCTTGTTTGCTCCCCAAAAATAACACTAATTCTTACGTGAGACCGTTTCACCGTAAAACACGCACCATAAATGGGTAAAATAGTCAATTAATAAAAATCATTAGCATATAAACTTATATTAAGGTCGTCTCACCGAGAGATGGTCTCTCACAAACTTATCTCCAACAAAAAAATAAATCATATATCAAATTTCAAAAGTATTCCTACATTCGCAGTGTTTCCAACTGCTCGCCTTCTCGTTTTCACCTCTAGGCAGACTATCCTCGTGATCAGTACAGGAGTAGCCTAGTCCTGTTTAGCAGCATTGCTTGGTTTAGTCATGCTAGCCTTAGCTTTTGCAACAAAAGCAGCATCCGGTTCATGTCTGTCGTTAGGCTCTTTGATTGCCATGCAGATGTAGAAGGCTAGCATGATATTAACAGATATAACAGCCATAAATCCACTTAGCAGTGTCTGAGAATAAGGTGATATATGTGAAAAGCCTGGATATTGTGCATAAAAAAAGTATTAGTAGCTGTTGCAAGAATCAAATGAATGAAGTGTAAATCAAAAACAAGTCAGCTTTACAAGTTTTGATACTTAATATGCATCTGTGTGTTTTCAATCAAGATGTTAAGCATTACAAGAGTAATTGGTCTCAATGCCCATGTATTCAAATGAAATTATGAAACAATGTTCTCACTCATACTTTTATAAGAGATAACGAGCGATGATAACAAATGGAACTTCTATGAAAGAGTCAAACAACACTCATTATCCAATAATCAAATCTGAGCATCAGGTTAATATATTTGACCTTCACAGCCGATAACAAATTTTCAGAAGGTAACCTGAATGGAACTCAGAAACTAATGATCTTCAACAAGCATGAAAACATCAAATCAACAAGGACAGGACTCGAGAGAGGGAAAACGAATCGACTAACTAAAATTTCATGCCCAATACCAAAAGTCACTTTGAAGTCTTAACAAACTTGATCAGTTGTCTTATCCAATTTTTAAATAACACTGAAAACATGAAGCGCAGTGGTTGTGATTGGTCACCAAAAGTAGATAAAGAAAAAGGTCAATAGAATTGCAGAAGTCAATAGTTTGCCAACTTGGCTAGTGGCTGAACAAGATCACAATTAGCCCCTCAAGAAAGTGTCAAGTAACATTGCGGCAAGGTGTGGATCCTCATACCACCAAACAGAACCCCAAACAAGAATATGCATGATCAAAAACTTCTTTCGAATAGTGGGATAACTCATATATGTCTATTTAAAGCATGTTTACCAATATCATGGCTCCTACTGTCCTATCTACAAAGACTTCAGGATAGAAACATGGAAAGACTTACCAGGGAACCAGTCATGCTGAAACCCGTATAAGATTGCAATAGGAAGTATCCACATGAATATTGAGGCTACAAAAAACTTCCTGGACACTCGTGCCATTGTCATATCCTAAAGTAAAAGGCCATCAAGGAATTTAGACAGAGAAGAAAGAAACATATATGTCTGTTTGAAATGAGAAATGTAAAAACCAGGGCAAAACCACATTATACCAGTTACCAGTTCTACTTATAAGTTAGAAAAAGGTATGATCAGATGCATAATACAGACAAAGAAACTTTATTGCCACCTAGTTTTGTTAAACTAGCCATGTACCAATTCTCACATTCTAGATTGTCTGCATGAAAATGAAGCAGTTACAATAATCTCAAGACAGGGAAATTTTTAGAAGGATAAACACAATAAAATGCTAAAAACATATCAATAGACACCTTAAATTTCATTCAAGATTAACATGTGACTAATACATTTACCAGTTGCAACGCCTACGCCTTGATACCGTCCAATAGAAAATATGCATTTCATTATTCAGGGTCCATATAAAGGGTCACTATCATAATTGCTGCATTTTTAAGACAAACTCCAAGAATAATTTCCATGAGTTTCTTCTACATGCTACTCAAGTAGATGGTTAATTGCACAAAATTTTTAGGTACATAGCATTCTCCTTGAATTTTCTTCCCATCTTTCCTATTAAGAACCTTAACTTGTGCGAGTCCAGACCACAAGGAAACAAAATCTAAAAGGACACACAATCAAACCCTTTATTTCTCTCCTTAAATAGAAGCAATATTCTCTTGTTTTCTCTTCATTATTTTGGTTTTCGAACTCTAGCAAGAAGATTAATATACATTATACATAGATTAATATACAAAAAAAAATCAAGAACAACATTTCAACTATAAACTATTCATAAATCAAAAAACAAACACATCAACAATTTAACATTAACAAAATTTTCAATTTCACAATACACAAACAACATAAACAAAAAAATTCAAGAAACAACATTCTAACTTCTAATTTCAAGCAAAATTCAAAGTTCAAGGTTAAAACAAAACCACAAGTCAATAAGATTAAGAATTTAAGATTAACACTAAGATTAAAAGATTAGAACAAGAATAAAATTAAGATTTAGAATAGAATAGAGTGAGAATAACTTCAACAAAATCAAATTTTTGATTTTTAGAAAATAGGGTTTGAGTTAAGACCAACCAAAACGACCTACAGCCCACAGGACAGCCGGCGGCGGCTTCTGTGATGGGCAGAAGAAGCCGGCGGGGGCGCGGTGCGGCAGTGGAGGTGGAGCCGTGGTTGTGGCCGGTGCCGGTGAGGGTTTTTCGTTTAGTAGTGTTTGGGTTATTTTAGAATGAGAGAGGGAGAGGAATATTGTAATTGGGTTCTTCACAAATGACGCACGCGTGACGCGAGTAAAAAATTGACCGATCTGTAATAGCGTCCGAAATCGATTTGTATTCGAACCGTTAGTTAACCCGAGGTGCAGTAACCTGTAACCGATCGAAACTCGACCTGATGTTGACCCGTATCCCGACATATACCCAATTATTTTAGACCAATAATCGACTGGTATCCGACTCGAGAGCAACCGACACTTGAAATTGAGCCGACGATGTGGTTAACCGAACTCGATTTGCACCCGACCTGTTACAACTCGAACCCGTCTTTAATCCGATAGGTACTCGACGTAATCCCACCCAAAATGACCCATGATTAACCCGACAATGTGATTAAGAGATATAATTTGATTTAACTGTATCAAATTGAATTGGATTATTTTTAATCGACCTGAGTCGTAAGAAAAACTAAATGCACAACTTAAAAGTCATATAATCGATCCGAAGTCAACCCAAACCAAAATAATCCGAGTTAACGTTAACCTAAAACCAAAATGACCCATAGTCTAATAGAACTCTATTCGACCTGCAGCATAACCGATTTGGATCCGAATCGTATTAACAGAACCCGATACAAATCCAAACTGAAATGGATATGACCCGAAATCGAAATCGATCCAGTGTGGTATTAACCCGACACAGTCTCGTACTCGATTGGACCCGTAACCGATTCGACCCAATTCAAAGCGCTAAATCACCTATACAAATCTGAACCTCGAGAATATCTGAACCCGGTGAAATCCGACCCAAACACTAAACATTGATTTTATTTGAAGACTAGTAATCCCAAAAAAATCCAATATCATATATTGAAGGAATACACAAAAAATAACACACTTAGATGCCTAGATGGCTATAAACCAATCTCACAAACACTAAACAAAACATCAAAAAGAAATCGTCACAAAGACAAAGAAAGATATGAAGTGAAAATTGTAAAAATTTAAAACAAACGTTATATATATTCGATTTGATTGACTCTGATTGGGCACATAATTTTTGGCAGAGCTAAGCATTAAAATGGAGAATTGTGAACTAAATTTAAGAAGTTGTGTTATCTGTTGCGATTTTGTTTGATCGAACTTGGAAGACTTCACAAGCTAAGTAATTCAGCGAATCCGGATTAGAATACAGATCCGGATCCATGATCTAATATAACCCAAAACTAGTAAGTAGGACTAGTGACCCACACCTTGTCACCTTGATGAATTGATTTTGAAAGAGCTATGTTGTGAGAGGCCTTATTTCGGGTCTAAATAAAACTTAGTCAAAATCGTAAATTAATCGGACAAAATCATAATTTAAGTGTTTGGTCCGATTTATGATCTACAAATTCTGGTCTAGTCTCGTTTTTTTTTCTTAAGTATGGTTTTTTGTCCTATTTGATTCTTAAAATTATTTACACCATACGGAACCGCGAACTACAGTATTGTCCGCCCTGGTGAGAAACTAAAAAACGTAATTTATCCATAATTGTCCTAGTATGTTCGTGATGCATTTGTTTTCAATTCAAAATATTCCTTCAAAAACTTGTGTTATTCTGGATGTGTGACTGACTTGAAGCTGCAACAAGTGGCGTAGTTGTGGATTTTGCAACAAAAGCAAATTGACATTCTCGACTAGGGGTGGGCATTTTTTGGAGTTAAATTGGGCAGCGGTATGTCGAATGTTCTAGAGCAAGTGCCAAATCTACCAAATGATGGTGTTGTGAGCAACGCAAGAGCGCGTTCGAAATGTCATGGTGATGATTCAACGAAGGATATGGGTAAGTATGGTGCAGAGGCCTTGATGAAGGAAAGGGAGTGCATAATATGAGGTATGACTTTTGCCCTGAACGAGGCAAGGCACAAGCGAATGTGTGCTCAATCGAGGCAACAACTGGCGAGAAGAACAGAAGGCTCTGAAACTTCGCTAGAGAGTAAGGCCACACAAAAGAGAAAGGTAGGGTTTTGTCCTAAGGTTTCCTAATATGTTATGGGACCATATAAGGGGGTCTTAGAGCATCATTAGGGCATGAGAATGAGGTTACACAAGAGAGAAAGCTAGAGTTAGAAAGTACAAGAGTTTTCTTTATTGTGTTAGTATATGGGTGATATCAATTATTGAATGGAATCACAATCTTGAGAGCCTGTTCTCAATTGTATTTGATTAGTCATTAATGTATTGTTGAATAGATCAATGAAAGTAATCATCTTTTGAGGGGAGGTATCATTAGATAGCTAATAAACATTAAACACATTATTGTTGCTTGTTTGTTGTTCTCTTGTTTATGCTTTGTTTTTGACTCATCTTCTACATCTTATTCTACCATTGTTGGGTCCGAACTATTCTCTTTCATCATGTATACTGTATAGCATATTAACCCAATCGTATATAGTACATATATATAGCGAAACATATCCTTTGTTAAAATATTGTAAATAATTTTTATTATAATTAACGAGTTTCTCTAAAATCTAAAAGTATCTAAACAAGTTAATACATTTTGAATAAAGAATCAAACACTGTCTATAATGCAAATTAATCTTATTTTGAATTTAAATTATTATCTCTATTCAAAGGTTAAAACACATCTAAATCAGATGTTCAACTTTGGATTAAACTTACTCTATTAACATATTTTACTCCTCAAAAATCAAAATTATATAACCTACTATTTGTCATTGTAGCTAGATCTTCCATTATCCCTTAATTTTATTTATTACTCCCTCATATTCACCACAAGTGTCTCATTTGCTATATGCACTCTATCCAATGCACTTATTTAATCATTATTAATTCTAATTGTACATAATTAAAAATTATAGAAAGTTGATATAAATAATCCTTGCATTGAGACGAGTCAAACAAGATCCCACTTGACTATATTTTATCTTATAGATAAATAATAAAATACCAATTAAGAGTAAGAGATGAATAGTATCCAAAAAACAGACACTTGTGAAGAATAGGAGGGAGTATTTTTTTTAAGTTTTTAGGAGGTAGCAACAAATAAGAATGCACATCTAAAATAAGTTACTGCATTATTACCAAGATCAAAAAACAATTTAAAACTGAATAATAATTTAATTTTATGTAATGTAGAGCACCACCCTATTCATTTCTCTTTCGACTTCTCTCAGTCTTTGAATCTTGATACTCACTTTTCCTTTCTAAATAAAATCTTCAAATTCAATTGATTAGATCTTGCATTGATCGTTACATTGGATCTTACTAGGGTTACCCTCTGATTATTTGATTTCATCCTATTTTCCTTGTTTCTCCACATTGAAGAACATAGAGTTGTTGAAGTAGATCAATCTAAATTACCCAGCATCCGAAAATGGCGGGTGCTGCGGGTGGGTTTGTTACTCGGGCATTTGAGTCTATGCTCAAAGAATGTTCCGGCAAAAAGCTTACCTCACTTCAGACCGCAATTCAATCTTATTTAGGTTTGCATTTTTGTCAATGTTGTTTATTGAATGTTCAATTTTTTTGTTGGGTTTTTGTTGATTTTCATTATTATGATATTTTTGTTGGGTTTTGTTATTTTTTTCCTTGTCATGATTATTGGGTTTGACGTGTGTTGATAGATGGTATTAAAGAGGTGAATCAGCAAGCTCAGGTGAAAGAGAAACCTCAAGCAGCAGCACCTGCTGCAACGGCAACAACTCAGGAAAGGTTAGATCTATTGTGAGATTCTTTAGTTTTTGTTTGGTTTTAAAGACTATATTGTTTTGGCGAGTTGAGAAGTTGTGATTGTTAGCAATTCTAAGTATTTAGATTGGTTTCAATGCTTGACATTTTGAGTGTGGGATCTTAGGGACATAGGGGTGATGCTTGCGGTATAGGGGTGATCATAAATAGGAGTAATGCGGCTCACTTTTGGAATTAAGAGATCTATCACTAGCTTGTTTGCTCTAAGGCTTACCCTTGAATTCTGTTACTTTGAGTATTTGTCTCCTTTATTTCTTTTATCAGATACCAGTTCGCTCGAGTATTTGACGATGTTATGGATGGACTCCTTGCCTTATACTCTTTATCCCTTTGAATTTGACATAATTGATAGTTACTTTATTAAGTTTTAGTTAGAGGATATATAGATGAGACGATAAGAGAGGATGAATCGTAGATGGCATTAAAAGGGAGCATGTGGGAACATAGGCAAAGAAAGAAAATGTAGCAAAGTTAAAGGGAATATAAATGGAAAAGGTATCAAATTGAAAGGGACGGAAGTAGTACTTTATTTTTACTTCGAAAACTGAATTGTCTTTGTCCATTTGTCGAGAAAAAATGTAAATATATCCGGAAGGCCAACTACTAAATCCTCTTTTATATTTTTTTTGAATCTAATTGCATCTCATACTTGATTATGTTTTTGTACGAGCTCTCAGTAGAAATTATATATGTGTGAGAGTAAGGACCATTTTGTATTTTGTAAGGTGTTTTTGAGGAACTGCTTTTGTAATGTTTGCTTGATTAGTATCGAACTAGATATTTTCGTTTTTCTATCTGGTGAAGTGCAATTTGGCTATGCCTTTTCTTTAGTGATGTACCTTTTGCATGTAAGTGAGTACATAGCTTTTTACAAGAGAAGTAAACAGTGACTAGGGAATTTAATTGATTGGTTGCTATTGTATATTTCATCTAATGATGAGATCTCACCATTTTTTTGAATTTAAAAAACTTGTTGGAGATATGAAGTCATTTCATAAAGATTACAATGTCACGAAGTTTTGTTGGCTTGTTGCACCCTATGCTCTTTATGCCATTCAGAGACATTGTGGACCATGTTTCCTTTGAGAATTGACTGTTTTTTCTAAATTTTGATGCAAGGAGAATTTAATTGATTGGTTGCAAATGGTTTTTGAATTTATCTTGGACCGTGAAACAACAAAAGGGAAAACATAAGAGAATTTGGATTTTGGTAACATTTATCTTTCTTCTTGTCAAAGAGAATTTTGCTGTTCAACTTTTATAATTTAGCTTTGCGGTGGTGGTCTAGTGGTATAGAAGACACTAATGAATTTAGTTGAGTTGAGGAAGAATGTTCCTGTCATTGTGTTGATTATTAACCTTTTTGACTTTATTCAATATTAAGTTAGATCGGGAGGCGGGTGCAATGACATTTCTTATCCTTGTTATATAAACACTTTTCACTTTTGTGCAGTGAACATGGTTTTGATGAGGGTCCAGACAAGGAGACGACAAATGCTGATGGATCACATGGGCATACCTCTGAGGAAGATGGACAAGCTGGGATAACAGCACAGGTGGCTGTCTCTGTTGCGGCAGCTTTGTCGAATGCAGGACAGACTTTAGAAGGAGCTGAAGCAGAGCTTGTCCTAAATCCTCTTCGACTTGCATTTGAGACCAAAAATATAAAAATTGTAGAATTGGCTTTGGATTGTCTTCATGTATGTATTTGATTCTTCCAGTTTAACTACTTAAAAAGTTCTTATAGAGCTTCCCTGAGTATTGGCCCTTTACTAGAATATATATTGGACTTGGAATTTCAGTGACATAAAGTTTGCTTATTTGTTTTATTTTTCTATTAGAAACTTTTGAAATTGGTTTTTAAAACTCCTTTCTTATATTTTACTTGATTTTCTTGGAGCAGAAACTTATTGCATATGATCATTTGGAAGGCGATCCTGGTATTGATGGTGGAAAAAATGCCTCTCTGTTTGCAGATGTTCTTAACATTGTTTGCAATTGTATTGATAATTCTTCCTTGGACAGGCATGTAAATCATCTTGTTTGTGATCTTATCTTTCTCAATTGTGAATGATTTCTTAACTTGGTGTCTATCAATGCAGTACTGTTTTACAAGTATTGAAAGTGCTCCTGACAGCAGTAGCCTCTGCGAAATTCAGAGGTATGAGTTACGCCTTTCCATGACTTATAATATCTGATTATAATGAATTTGTCACTACAGCAACACTGCCAAACCTTAATCCTAAAGATTAAGTCCGCTACATGAACCAATTTTCTGTTCTAATGGTTGTCCACATGAATTCTTCTTCTCTATTCCTGTGAATTTTTTATTTAAAAAGTATATTAGTGCCACCAAGGGAGCTGTAAATTCACAGTTCTTTGTTTTAGATTGTAAAGGACTATGGTGAAAATATTTGTATAGTGACGTGCCTTCTATATGGGAAGTTTCAAATGAGGTTCACTATTGACTGATCAAATGGGAACATTGTTATCTTATTCACTATAAAGGTCACTTTTCGAATAGAATTCCTCTCAGTGTTAGAAAGTGTTTCTAGGAGCACCAATTACCTTTTCAAGTCTCGATGAGATTGTGTCCAAATAGTGTGCAAGGCCAAAGGTGCACAAGGCGCGAGCCGAGGTGGGAAATTTAAAACATTTTACAAACCAATTAATATGACATATTTTGGTGTGGCGAGGTGAATCCAATGCTTGTGAGTTTTCCTCGCGCTTTTTATAACTAAGGGATTCGCCTAAAATGGGGTAAAAATAAACCAAAAGCAACCAGATTTCGCTTTTTTTTTTTTTTTTATTGCAATTTGTATGTAGATTGGCAAATTAGGTAAAGTTGATCGGATTGACCTCCTTGTTATTATTATAAGGGCATGGCTGCAGATATTACAATCCACCGCCCCTGCCGAGGTGGGGTGCCACGCATTGGCTTTTGGTAAGCATTATAATTGTATTTTAGTAAAACTACAAATGTATCGCCATGGCCCATTAAATTAGTAAGTCACCACTCGAGAAGCAAAAAGTATGCGAGTTTGAAAGTCTTTTCCATTCCATTAGTCAAGGAAACATTATACAAACTTAAAAGGCATCATTTGAAAAACCTAGAAATTACCCGAGTAACAAACTTTTCCGCATATTTAGTTTTGGGAAGAATTTACTAGTCAAATTGTTCACTTGTTCATAAAGCCTTTCTATCTCACACTTTACTTTGAAGATGGTTTCATTTTCTAAGGGTCTCTGGAATTCACTTTTTTTTTTCGACAAGGATGATTAGGAAAGCGTTCCTACATGCTTCCTCTCTTTTCTATATTGAGAGCTTGTGGTCGAGAGTGTAATGCAATTTCCATTGCTAAATTGTTACTATATTGGGCTCTTAGGTAAACTAGAAGTACTTTGCCTTTATGGGCCTTCTCCACTCTTTCATGATAATATCTCTCTCTCTCCATATATATAGGGGTAGGATCAAGTGAAAACACTTAAAGTGGTGAAAACTGAAAACCAGACAGAGGTACACATATTGTAGCAAAAGGGGTACATATTATCTTATAACATGTACATATATTTTGTGAAGAAAAAAGTTCATATTATTTACAAAAATGTCATTTGATTATGTACCCCTGTTTTCAGTTTTCACCATTTTAATTGGTTTTCACATGATCCAAATCCTATATATATATATATATATATATATATATATATATATATATATATATATATATATATATATATATATATATATATATATATATGATGAAGAACATGATTTAGATTTCGATGCATCTACTTAATTAAGTTTGACATTAATCTTTGTTCCTTTTTTCTAAGGATCAGATCAACTTCTTTTCAAAAAGTTTATGTTGATAAGTTGTAAAATTATGAACTAGCACGAGTAGCTAGAAAAATTGCGTTTTTACATAATTGAGTTTGATTTAATTACTTATTGGTCTTCATTAGCTTTTATGAACATAGTGGCCCTTATCAGGCTTTATCAAAATTTGTTGAACCTATATTAATTGTGATTAAGTGAAAAAACAAGGCAGTATTGCATCTCTTCGCATCAGCCGCGTTGTAAAGGTTTTCAAAACAAACGAACCGATATTTCCCGAGCTATAAGGTCTAAAAAAACTATGTTTGGGCCTTATCAAGGGATATTGACCGATATTTGACATTATGATAACTTCATCACTCATGTTACCGCATCACCGTTCTGTTCTTGTAAACGCAACCATTAGTGCATTTTTACACCATGATTGTGAATTGAACTGTTAGCTCGTATGGGAGCTTATTTGAAAATTTTAGAACTTTTCAACAATTATAGCCATTATCTAACTCATGTAAACTTAATTTTTCTAATGTTATATATCCTTGAAAGAAAGGTTCCTTTTATGTGTTTATTAATGTCTTAATCAATTTGCATCATTCACTTATTGCCAAATACACTTTGCGAATTCCATTTTGGCTCTCAATTGATTTTCTAATTTTCTAATTTTTACTTCAAATGCAGTTCATGGGGAGCCTTTGCTGGGAGTTATAAGAGTATGCTACAATATAGCTTTGAACAGGTAATCATATCACTTGCAGATTGTTTTATGATTGTTTGGATTAGTAAGATGGAAAAGAGATCATTCTCTTGTAGCAATGTTTTCTGCTTTTGTTTTACAAGAGGGCAACAAGGAGTATTAAACATGTGGCAATTCTTATTAGCTGAACCATATGAGTTCAAGGCTTAGATTCTGGATGACTAGGACCCTTTATAGTGGCACTCTAGCTATCGTTGCTATTCTTATAATCACTTTTTCTGGTGCTGCAGTCTTTTGGTCATTTTTAAGGAAAGTAGTTTCAGTGATTAAGTTATATAATAAGTACTTACTAAGGGTGCTAAAAGTCCACCAGATACCATGGAAAAAGAATAGTCTTACTTTGAGTAGGGATATGGTGGCGAATTGCCCCATGAGTTAGACAAAAACAGAAGCTATTTTAAGTATTTGATTTTTATGGAAGCCAAAAAAAAGGTTTTGATCTTGAAATGTCCTTATTCTTCTTTGGCCAAAGTAACCAAAATGGAAGAAGTAGACTTGCCTCAAAGTTTATACCTTTGACGCCTTCTTAACTCCTTACACTGAATCTGTAAATAACGGTAAGTGGAGCAACCTGATGATGATCTTCATGTAAAGGTCTCTGCTTGATTTTGAATTCGCAAATTAGCGATAGTATCATATTCCCATGAACTAGCTATTAAACAAAAGGTTTTTCCTGGGGTAGAATTTCAGTTTGTGAATAAAAAACAGGTGTCTTAATTTGGATGGTGTAGTCTTATTGTGTAACCGCCCTGAATTATGAAGGCAAACTCTAATTGGAATTTAGTATTAATCAAGCGGAAGCTTACTTTTGCCAGCACAATTAAGGGGTTACTTAGAGGTTAAACCAATATCCAAGTAAAATACTTGAACCAAACCAAAGCAATATGACGGAAGTCTTAACTGTCCAAAATATAGGAAAATTACAACCAAATCGAAATAAGTCCAAAGTTCAAATACATCCTTAAACTAATCCAAACCTAAACAACCCAACTAATAGTCTCTCAAATACAATAAAGGGATCTAAACAAAAGGGGAGTCATACTCGACCTCTGGTTCATCTTCTGCTCGCATATCCATTCTTCGTCGAGGTGCCATAGGGGTTTACTCTAAAAACAAAACCATTGAAAAACATACAAAGCATAGTATCAGCAAAAAGGCTGAGTATAACACACTATTGTCTGTCAAACAAGTTATTAAAACCTTTTTGATTTGAGTAAATTCATTTTGAAAGATGCTTTTTCATTTGATAAATCATATTATCATTCAAACTTAATTCAATGGTTTTATAGTAATAATTCCAAGTTCTCATTTCATCATAAACCATAAGATCTCAATGGATCCAAATCAATTTCAAACTCATATCATAACTTTTTACATGGGTACTCTGTGAGTCATCCTGTGACTCGTTTGGTAGTCGGTCTACCGTCCGCGACATGTCCGGCAAGTGTAACACAATGGTATTGTGAACAATACGCGCTCAACATTGGTGAGCCGTTTAATCATGCACACAACATTTGCTGTGGCATATGTACCCGCCATTTAGGCTAAAATATTTTTGTATATAATATATACCTTGTAATTTCAATAACATTTGAAAAGTCAAAAATATTAACTTTTTCCTTATGATAAACATCTTTTATTTGCAACATAGCAAAACATATTTTCTTTACAACATAACAAAATCAAATCATAATTTTTCCCACATGGGTAAAACATGCATAGCATAATCATATCATCAAACATAACCTTTGTATTATATTGGGGCATCACTAGCATGTGTGGAAATGCATCGTAACTAAACGTGATTAAAAATTCTATACGATTTTTCAAGGAAACCATTAAAATGTTTCATTTCAATCCTTCTTAAAGTAAATATAACTTAAAAGAGTTTTGAAATTCATTCAAAACAAATAGAATTTAATTCACAAGTCTATAAAATCTTTGTCATAGGAGATTTCATAAAACACTATTTTTTTAAATACGAGATAATTTTACCGGTAATAAAATCGATAATTGATTTACAAAATACATATTAATTCTCCAACAAGGCCCACATTAATCAAGTCATTATAATAACTTAATTAAAATGAATTTAAGGTTATCCCATCAGATTATAATTGGTTATACAAATTTATAATGATTTTACGATTATTTCGACAATTTAGGTATTTACCGTTATTTAAATGATGTTTTAAATCTATAAAATTTATAAACCATTTAAGTAAAACTTATTTATACTATGAGACAGTAGGTTACTAACAAAATTATATGTTTTTGATATAGGTCTATTTTTACTCAAATTTAATTAACAATATTACGCCTTTAAATAATTAAACAATATTTATGATTTTGATAAATTAGTAAATAATTAATTATTAGCTTAATAAATTTTTACCAAAGTTCTAGAAGTTATATAATATTGTTATTAGCTCATTTAAACTTATAAATGTCATGTATGATATTTTATCTTTTTATATAGACATCTTATCGATAAATCAAATAAAATCGGTTTAAAATTATTTAAGTCCGAATAAAATAATATAAAAATTTTATGATGTTCCAGAAACTATTTTAAGGAATATAAAATTTTAAATAAATTTTATTCGGTTTATTGGCAAAATAACAATGTTAATTATTATTTTATATTTTACTATTTAACAATTTACCGATAGATAATTTAACGATTACTCAAAAATCATGAAAAATTCCAAACTAAATATATTCTGGCCAAATCTTGTTGGAGACATTATAATATGATTTTATAATTAGTTTTTATGATCAAGAATTAATCTCATACTATGTTTTGTCATAAGAGATTTTAACACCTTAAAATCCCTTAAAATATCGATTTAACAAATAGATTTCAAAAAAATTATTCAAGAGATTTTTTTTTTAACATATAGCTACTGGAAATTATTTTTAAAATGCATTTCAAATATTTTCCAAATCCATATAATCATTTCCATCACAAATACTTTCACAAAGTAGTGTAAATCATGTCTTTAACCATACAACAATTCATAAAATTCACATGCATGATGCCCACAATAATAATACATGTAATAAATCATTTCTTACTCAAAATTATCATTTTGATATCATTTTTCAAGATTTAAGAACTTCTCTTTGGGAGTTTTATTTTTAAAAACAAGTTTATACAAAACTTTCCCAACTTGTTCTTAAATCCTTTAAAAATCACCCCATGTGACATACCTCGACTCCAAGCCTATATAAATATTTCGTAAGCTCCCACGTAAGCTCCTATACGTTCTTAGAAGTAGTTCCAACTTCGGGTCCTTGCCCTTCAAGTCCCAACTCCAAATCTTCAACTAAAAATATTGCATTCATCCAAAAAAAATCAATAATAATTTTGGATTTCTAACATGCACTTAACATTCCTTAGTTGGAGTTGTTAAACTAATACTTGTGATGATTTAACATATTTGGAATGTACTTATTATGTTGAGCAACATACTTAATCAAGTCCATAATTTTACTTAAAATCCTTGAAGTAACAAAATTTATAAGATTGTGAAAATAACATTTTCTTTTCTTTACTTTCCATTATAATCGATTTTTTTTTGTAGAGGTTTTATAAGTGATAATTTTCTTAGTTTTAGATACAAAAAAATATCCATATTAAAACGATCTTAGTTTATAGAAAGATTTATGTAAGAGTGTTCTACATGAACAAGTTTTACAAAAACTAGTGGAATAAGGAAATGAACGTAACTTACTCTATACTTGGTGGATTTCTTCAAGTTTGGTGTCTATGGAAAGCTCTTGAAATGAAGATTATTTTTATGGATTATTTGAGTTTATAAACATAAATTTTCAGAAGTTTAAGATGACTTTTTGAAGAAGATTTGATGAGAAAAGAAGGTGTCTTAGTAGTTGAAAGTTTGGAGGATGCTAGTGGTTGTTCATGGATGAACTTGGGAGCAATGTGTTGGGGATTTATGGCTGAATTCTTATTCAGAAATTAGAGCGTCTTTGCTTCAAATATTAGCCTCTTGCATGCTTGTAATGATGCATAATCTAGGTTAGAACAAAAGGGTACTTTGGTTAGAGTGTTTTGCTTGAGTATGTAAGTGTATAAAGGGCTATAAAGAGGGTTTGGGACAGCTATTGGGGCTGCTGTTTGGGGCTGTTTTGGAGGTGGTTTTTATCTCATTTTGATCTATTATAGTGTAGGAAAGGTTTATCTAAGATAGTTTAAAGTTTGGGTAAAAATTGTTGTACATGTAACAAGTTATGTAACTTGTATTATATGTTTAAAAATCACTTGTATATGTGTATAAAATATTTAATTTACTCCCATCATGGTTAAATAATATGCTCGGCTAATAATTAAAATTTTCTCGAACTGTTATCGGTAGTTGCTCAACTTTAAGTTTTTACCTCCAAAGTTTACGTTACTTGTTATGATTCATAACCACGTTATGAATTAACAAGTTTCTAATCATCGTAGAAATTTTTCAAATTTCTACCATCACTAATTAAATTTTAATAAGTGACGGACAAATATTAAAAAAAAATTAGTCGCCAAAAATGACTAATGAAATCTCATTAATAATGCGACTGTTTCATATTGCTATAAAATCCAACAAAAAAGTATATCTGAAATACTCCCAGACCTTGTTTTCAATTTAAATTTTGTCATCACTTTCTGGTTAAGAGTTTGTTTGGTATACATGGGATGTTAAGGTCTACAAGAAGCTCTAATTCATGGGAAAATGGTCCCCTCATATATTTCCCAAGTTTTTTTTTGCAAGATGTGTTTATCTGACTTATAGACATTAGAACTTTTTAGGACTTTGATTTCTGTATATATAATGGTTTACTTAATTGACTTACTATATAGTGGAACAATGTTTAATAATTTCTAGATAATTAATAATTTTGATTTTTTAAGAGATATATTAGGAAGTTCTAATGTAGGTGTTTGGAATCACTAAAGGGTCGCTGGGTGAGTCACTTCATTTTTGCAGGGATTCACAAATCCTAAACACCACACTTGTGTATAGTTAACTGTTGTCTACCAAACACTACATTTGTTTTGCTATTGACATGGATTGTAAAGCCACATATATAGCTGCTTACCAAACAACCTCCAAGTCTTATTTCGGTCTTATGTTCTTATATTAACATACATATGTCGTATGACATGTAATGATGCCAGCAAGAGCCCTGTAAATCAAGCAACATCAAAGGCGATGCTGACCCAAATGATCAGCATTGTATTCCGTAGAATGGAGTCTGATCAGGTATGAGAAACATCATGCATGTGTTGTTTGTGTGTTCGCAAGAACAAATCTCTAAACACATTAAATCTGTTGATGCTATAATATATTTTCAGAGTACCATTCATGTTTCAAAGGAGATTCAGAACTCTGGTTCAAGTGGTTCTGATTCACATAGAGTAGATACATCAAATGATAGTTCGGCAGCAATTGGTGAAGCAAGCTCTGCACAGGATCAAAATGAGAAAGAGATGACATTGGGAGATGCACTTTCTGAAAACCCCGTGAAAGATGCTTCACTTGTATCTGTAGAGGAGCTCCAAAATCTTGCTGGTGGTGCTGATATAAAGGTGGTGATTTTGCATCATCTATTTTTTTATTGTAACGTATCTAACATAATCATTAATTTCCGTATAATCTCTTCTGGAGAACTTATTGGATTTTTATCTCTGTGGATATTCTGTAATGGCACCCGCTGGATACTAATGGGATTCTCTTCGTTTTGCAGGGTTTGGAGGCGATGCTAGACAAGGCAGTGCATCTTGAAGATGGGGATAAGACTAAACAGTATGCAGTTCTTTGTTATTTTTATGTAGGAGTTGTGTTTGTTTAACTATCTCCTGATGGTAATCTAACGACATTGTTTTTTCTAAAATAAAATTTTTGATGAAAAAGTGGTATGGATCTTGAGAGCATGAGTATTGGGCATCGAGATGCCCTCCTGCTATTCCGTACTCTTTGCAAGGTTAGTATTTTTTTAAAAAAACTTGTGGTTAGTTGTTGTGGATTCTTGGATAGTTTTCTAATACTAGTGTTTGCAGATGGGCATGAAGGAGGACAGTGATGAAATTGCAACAAAGACACGTGTTTTGTCTCTAGAGCTTCTGCAGGTATTTCTCAGCTTTCAATTGAACTTGTGTTTTGTAATGTCTCTCTGTGTGATACTGAGGGTCTGAATTTTGGAATCTCTTTTAGCTGGAACACTAAGTTTTTATGGACATGTATGTTACTGCTTGAGCCTGTGCTATTGGCTTTGGACATAGTTGACTTAATCTTTAAAAGCAAAAAGTTGCCCTTTCCGTTATTGTATGAAGCATTGGCTCCTTGGATCTTTGATCAGTTTAACTTGGAATTATGAGCTTGTACATTTAATGCTTGTAACATCGAGATAAAAGATAGGCATTAATGTTGTGTTGTGTTCACTTCATTGTTGACATTTAGTAATTGATTATGTTTGTAGTGATCCTTTGGGGTAATCTGCAGTCGAATTTTCAAGAGAATGCTATCTGCTATACGTTTGATTTTGCTTATTATGTGTGGCTACCTTGTTGGAGCGTTGTGCTCTTGTTGAGTAAGTGTCTTGAAATTGTGCATTGGTTTTAAGAATAATGCGCCATGGAGCTTCCTGCTCCATGTTTCTTTGGAGACTTGGATGCGGATAACTAAAAAGGTGCAAAGACATGCTTTTGGAGAATGAATTTGTTTCTCATTGTACACTGTTGTGATCACATACCGAGTATAAAAAGATTTTTATGATGAAGAGAAAAGATTGTAGAGAAGTTATCCTTTAGACACAAATGTTATTACATTGGTATGAAATTATGTTGAATCTTCATTAAGGGGATTCTCCTCTTCTTACGGCTTGAGTCTTAACAAGACTAAGTGGTAACTGGTACCTATATTGGATTTTGCATGAATCTATGTTCCTGCCAATTGCAGCATAAATCATCAACAATCCAGTATTTAGTTCAACAATTACAAACAAGTCAATATTATTTGAAGTGGTAACTTTGCTAGATTTTCTTCCACGAAGCTTCTACTTTGTCTTGATTTTGTTTGAAACTGTAATTTTTATAAAAATTTGAGCTTCCTACACTCTCTCTCTTCCTTAACTTTCTCTCACCTATCTCCAAATCTCTTAACGTGACTTTTTATGGTGACCAAGTAGCTAAGTATCTTTAGAGCGGCTTGGAAGTTTAGATGAAAGCAGGGCATGAAAAAGGGATATATAAGGATTTGATAGTAACTATAGAAAACTACATGCTTATATGCTTTGCAAATGAAATTACTGTATATGAAATTGAAAAGACATTTATATGGATGCCAATTATTCCAACTTTTCAATTAGCTGTTTACTTTATTTCGAATCATTTGATAGATTTCTTGTCCCATCGCTTTAATTTGAGGTCTTGAACAGCTGCTGAAATTATTTTTTTTCACATTGTACTACTTTTTCTCTTGAAGGGTGTGTTGCTTATTGTTAGATGTTTAATATATAATAGGCCAATGGGTGTAAAGTACTCATAATTTGTGTATGGGAATTGATGGAAGACTTTCATGTTTGTTGCTTCAGTTGGTTTGTGGTTTGGGACTTTGAAAATTTTTTCTTTCTCTATTCGTTTGTGCATATATTTTCATTCATATATCCGTTGGTAACTATTAATTTTTGTTACAGGGTTTATTGGAAGGTGTCAGCCATGCATTTACTAAAAACTTCCATTTCATTGACTCGGTAAAAGCATATCTCTCCTACACTTTGTTGCGGGCATGTGTTTCGTCATCCCCTGTGATCTTTCAGGTTTACTACCTTTCTTTTCCTAACCTTTATTGATTTATTGAGCACACTATATTGCTATTGAATTTCCCTGTCTTATGTTTGTTCTAACAGCATGCAGCTGGAATATTTTCTGTGTTATTGTTACGATTTAGAGAGAGCCTCAAGGTACTATTGTTGTTATGTCTGGTTTAATGTTTTTATCATTACACAATCTTATACCTGAACCTTTTTGTATGGTCTTCTAGGGCGAGATTGGGATATTCTTTCCCTTGATAGTGTTAAGGTACTTGGATAATGTAGAGTCTCCTCCAAACCAGAGGTTAAGTGTACTGAGGTAAGGATTTGATCCCAAATTATCCTTGACATTTCATCTATCACTTATGTTGGTCAATGTGTCTCATTACGTTGGCATCTCACAAAATTTTGTAGGATGCTTGAGAAGGTATGCCGGGATTCCCAGATGCTTGTGGATATATTTGTTAATTATGACTGTGATCTTGATGCACCAAACCTTTTTGAACGCTTGGTAATTTCTTATTCTACGTCTTAGTAGTTAACTGTTTGAAATTTTTTGCCTTGTTTTGACATCTTTAGTTGTTAATTCAAGGTTACAACTTTGTCAAAAATAGCTCAAGGAACTCAAGCATCTGATCCAAATTCTGTAGCTTCCTCACAAAATGCATCGGTCAAGGGTTCATCACTACAGGTGAACTGTTTTGTACTTGATTCAGATGATAGGCCATCAAGCTTTTGAATTTCCTTGCATTCTGTCTAGTGACCCGGTTAACTTTCTCTGTCTTGTTGTCCTTTATATGTCCAACACTTCAACCCTTTTTTTGATCCAGCTATGGTTTTTTTTTTTTCTTTTTTCTTTTTTTTTTCTTCCAGTTTTGTGTATTCATTGTTCTATAACTCAGTTTTACTTTCTTGTTTTATAAAATAAATTGGCATATATTTCATTTATGCCCTTATCATAATATTGGATACTAGAGTCCATAGTGTAAAAATGCGGTAACGGTTGCGATTGCGGTAACGTGAGTGATGCGATTATCATAATGGCTAAATATCGGTCGAAACCATAAGAAATCTCTTGATGCGGCCCAAAACGCGGTTTTTTTTACACCTTAACAACGCGGGAAATATCAGTTCGTTTGTTTTGAAAACCTTTACAATGCGGCCAATGCGATGTGATGCGGCCTTGTTTTTATTCTATGCTAGAGTCAAAGTTGTTAGTTTGTTTATGTCTGTCATTTCTTTTGTACTGTTGTGTATCATTTGGTGATTTCATTTATTCATTTATATCTTGAGTGGATTGGTTGATTTTGAACTCTTTTTGAACTTGTATTACTCTACTATTGTCACATTAAGAGAATCGTGTTTACTAGACAATATATTTATCTTTCTGTCGTGGTTTTATATCGAAGTAGTTCAGAAATGCAACAATGAGATCAGTAAATTAATGACTGCTTTTTATACAAAGTGATGAGTATCTTTATCCACTCCATAGTTGAAAAAATTCATGAGTTATTATGTGTCATAAATAAAAAAAACATTGTTCTTTTTGCTACTGAAGGTTGATGATTCTGAAATTTTTATTTTCATTGGTGCTGAGGCATGTTTGAATATGCCTTGTACATGCCACATGCTACTCAATGTATTAATGAATTATGATCCATGGATGTGCTTAGATAGAAAATTCGATGATTAGGGCCGCATACAAGTATTTTTATGTTTCCTTTCATCTACTTTTTCGAGTCTCATTTTCGATGCTTACTTTCATTTCAGTGCCTTGTAAATGTGATTAAATCTTTGGTTGACTGGGAGAAGTCACTTAAAGATTTGGAAAAGCAGAGCTCCCTTGAGGATGAGCTTTCTGGCAAAGATTCGGTCAAGATGGAAAATAAAGAGGATGCTTCCAATGATTTTGAGAAGGCAAAGGCTCACAAGTCTACAGTGGAAGCAGCTGTAGCTATGGTAAGGTCCAAGACTGGTTACTAATCTCTTAGTTATTGTGCCTGGAACTGAGACCAAATTTGGACTCTTAGTTTTGTTTGCTTATCGATCAAATTTTCATGTGTTATGTATCTTATAGATGGCTGCATCATTTTACGAAGCATTAATAATGAGGAGAATATGTAGAAAAGTAGGCTGGTACTTGTAGTGGTTTGTATTAGTTACTTAGTTCCATTACCCCAATGCCATTTAGTGGTTTCCATCTAAATAATACAAAACATGAGAAGGAAAATATTAGTTTAGTGCAAAAATCATAAATATAAGAATAAGAAAAGGAAACAAGGATAGAAAGCTAAAAAAGATAGACAGGTAATTTCGAGCAAATGCAATGCTCCAAAACAATTCTAATTCAGTCCCTTCATAAGCATGGTATTCATTAATCATTAGTACATTATATCTATATATAGCCACCAAGTTTAACAACTTGATGGTAAATCTGTTACAAGATTCCCTTCTAGAATGACCTCCTATCAAACTGCTTCCACATCATCAATCCATAACAAACCATTAGTTCTACTGCTCAGCTGGCATGTAGAATCATTACATAAACATTCCTAAATGAAAAATGCAATAGTTCATTGTAATCCGAAACCCAAAACCTATAAATCTTTGGCCTCGTTGAAGTAAGGGATACATCTCCGCACACCCTCCCTAAAAAAGCATCATATATTTGTTTTCTTCAATCATATAATTAGTTTAGACCTCCTACAATGAACAAAGTTCTTATGTTACTCCTAATATATATAATACTACCTCCGATTCATAGAGAATGGGACATTTGTTTTTTGACACTATTCAATTATTACTCTTAATTTGTATTTTATTCTTAATTTATAGATTAGAACATAGTCAAGTGAGATCTTGTATGATTCGTCTCAATGCAAAGATTATTAATATTCACTTTTTATAATATTTCGTTATGTATAAGAAGAGATATTAAGCATTGAATAAATGCATTGGATAGTGTGAAAAAACAAATGTCTCATTCTCTATGATTAGGAGGGAGTATGTAATTTAAGAAAAAAATTATGGTGGAATTGTAGTAGCCAGAGTGTTCAACTTATATTCGAAAAATGATAAGGTTAACTTTTAATGTTTTTGGTATAATAACATTAAAATGGAATCAAATAAAAATATTTTCGTTGTTAATGACCCCTTTAAATTGAAATAATTCACTAGTAAAGGTCCTTTTTAAATTTCAAGTTAAATAAACCAATCTATTTCTATGTTAGGTAAATTCTAATAAATGTAATTAACCTATATCGTTTTTTTTACCTTATTTAGATCTTTCGATGCAATATAAATTTCTTGTTGATTGATTTTAAAATTTAGTTAAATTATTTAGTTTTTAAAGATGATAAATTTTCGGTATGAAATTATATCAAATCATTACATTATCTTATATAGCTTTATCTAAGGGAGAATCATATAACTTTTTTCCTTTTAAAATTGGTAAATGAGTCAGAAAATGATTGTCTTGTAAGTTTTATTTGACACATAAGCCAACATCAACTAATATAGTTGTTCCATTTGGAGGGGCTTTGTGGGGATGAAATTTGAAATTTTCCAATGTTTTTATTATATTGTGTGATGCTGGAGACAATGGATTTATATCTTCCTTCCTTTTGTTGCTACAGTTTAATAGGCAGCCCAGCAAGGGTGTGGAGTATCTAATCTCTAATAAGTTGGTAGAAAATACACCTGGATCTGTTGCAGATTTTTTGAAGCACACATCCAATTTGAACAAGGTATATGGTATAACTGTTATCTTGTACTGAATTTCTATTCTATGATAAAAGGGATTTGATGTTTAGTTGCTCTCTGTTCTGCAGGCTATGATCGGTGATTACTTAGGCCAACATGAAGATTTTCCCTTGTCCGTCATGCATGCTTATGTTGATTCCATGAATTTTTCGGGAATGACTTTTGGCACTGCAATAAGAGAGTTTCTTAGTGGGTTTAGACTTCCTGGAGAAGCTCAGAAGATTGACCGTATTATGGAAAAATTTGCTGAACGGTGGGTAACTGCAAAACTGTTAAACATTTTATACAACATGAAATTGCCGTAAGCACCAAATGACTTTTACCTAGGCAAGGTTAAAGGGGTTCGATGTATGCAACCTTACCCTTCAATAACAATGAGACTCTTTGACTGTGTCCTGTTGAACCATTGATTGCAAATATCATGTACTGATCTACAATTTCACATATATAAGTTGATTATTTGACATTCTATGATTTGAAGATATCCTCACATTTTGGTGACTGTTAACTCCTAAAATACTTTGTCCTAGCAAGTGGCAGTTTGAAATATCCCCAAGCCTTAGGGGGCGTTTGGTACAAGGGAATGAAACTTGTGAGACTTTAAGATGAGACTTTTAAGTTGAGACTTTGAAGATAAAAAAGTCTCATCCCTTGTTTGGCATGTGAGGGACTTGGAAGAAATTCATAAAATCAAAGTCTCATTTTCTATTCTCATTCCCTTTAATCAAACAAATATTTAGACTTATTTCGGAGATAAAGTCCCATTCACTCCCTTAAATCCCACATGCCAAACACCCCTTTAATGTATGAGTCACTTGTGATGGCCTCTTAACAGTGTGTTCTATTTTGTTTATCTAAAATCTATCAGAACTTATCATAGTTTTGGACCTTGTGGTTTGAACTTTGGCAACCCTGCTGGTTATTATATGAACTTATCTGAACTTGTTGGACCTTTATACTTGGTAGTGTCACCTCCTTGAATGCCCTTACTAAAATTTAAAGTTTTAAACCAATGCGAATTTAGGAGTCTTATCTTTTCATTTGATACTTCAATATTGCTGCACCTATTTTTGTTTACCCCAAAATGTTTGTTTTGTTGAATGAAAACATTCTTAACAACTATTGAAAGGAGCCATGGGAGATGTTATATAGAAAGCATTGTATAATAGGAATTACCTATATCTTATTTTGTTCTTTATTAGAGGCCCTTTCCATTGTGGTTCAAATTCATTGGACTAATCTAAAATGATGAAGACACTGACTAGTTTTTCCGCTGAACTGATTTTCAAGGTGTTTGTGACTAAGCATTGTCGCATCTGTATATTTTTACTCATTCTGATGTTTTCCTTTTTGACTAACTGCATGGCTTATGCAACTTTTTGAATGAAGTTTATGTATTTCTTACTGTTATATCTGTATTTAAAATGTCTCCTGCAGTTATTGTGCAGATAATCCAGGACTCTTTAAGAATGCAGATACAGCTTATGTTCTTGCCTATGCAGTCATCATGCTGAACACAGATGCTCATAATCCTGTGGTGTCAACTAGAATGTCAAAAGCTGATTTTGTACGTATGAATACTATGACTGATGCAGATGAGACTGCACCACAGGAGCTCTTAGAGGAGATCTACGATTCTATTGTAAAAGAAGAAATAAAGATGAAAGATGATCTGCCCAGCATTGGAAAGAGTAGCAGACAGAAACCTGAAGCTGAAGAAAGAGGGCGACTGGTCAGCATCCTTAATTTGGCTCTTCCTAAGCGGAGGTCTTCAACAGAGGCAAAATCTGAGACTGATGCTATAGTGAAGCAAACACAAGCCATTTTTAGAAACAACGGTACAAAAAGGGGGGTTTTCTACACCTCACTAAAAGTTGAACATATAAGGCCCATGGTTGAAGCAGTGGGATGGCCTTTACTTGCTGCATTTTCAGTTATCATGGAGGAAGGAGATAATAAGATAAGGGTTGTGGCATGCATGGAGGGGTTCAAATCCGGAATTCACATCACACATGTTCTAGGAATGGATACAATGCGTTATGCCTTCTTGACATCATTAGTCAGGTAAGTTTGAGTTCCATGCCATTACATCCTAAAGAAAATGTGATTTCTCTTATTCTCTATCATTATGAAATACCAGTCACTTGAATTTGACTGGACTAATATCCTCACTTGTTTATGATTTTTCTGGGACAAGGTTGTGTTCAGTTTATTTTAAAATATGATACCAGTCTCTGAGAATGTTGCAGGGTTCTCCTACAGTTCAATTTCTTTGCAATGGTTGCCAGCTTATCCTTCTCCTTTAAACTTCTAGCTCATCAATAGCAGCCCGACGCCAAAGCCGTTATCCTAATAATATAGGGGTGACTACATAAAGCAAAACAAATCAATGGGGGAAAACATTGCTAACAAAGATTATTATGTTCTATCTAATACCAACAATAATTTGTAATATTAACCTTCAACTAACACAATTAATAATGCTTACATTCTTTTTACTTATTCCTATATATAGTCATATGCATGTAAATTTCAACTATTCATGTCATTCTTCACTAATATCATTTAGGTCATGTTTGGTCTACTCTTCCTTTTTAAGCCCCTCAAAACCCAAAATTTCAACCTTCCATTTTTCATCAAATGCATTTTTCAGTCTTTGTACATTACATAACCAATATAGACTATCTTATCCCATTTTGTCTTCAATATCTACTACTCCAAGAATTTTTCTTATGTCATCTTTTTGAATTCTATCTTTTAGGGCATGTCTGGTCCACTGATTCATAAAATAGAACTCTCATCTTTTTATGATGATCTCTTCAATATAGTAGTGCAGTTTTGATGACAATCGCGTAGAAATTTTCTTTTAACCTTGGCAGCGCCCCTCGACCACATAAGATTTTGGTTGTAGCTCTCCATTTGACTGGAAATACCCAACTTGCGAATCCTATATCTAACATCTTGATCATATCTCTTTTCTTGTGGAAAATTTAGCTATCGAATGGATGAGAGGATGTGAAAATGTTATGTTAAGAATCTGTGGCATTGTAACTTTGTGCTGTTTTCTCTGTTTCTGGAGTTCTTCCCTGAAGATAATTTTACGCAATTCTCTGAAAATTCAGTTTATTGATTTTCTGGGAAAATATTGCCTCCTGTTCTTTATTGATTTAATTGGAAAATTTTACTTTTGTTTGTTTCTCCTTAATCTTAAAAGACTTTGTACATTCAGATAAAAGACTTATCAGTCTGTTGTTGACAGGTTTCCTTTTGTTATCATTTGACATTTTCTTCTTCTATTCATACCTTTCTGAAATACATTTGTTTTGGATCTGTTTAGTTGGTTTCCTTGAAGCTGTTAGTATAAAACATGGTATAAAATTAGTTTGATTGATCCCTTTTCTACAGGTTCACTTTCTTGCATGCGCCGAAGGAGATGCGCAGCAAAAATGTTGAAGCCTTGCGAACTTTACTCTCTCTATGCGAGTCTGACATTGATTCTCTTGAGGACACATGGAATGCTGTTCTAGAATGCGTTTCTCGGCTGGAGTTTATCACCTCAAATCCTGCGATTGCTGCTACTGTGATGCATGGATCAAATCAAATCTCCAGGGATGGACTTCTTCAATCATTGAGAGAGTTGGCTGGGAAACCTACAGAACAAGTATTCTTAAACAGTGTCAGATTGCCAAGCAGCGCAATAGTTGAGTTTTTCACAGCTCTGTGTGGGGTTTCTGCAGAAGAACTAAAACAAACACCAGCTCGGGTCTTTAGTCTACAGAAACTTGTTGAAATAAGTTACTACAACATGGCCCGTATACGTATGGTATTTCCTCTACATAATGCATTTTCTTTTCTTTTTTTATTATGTGGTCATTTGATGGGGATTGGAGAAGATACTTTTTTTATTTTGAATTATGGTTCTTAGTGAGAACTTCCACTTTAAAGGATACCTTAAAATTCATGATTCATCAATATGTTTCTGAATGAGAGGGTTGGTGTCTGAATTCCTTTCAGGTGTGGGCGAGAATATGGTATGTCCTCGCCAACCACTTTATAGCTGCTGGAAGTCATCACGATGAGAAGGTGGCTATGTATGCTATCGATTCCCTGAGGCAGCTTGGAATGAAGTATTTAGAACGGGAGGAGCTCACCAATTTTACATTCCAAAATGACATTTTGAAGCCTTTTGTTGTTCTTATGCGGAACAGTAGAAGTGAATCCACAAGAAGACTTATTGTAGATTGTATTGTTCAGGTTTCTGAGTTGATATTTCTCTTTTTTCCTCTTTGATCTTGTTTTCCAGGGTTGGTAGTAACTTGAGTATCACTTTTATACCTATATTTTTATTGTGGCTATGAATTTTCAGATGATAAAATCTAAGGTGGGAAGCATAAAATCAGGCTGGCGAAGTGTCTTTATGATTTTCACTGCTGCTGCAGATGACGAATCAGAACCTATTGTTGAAAGTGCATTTGAAAATGTGGAGCAGGGTGAGTTTGGCAGTTGCATTTCTTATCTCTATTAAACTTGTCGGATGGAGATGATTGTTATCTGATACGTTTACTTTCAGTGATATTGGAACATTTTGATCAAGTTGTTGGGGACTGCTTTATGGACTGCGTCAACTGTCTTATTGGTTTTGCAAACAATAAAACTTCTCACCGTATAAGTCTGAAGGCTATTGCATTATTGCGTATTTGTGAAGACCGCCTTGCAGAGGTTTGGTTTCCTGTCATCAATAAAGTAACATACATGTATTTTGTAATTTTTTTGCTGTCTATGTTCATCTAAATTTTAGCTTATTTGCTTGTTCGTAATGACTTAGGCTATCTCTATTGACAATTAAAACCATCATCACTTGTATTTTTAACCTAAAAGAGATCAGAATGGCGTTTCATTCTTTGTTTATGTGCAAAGTCAAGTGACATTGCCTATGAGTTGTGCTAGCTCTGTGATGTTTATTTCTCTGAAAGGTGGATGTGTGGTGACGTTGCTAACGAGTTACTGTCCCATGAGCGATTAGATTGATTATTGGCTCTTGCAGTTGTCCCCATCTGATGGGATTTAGTCTTTGGCCTAGTATGCTTGTATTATCACATGCTATTTTTTCCTTCAATATTTAGTTATCAACATATACCAGTATTGTAAACCTTTTTTTCATTGTGATTATTTTCCCTTTGTGGAATAAATCATTATTAATGTCAAGTTTCACTATATTCATGGATATATGTTGCTATAAAATTCTTAAATTTTATTTTATGTTTTCACTTTGTGAATGTTTATGTGGGAATCAATAGTGTCCTTTTGTGAATTTGTTTTTACTTTCACGTTCATGTAATATGAACTAGTTGATGATGTGAATATGTAATACATGTTGTTCCAAAAGGTTTTCAGAAGGAAGAGATTGGTGTAATAACCTTCTATACTGATATTGCATTCATAAAGTGGTGGAATGTATGTGATCATTGTGTTTCCCTTACTCTCAGCTAAATGGACTGCTCTATGTCAAATGGTAGGGACTTGTACCTGGTGGGGCTTTAAAGCCTATTGATGCTAGCCCAGATGCTAGTTCTGATGTGACAGAGCATTACTGGTTTCCAATGCTGGCTGGTTTATCAGATCTTACTTCAGATCCAAGAGTCGAGGTCAGAAATTGTGCGCTGGAAGTTCTGTTTGATCTATTGAATGAGAGAGGCACCAAGTTCTCTCCATCGTTCTGGGAGAGTATTTTCCGCCGTGTCCTTTTCCCTATCTTTGATCATGTAAGACATGCTGGAAAGGAAGCCTCATCTGATGATGAATGGCTCCATGAAACCTGCATTCACTCACTTCAGTTGCTGTGTAACCTTTTCAACACTTTCTACAAGGTATGCACGTGCTTACTTTTGAATTGTCTCATTTAAAAATATATCTAGGCTATGATATTTTGTCACTTCATGAGCTCTTTTGGAATTGATGTCATAAATAATTTCGTATGAATGTTTTTTCAAGAATGACCATAACTCGAGGTCTAGCTCGAAATATCAGTCAAGTTAAGCTTCTGCATATACACATACATGTACAATTCTATGTTATAGCTGGGAGACCCAAGTGATACAGCATAGAAGTATATACAATAACAAACTATTGCGAAGGAAACACTTGAAAAAAGGCTGCATCAAACATTTTTGTGAAAGACGCATTATTTCAAGCTCTGTGGACGAATATGTTATTTAAATTTAGTGAAGATGATGTTGAGTCTAAGTGTTATTGTATGTCCTTTTGTCTTAAATACTGGGTAGCCTCCAGTATGCTGCTTCATGTCTATCCATTGTGTTTCATTTCTGTTTATATGTATGATTTAATTTTGGGACTCCATTTTCTATTTTAACTACAGTTTATGCTTACTGCAGGCTGATGGGATTGATTTACGTTTTTTGAAACCAAGCTTCTTTATAACTAATAGCAATATTTCTGTTTTTTTAGGAAGTATGTTTTATGCTGCCGCCATTGCTTAGCTTACTCTTGGATTGTGCCAAGAAGACAGACCAATCAGTGGTGTCTATAGCTCTTGGTGCGCTTGTTCATCTAATAGAAGTTGGCGGACATCAATTCAGTGACAAGGATTGGGATACCTTGTTGAAAAGCATAAGGTTTGTGCATGCTTTTACCCTCTTCCTTCTCAAATTACTTTATGACTTTGCTTTCTTCTGCCTACAGAGATGCTTCATACACTACTCAGCCACTTGAACTGTTGAATGATTTGGGTTTTAACAATTCAAATGCACCTAAGCACCCGAGAGAATTGATGCCTGATGTTGATGGTGTACATGTTAATTCCACTGGGAACGAGTCTGTAAGTGACAGGAAATTTGATGCTAATGAAGTTGATGGGTCATCTCATATGGTTGATAATGGTGCTGCTCCACTTCAAAATTCAGAAGTATCTGAAGGTGATTAGAATTTTCTTGTTGCTTGTGACAGGGTTGAGTCTCGGTGAATTAAGAAGACAAAGCTAATATTGTTGTGCTGCAGGATTACCATCACCCTCACAGAAGTCCACTGACTCTGGGGACCTGCAGAGAAATCAGAGCTTAAGTCAAAGAATAATGGGCAATGTTAGTTTTCTTAGAAGCTTCACCTCCAAGGCAAAATACCAAGAACTTGAGATTGCTGTGCAACCTCAAACACAGGTAATTTATTGTTCCCAAATTTTTTTAATATTTGAATTTCAATTGGGGCTTGGGAGTGCCTAGGTTATGAAAATTATGAGGGCTTACTTCGTTGTGGGGAGAAGGGGGAAAAAGCCGACTCCACTAGTCCCATCCACATTTGCAGTAATTACTTTTGTTGGTGTCACCTAGCACCATTGCTTTGTATGTTGTGGTGGCTACTAACTCATATTTTCTGTCTTTCCTGAACCTCTTTGAACTTAGTTGCCAGAACCCTTGGAGTTTGATTCCAAGGATGAAGCTGAAAGCCAGTTGCTGACAACCATTAGGGGTAAATGCATCACTCAGTTGTTGCTTCTGGGTGCAATAGATAGTATCCAGGTATCCAGTTCCTCTAGTTAACTTTTTGTGGACAACCATTATTGGTTGTCGATTATTGTGTGTTTATACACGTGACATACGGAAAATATTATGTTGGCTGTGGGACGCAAAAATGCTATTTTTGGTAATTTGTTTACTCAAGGTACTGCTTCAGCCTGGCCTGGAGATGTGTATTACCAATTTCATATCTCTTGCCATAAACCTTGAACTATTTAATCTTATATTGAATTATTAAGCAGTTTTTCTATTTACTTGCAATTTATTTTCAATGAGTCTCCTGTTAAATGGCTATGTGTGACTGGCTCGGGCCCAATAATTTTTAAATTTTTTTTGACATTCTAATTTCAAGACTTCAAAGGCCAGTAGACTTATAAGGCCAATTTCAAAGTTTTGTATACCAATTTTGATGTTTGAGTCATCCTCCTTTGAAATTGGAATGAGAATTTGAGCTTTGAAATTTAAGTCTTGAAATTGGCCTTTTGAGTCTTGGAATCGTCAACTTTCATGACTTAAATTGGTTTTTTAAGTCTTGGAATTGACCTTTTAAGTCTTGAAATAGGTAAAAAATAATAATTGGGCCGGCCCAATAAGACGCTTCTCACAAGTGAGACGGTCTCACCCAAGATTTTGTGATTCATTTTACTGGTCCATTGTTTTTGCAATGATAAAAAATTTCTTTATGAAACCTCTATGAATCATGTAATCATTTCTCGATTATGAAGTTTCAGATGGTGGCTGAATTTGAACAATACATATATTTATGCACTTGCATCAAACATGTCGAAAGATATCATCAAAAAAAACATGTCGAAAGATAGTTTTTCCCGTTTTAAATCTCAAATGTATTTTGAAATGGCCTCAAGTGCGACACGGGCAATGCAAATAGTTTACGACTCTTGCATCCCACTGTCAAAGTTGGCACACAGTGATGTAGCTGAGATTTATCAACCTGGTTCTTAGTAGACTTGTTTGAGACAGCTGTAATCTGGAAGTGTTAATTGTGATTTTGCTGAGATGGACTAATATGTCAAACAAGCATCAACCATGCATCTCTTGTAGAGTCAGATAATTTGTGACTTCAGCTTTTGATTTAAATTTGATCTTTTTCATGTAGAAAAAATATTGGTCGAAACTGGGAGCGCCACAGAAGGTTACTATAATGGAAATTTTGCTGTCCATATTGGACTTTGCTTCTTCATATAACTCATACACTAATCTTCGAGTGCGCATGCGCCGCATACCTGCTGAAAGGTAACCGCAGCTTCATTCAAGTTCCCTCGTGGTTTATATTGCTGATGCTTTCTGTTGTGTTGCATATAAATTACCTGTGTGCTGTTGGACTTCATTTAATACCACTCTTAGTATGTTAATATGCAGTTATTTTATTTTTGTATAAGAGTGGAGACTGATGTGTACATTTCTTGATACACAACCATGTTTCTCTGATGTTCAGTAAGTTATTAAGCCTCTAGTTCATAATACTTCATGCAGACATGTACAGTTATGCGCTAGAAACAAATTTTCTCAATCTTGATATTATTCCCTGCAAGTCCAGGATAAAATATAAAATTTCTGCGATGATATGGTCGCCAAAATATAGTGGGTTTCTTACTTTAACGTACAGTTCTAAATTGAAAATTCCAGTTGGGAACATATGGTAACCTAACTCTACACCTTCATTCTACAAAGGATCACTGTAGTATGCTTCAGCAGGGGAGAATCTGGGTTCAAACTTCCTGGTGGCACCAACATCATCAATCCATTATACATTAGCCATCCCAAGATTAACAAGTAATAACTACTAGTAAATTAGTAAATCTATGTAACTTAATGTTGTAAATAGGAATAAAATTGAAGATTCAAATTAAGAAATCCTATTTTTTCGGGATCCCGAAATAATACATGAAATTGGAGTCATTTGAAGAAAGCGGCAGTAGCAACCACCTAGGGCAGCAACGTGCGAGATGCGGGCAGTGAGCGTGAGAGACAAAATCTACAGTTTTTGCAAACTTCTCGAAAAGTGTAAACAACGTGTCTTGTTTTTAAAACGATCGCTGATTTGTAAGTGAATTTCAGGGCAAGATCCGACCAATTGATGCTGTGTTGCATTTTAGAAGTAGAACCCTAGCAATGGCGGTAGACCCTACATGAAATTGAGGGCTTTGGGATGCCGCATGATTGAATTTCAGAGTTTCTTTAAGCGCCTGAAATTGGGAGTGTGTTGCGGTGGCGAGAGACGCAGGCGAGGGTGTGAGGCTGAGCATGAGAGTGAGTGACTGGGTGTCATGGGTGAGGGTCGAAGTTTTAAGGTTTTGCTTAGAGTTTCTTTGTAAGAGAGAATGAGATGGAACAATTTTTATTTTTTAAAATTTTTTTGCCTTGGGGCTTTTGTCACCATATGCCACAATGTATGTTCGCCCCTGTGCTTCAGTTCTGAGAACCTGAATACATTTTCCTTTTAAAGAAATAGACATGATTAGCTGGCATTAACTAACACGCTTGACTATATATCTTCTCCAAATTACTCCCAAAAGGATCCATATGCATCAGCTTTTCAATGTGTAAACATGTTTTATACTAAGTTTGGATGGAAGGAAATGGAGCAAACGTTAGGGGTGGGAAATGATGGGATGACCTTTCTCTCGTTAGCAAAAGGTAAGGGAAGAGGATTGGAAGGATGAATTTTTTTACATTGTCCAAAATAAATCCTTCCAATATTGAAAAAATTTGAAAGGAAAATACATCAACCTTTCCTCCCCTTCCCTTCCCTCCTCTTCCTTTACTTTCTCAAATGTTATCCAAATACACTCTTATGCTTTCTTTATGTCTACAAACTGTTTACTGTAATGTGGAGAAAACTAAAAGACAAATGGTTCCTATGTGTTATGCATTTTGGATTATTGGTTTTCCTTTGCCTCTACGATCTAGGAAACACATCTTTGATATTGTCGTCTCTATGACTTAGGAAACAGACCTTTGATAATTGATTGTACATTCTCTTTTATGTGTAACCTAAATGATTGGTTCATTCAATAATCGAGCTTGACACTCTGCAGGCCTCCATTAAATCTTCTACGCCAGGAATTGGCAGGAACTAGTATATACCTGGACATATTACAGAAGTCCACTTCAGAACTCAATTCTAGCAATGAGAACAATCTTCAAACGAATGATTCAAATGCATCCCCGGTGCAGAAAGACATAAGCTCAGAGGCTTCCTCCTCTGTGGATGAGAAGCTTGGTCGTATTGCAGAAGAGAAATTGGTATCATTTTGTGGAAATGTCCTGAAAGAGGCGTCTGATTTTCAAACTTCTGCTGGAGAGACTACTGATATGGAAATTCATCGGGTATTGGAGTTGCGTTCTCCAGTAATTGTGAGGGTAGGTTCCTCACTTCTAATTCTGGAATGTTTCTTTTAATTAGGCATCCAGTCTGTCTTGAACAATTTTGTTGACATTTATAGAAATAGATTAAAGTGGTTGTCAATTAAAAGACATAAAAGTCTCACTCACCCTAATGATTTATGAAATTCAAAGATTGTTTCTGATGAAAGTTTTTGTACGAGTGCGCTTAATTCTTGAGATTGTATCTTTGCATAAGTGAAGAATCAAGAGTTTTAGCTGTTTCCATTACCATTATTAAATCTACACGTGGCTGCACGCACTGACTTGTATTAGACACGAAAATGACTTCAGCTTCTATCTCTAATTCTTTTTTCCTTAAAATGCTTAATATGCGTACCATCGACAATCAATTGGATTGTTTGATCACCAGAAAAGGAAATTGTCTGGGCTGGTACTTTATGAATGATGAATATGCTTGGACATTATGTTATATTTGTTACAAAACGCTCTTGAATCCTATGGAATAAGAATAGCAAAAAAAAGCTGCTACGTTGGAAATTATTTTTTTGTGCTGAATATCCCTTTTTTGTGTCTTTCTACCTTCTTGTTAGCTGCAAATTGGAGTTCTGTGTTGCCTCAGAACTTTTTAGCGAGGATGAGTCTGGTAGTCCTGGGCTGAACGGTTTTCGTTTGTTTTAGTTATCACTCTTTTGGGGTTTTTTGCTTTGAAAAACTGGAGCTTTGTTATGTTTAGTACACCCAACCCCCCCAAACCTTACCTAGGCGAGGTCACTTGGCAATGGGGGGGGTGATGGGGTAATGGTGCTGTTGTTATGCTCAAAACACTGTTAGGTAACCACCTTTATGTTCAATGCATTTTGGCCTCCAGTTCTCTGATCCTGGTGGCCCAGCTAATAGCCATCCTGAGAATGAAATTATGCACTTGCTTTTGAATAAGTACAGAGTCCTCGAGAAACGAACGTTTTAGTAAATATTGCCACTTATTAAGCGCTTTTAATGTGATGTCATGTAAAATTTTTATGCCCAAACTGAATGAACTCGACCTTTGTCTTGCAGGTTATAAAAGGCATGTCTTCTATGAATTCTCATATATTCTGCAAACATCTCAGAGAGTTTTATCCATTGCTTACCAAGCTTGTGTGCTGTGATCAGGTGATCATTTTGCTTAGTGTTGGATTCTTTGTAGAAGTATTCATGAAATTTCGATAAGTTTAGCAGCAAATACGGAGTTCTTCGTCATTGACATTACTGAAAGCATTAATACAATCTAATTTATACAGACTGTTGCATTTCCTAGATAGATTGCATCAGTGTTTCTTGATCTATAAAAAAAGTACTAAACAAATCTATAATTTCATTTATTCCGAAAAAGTTACTTTTGTACATTCCACGTTCATCATACCAGATCATAGAGATTAATCGTTTGCCAAAGATATAAAAAGGCATGTAAAAATTATGTATCGTATATCGCCATCACACTCTAATACATGATCGATTTTTTTAGTTTTACGATGCAAATTCTGACATTCATCTTTGTTTCAGATGGATGTCCGCGGTGCACTTGGTGAACTTTACAAGAGGCAACTTAGCATACTGTTACCACAATGATTATTGCTTGCTGTGCTCCATTGTGTTGCTCACATCGGCTGCAAGGTTCACAAGTACAACTCGTGTATTAGGATTATCTCTATACACGCTCGTCCGCATCAAACAACAATTCATTTTTGGCTGGTGTTTTATGTTCATTTCTTGGCGTTTTGAGAATCATTCGAGCTTCATAGACTAGGAAGAGTAAAAAGTTTTCTGTTATGTATAGACTATAGTTTAGTGTATAATGCGGGACTACTAATGTCGATTACAGAAGGTAATATTATTGCTGGATAACAAAGTTAAAGAGCAGTTGATAGGGCTTATGTCTGTTGTATTGAGCCATTCAGTATTATTATACTTGCTTTAATCTTTTCCTGTTCTTGTTTAATTTATACAGATTAATTTTGAGTTTTGTTCATGTCAATTTATTTTTTGATGATTGAATTATCGCAAAATGGTTACTATATTTGTAACTTTTGATTTATAGTAGGTATAACTCGCAAATAACAAACTTTGTAGATATAATTTGTAAAAAAATGAAACTTTGAGGCAATAATTATGTGATTTTTATAGAAAAGAAGACGAACAATTTTTATTTTTATTTTTATTAACGCTTAATGTGACGTTAAAAAGGCTTAAAGTCTTAAACCAATTTTATTTTTTCTATAGTAAAAATAATTAATTATTTCAAATTTGATTTTAAGTGGTTTAAGAACATTTAATTTACTTTATAATAAATGATTAGGCCTTAATTGAATTGTGAAAAACATTTGAAACCCTAATTCAAGAATTAATAATAATATAAAATTAATCCATAATAAAAGAGCACGTTGGAAATAACGTAGTTGACGCAATATTAGCTATGTTCAGACTTAGCCTATAGTCTTACCGTTACTCTCCTGTGAGATGGCCTTAGCCGTGTAACCGGTTCAGGTCTAATAACATTTTAAAAATATTTTAACATACTAATTTCAAAATTTAAAAGGACAATTTCAAGATTTAAAAATTTAATTTTAAGACTTAAAATGTCTATTTTAAAATTTTAAATATCAACTTTAATGTTTGAGAAATCCTGTTTTAAAGTTGAAATGAGAATTTGATGTCCTGGAATTGGTTTTTTTAAGTATTAAAATTGATGTTTTAAGTCTTAAAATTATCAAATTATATGACTTAAAATGTCAATTTCAAATCCTTAAAATTGGTCTTTAAAGTCTTTAAGTTGGTCTTTCAACTCTTTTAATTGACATTTTAATTTGTAAAATTAATAAAAAAAATATACAATTGGGACGGCCCAATAAGATGCGTCTCAGAAGTGAGACGATTTCACTCAAGTTTTTGTGATAGTCTTATCGATGAAAAGTTGAAAACAAAGCTTCCTTGAAGGTTTCAAGATGATTTAGAATGGTGGTTTATGATTTGGAGAGGAGAATTAGAGAGATTAAGCTTACAATTTGAGAGATATAGGGAATAGAAAGTATTAGCATATAGTACTAACTAAAACGAATTTTCCACACAAATATGTCACACTTAGTAACAAATATTACGGAACAGATGAAGTATTTAATAGGTAAGATTATTTTACAACAAATGAGAAATATTAGATAGTGTTTCGGAACATAGAATTCATTTGAAAATAGAGAATTTAATTTTGCTATTTAAATTCAAGAATTGTGAGTCACTTATATACAAAAAATTTGCAAATTTTGATACTTGACTAATTTTACATTGTTGTTGAAATTTTATTAAATTGACCCAATTTCAACAGTTCCAAATTTAAAATTTACCAAACATCATATTTTGACCAATTCAACATTTGAAAAAAAAATTCAAGTTGTCAAACATATTATAAAATTATTTAGAATAATTGTTAATATTTGGAATCTTCTCCCTTAATATAGCAATTTAAGAAAAAATTTCCCATTCTACGTTGGTCAGAAGAATAATTCCTGAAATACTGTCCACGTTGAACAGTTGAGGAAAGATTTATTTTTTCCTTTTTCTTTAACAAAACCGTCACTTCAAAAAGCGGTCAACATAAGAAAAATACCTAAACCGCTAATTCATTAAGCGTACTGTGTTTCAAGAATTAAAAAATTATACTCAAATCAAACCGCTACCTTGAGTAGCGGTTATATTGGCTATCAAAATTCAAAACCAAATTGCTGTATTCACTCTTCCTCCCTTCTCTCCTGACCTGCTGCACAACATTGCAATTTTCTCTTTGATTTCTTTTTCATCCGCATCATCAATTAAAGGTATGAATCTGACCCTAAATTTTTTTCCAATTTGCAAATTCATTTTTTTTTTGTTCTCATTGATCTTATTTTGGGCTTGTAGTTTATTTGTTGATTGCTACTTTATCTTAATGTCATTGTTTAAGTGTACATTTTAGATATTTTAGTTGAATTATATGACTTCTTTTGTATGCATATAAAGTGTTCGGTGAAATGTTTAAATGTATGCACATCATGATCTTTCTTTAGTATCAATGATCTTTCTTTTTAGGGATGGAACATCATGATCGTTTTACTCATGTTATTAAGAATACTTAGTATTCTCTGTTTACACTCAGCACAGGATCTATGCACTTGCTTTGTGTATATTGTTTGTATATGCAGGTTTATATCAAAAGGAGGAATGCCAAGACAGCAAAGGAGATGTGATCACAAGTCTCTGCACGTGTCATGCCTCAAGTTCCCACCTTTGCACGTGTACTTTGGATGAGCAGCTATATTATAGTTAGGTTGTTAGGGTGTAACAACTTAGTTAATTAGAGTTATGACAAATGTCATTTATTGTAAATTATTTTCTTTGTTTCTTGATTTCATTGAATATATATGAGGAACTTAGCTCATATTAATTGATTGATTGTATTCTATTCTAATAAATAAAAATAGATACTTCTATTTCATGTTTTGTTTTGTTTTACATGTCTATTGCTAATGCTGTTCTGTTAATGTTGTGTGATGCTGTTGCGTGCTACTGTTGTTGATGTTTTCATGTGTTGTTGAAGCTGTCTTGTTGCTACTATCGCGTGCTGCAGAGGCTGTTCCTAGCTTGAAACTTATTCTTCTACTCATAACAATACTGTATTAATTGGTTGAGATTATTGATTGCAAGAATTATCAAGTAGAAACCCAAACAGAACTTACTGATAAAGCTTAAAGTGCAATTCATATAAACCGCTACTTCATGTAGCGGTTTGCTTGTCCAAGGTTAAAAAGTTTTAATTGAAAATGTTGCATTATAAACCGCTACATGAAAACACGATTTTGTACATATTGTTAACCGCTTCTCCATTTAGCGGTTTTATTGAATTAAAAAAAAAGAAAAAACAGCTGCTGACGTGGATGGTATGTAGAAAATTATTTTTCCTTTTAACGTACAATGAGAATTATTTTTTCAAAAGGCTATATTTTGGGAAAAGATTCTAATATTTGCCCTGATCAAAGATCTAGAAGTTGGAAGTATAAGGGGGTACCGCCGCGACACGAGTGAAGGGTGAGATTGGATAAACGGTTCCTGCAACTGAACGCTACGAAAGCGATCCCCTTCACCCATTTGGACGGCTATTATTTGAATATTGACTCTTCAGTCCTAATCAACGGTCAACTATTTCTGCCTAATCATGCTCCCACTCATCCCTCTTCTATCGCTCAATCCTACGCTTTATTTCCACGCTAACTTTTCTTGTTCTTAATCATTTCGGCTCAACCGGCTCGACTTCCCTTGTCGGCTCAATTATTAATAATTTTTTATTATATAATAAAGTACAAAAATAAAATTAAAAAATTATATATGAAAATCAATTTTAAAATTTTACCTAGAAAAATGTTTGCTTCACCTTAATTAACTAATTAAATTAAATTATTAGTGTCAGTATCACTAATCACATTACAAAATGTATGCTATAACTCCTAAATCTATTGAAAATTTTGAACTTGTGCCCTCCCACAAATTGAAAATTAATTTGGAGTGTTTAGTAAAATAATATTATTAGAAAAATAGCATTTATTTTGGCACGTTGAAGTAGTAGATTGAGCAAAATTTAGAGGTATTTATGGACGAGTTTTAAGCTAAGAGCATAACAGACTTACATTTAGAAACCTATACGCGGGGCTAAAATTTCAAACGTTCGACCGCTTTAGCTGGCTTACTTTATTTACCGCTACCCACCCTCTTTCTTAACAGACGGGACTTGCCGGCAAATGAGTTTTTTATTTTTTATTTTATAATTAAGTCTATAATTAAGTCTAAAAGTATGAACAATAATAAAAAATTTAAAGTTATGTCTTAACAACAATTAAAATAGTACAATATATTATCCCATAGTATGTTGATACACCATAAAAAAAAATGAGCAAAATTTTTTACTTGGACAAAATAAAATATACTGAAAATCGAAAATAACTAATATGCAACTTACAGCAACTCAAAATTACAACAAATCCTAAAAAAACATAGAGAATAAAAAAATCAAATAATAAACATAAAATTTTCAATCTCATAAAATAAAAAATAAAAAATTATATATTTATAAAATTAGCGGGCAGTCGGGTTTAATCGCGGGTATTATCTTTGTATCAGTACCACCCGTTTGACTTACTATTCATCCAAATATTAAATTATTTTTTCTAAAATTATTGTCCAAACTCGCTCGTTTTTTGAATCGGGTGGGTCGAGACGGCGGGTGGCTCATCCATGTTGAGCTAGGTCAAACCATCTAATCTTCATAAAGTAGTAAAATACGTTATTATTATGAATAATTTTATTTAACAAATTGTTCTTAACAGTGGATTCAATATTAAGTAATTAAAATAATAGATAAAATTAATCAATTAAATAATCAATTACTCCAATCAGCTATCGACTACCAACTACCCACTAACATTTTACAAAACAAATTAAAAAATGACCAATTTTGGACATGTATTTGACTAAATGTTGCTGTTAGTCAAATTTATTTTAATTGGGATGGTAGAATGTCAACTTTATTTACAACTTTGTCTGTACTAGTTGAATGTCATTTTGACTATTTTTAAATCCTCTTCACTAAATCTACGTTTGAGCTTTGACTATCAACTTCACTTTTTATTATTTAGTACTACAAAAATTAACATTAATGCCATTGAAAATAAAATTTTTTTATAATTATTTTTAAATAATTTCACCTAACATGATTTCACTAAAAATATATTTAATCTAAATGAAAATTAGTGCTTTATGTGTTTTAATGACTAAACATTAAGATGAATCATTTAGGTTGAATATATTTTGAGCAGTCACATAAACGAGATTGTTTGAGATTCATCAAAAGATGAATTTATTTTTAGAGGGATGACTGAGCAAGAGACTTAATTACTAATTATATTTGTTATATTTGACTTTTTATTCATTTTAATGTGATATTTTAATTATTTATATATTGAACTATGCATATCTAAAAATCATAAAAAGTTGATATATATTATGAAATTATGCTATCAGACGATTTAAACAAGATACCACTTGATCGTATATTTTTTTCTTACATGTTACCCACAAAAATAATGTCAATATCTGTAATGTAAAGCATATTTCCTATATCAATTATTCATGTAACCCTTTATCGCTTCATTTTGTACTCAAGTATAAATGGTGGTAACATAAATACATTTAAGTATTAATATTTATGTAATGTGGTATCTCATTTTCATGAAAATAAATGAAAGCCACTTTAGACGTGTTTTTATTTAGAACTATACAATTCCATTTCAAACCACTCTACTGAATAAATAGGAAATTAATCCGCATTAAAAGGTATATGAGTATAAATAATAAACCAAAATATGTGGTCATTTATAATTAAAAATTAAAGAATCAAAATAGTGTAAGCAAACTTAAGATCAGAAAAAATAAATATCTTTATCGAGTACACTAAAAATACCATCACTTATTAAGACTTTGTAGATAATTACTCACCTAAATAAGTGTTGAATTGATGAATTTATCTTAATTAAAAAAAGAAGAAAAAGTAAAGACATTTATGTCAATGTATAAAAATGTTGGCTAGTAGTAAATGCTAGCCATTTATTAAGACTTTTTTTTGACAAAGATCCATATACACATACATGAATACACATAGATCTACATCATTAAACCCATAAAACAAAGTTTTTACATATACTTCTTGGTGTTGTCAACAAAAGCAAAGCTAAGCTTAAATTTCTAAAGGCTAGACTAAAAACAATGCTATTTCAAAAGGTTTTAAAGGATTAATGGCGGAGACTTTAACGTAGAAACGACGACAATTTTGAGGTTTTGCTGAGTTAAAATATTGAAAATCTTAAAATTTTTCAAATCATAACAAATAAATAAAAACAAACACCAATTCTATATAAATGATCTATATAAATGATGTTGTATTCTAATTTAGAGGGTGATAAATTCTTTTTGTTCAAGTTGATTTAATCATTAAGTTAAAATTATTGAAGTTCTTATAATTTTTAAAATCGTAACAAAAAAGTACATATCAAATACTAATTCTATATAAACGAAATTGGATATTCTGAAATTTGAAGGGCATATAAATTGTTTTTGTTCGAGTTTATTTGAATCATTATTATAATTTAAAAATTACTTTCTTTATCTATAAGAGATTGCTATTCTTTTCTTTTTATTCCGTCCCTTTTACTTTGTTATAATTTTCATTTATAAAAATGCCTTTAGAACTTTTTAATTTATCACACATTTCAAATCTATCATCAACACAATTCAAATGATTCCACGTACGCGAATAGAGCACATGTGTGCTTCATTAGTTTAATAAACAAAAAGGTTAGGACTTAGGAGTATGTTAAAGGAAAAGCAAAATAAGAAAGTATTCCCAAAAGACCATCTTAGGAAAACAGTTGACACATGTCTTGTATTGCTTGAATCAACTTCCAATCACAACACAAAACTTGCAATTGAAGATTTTTTAAGTAAAAGTGTAGAAAAAGACTCCATCATTATTCCATATAATTATTTAATTAATCTACCTTAACTACATTATTTTAAACCTAATTAACCTAACAACAATTTTTATTATTCTTAGTTTCTCATTTATATATACTTCAATTCACACACTATTCAAATTGTAGGCTTGTCAGCTTCACGCGGACTATCAAAAGATAAGCACTAATACTACTACTACCACTATCTTATTCTTCCACATCATATTAACTCTACTTCTCTAGAAACCTCCCTAAATTTCTTAAAAACCCACCTAAACTATATCAAGAATTATCAACTTTTCTTTGCTTGTTAGGTTTTCTCGAGTCGTGGGTCTCATTGGCTGCAAATTATCTCGAGTCGAGCCGAGGATTTTATTGGTTGAAGTTTGTATGGTCTGTCGTCTTCTATCCCTCTTCAAATCGGGTATGAATATGATGATGAGATTATGATCAACTTTCTTGCATCAATTTTTTAGTTGTTTTAAACCCATAAAAAGTAGTGATTTGTTTGGTATGATCTAAATCCAAAACCCATTAAAAAAAAATCTTTTTTTTGGAAAACAACTTTTTTGTCCAATTTTGAGTTACCCTTTTGTCTGTTCACAGTCATCAAAATTTCCCCTTTTTTTGTGGGTTGTTCTGTATTTAGAAATTGAGTAAAACCCAGAAAAAAGAAGCTTGATTATCTAAACAAATGCAAGATCCATCATCATTAACAGCAGCAGCATTTTCACAGCTGAAAACCCCACAATTTCCTGAACAAGAACAACTAAAATGCCCACGTTGTGATTCAACTAATACCAAATTCTGCTATTACAATAACTATAATCTTTCTCAACCCCGCCATTATTGTAAGAGTTGTAAACGCTATTGGACTAAAGGCGGCGCTCTTAGGAACATTCCTATTGGCGGCGGTAGTCGGAAGATTACCAAACGTTCCTCTTCCAAACGTTCTTCTTCTTCTTCTCCGGCTCAAACCCAGTTACCATCTTCGGGTTCGGGTTCAGATTCGGGTCAAAACCCAGGGACGGATCTTAAACCCGTTTTAACACCCGTTTCAGAAGCCGGGTCTGGTTTGGGATATACAGCATCAGGAGTAGGGGTGGGGGTAGAGAGTTTTACTTCCTTACTGGGACTGGCATCAGAAGGGCAATTCAATAATTTGCTGATAGAGAATTTGGGCTCAAATGGGCTGAGACTGGGTCAAGGTGATGGGTCGGGTCAAAATCCGGGTTTGGAGATGTTGCAAGAGAATAAATATAATGGTTCAACATCATCAGAAGGATTGATGATGGGTGGTGTTGATCTATCTTGTTGGAATGGAAACAGTAATGGATGGCCTGATCTTGCTATTTACACACCAGGTTCTAAATTTAAGTAAAATAATTATAATTTTATTTTATGATGTTAGAAAAAAAAAAGTGATTTTCCCCCTTTTATATGGGTTTTGATTAATTTACTAAAAATAGAAAGTTTATTAAGTTTGTTTTGTTAGAGATTGCTTAATTATGTATGTATGGTGGATTAACAACAATTTCTGATGGTAAAACTTGATCTTTTATTATTCTTAGGTACATGAGACAAACATTTGGCTGATCATATGCATATTCTATGTTTGTAATATGAGTAAAAAATATTCTCTTGATTTTTGTGTGTTATCATATACATCCTCCGGATTTTATTACTCGCTATAGTTCCTGACTTTCTGTAGCAACTACTGTTCACCAATTGATTTTATTTAATATGTAAAGTAATTTTTTATCATATAAAATTAGAGATATTAAAGATTAAAATCGTGTATTGGATAGCGTGTAAAACAAAGATGTAGTTTACTACTCCCTTCGTTCCATTTGACTCGTCCCATTTGACTAGTCACGGATTTTAAGGGTTGAGTGGGTCTATTAAAAAAGTGGTAGTTGGGTATTTTAATTGATTAAATTAATTGTAAAGGTGTAGTTGGGTATTGAGAATCGGAAAAGTGGGGGTATTTAGGTAAAAAAAGAATAGCCAAAAAAGGAAATGGGGCAAGTAGTATGAAATTGCCAAAAAAGAAAATGGGACAAGTAAACTGGAACGGAGGGTTAAGTTCAATCAAATAATTGGACTTGGCACAACTTGTTGGGATATAACTTTCATAGATTAAGCTTATGCTTATCTTTTCAAGTACCTATTTTATTTCTCTAATTCTTTTTATTTCACGCCGATAGATGTGGAAGTTTCTCCAGTGAATCAAAGTGGTAAAGACATTGGTGGTGAAAAACGAGTTGTTAGGGACATATTTCCGTTCTATTTATATATAGTGTCAAATACGGGTGGTTAAGATTAGTAGAGTCTAATAATAGGAGTATAATACATGTAATAGATAGAGATTAAGTAATTATTGATGATATTTAATTAGATTTATAGGTTGGAGGTTAGCATTTAAGTGATAGGGCAATTCAAGGGGTTGTTTGTTCAATTATATAGGCATAGGCATACACACATAAATCATAATGTAAAGTAGCTACTACTACTAGTGTTGAATGTTGCATATGCATGAATAATTGGAGTAATGCATAGTAAGGAAGTTGAGGTATGAGGTAGATGTATTTAGAGATTTGACACATTTGGTTGTTTGTATTGAGAAGAAAATGGGAGTTTTTATTGGTTTATCTTTATGTCTGAAAAGGGCAAGACAATTCCCAACTCTTTTCTTTTTTGGATAAGATTAAATTTGGAGTATTTTTCTTTACGTTGTTTTTATTTTTGGATAATGATCCATCACTTTTTATAAAAATTTCATCTAAATTTTTTAACACTCTTTTAATTTCATCCGTACTATTCATTTTATCTCTTTATTTATTTTTACTTTTTTAAAATAACCCAATTTTTTTTAATGCAAATCAAAAAGAACGGAGAGAGTATTCCCTTGTTTTGTTCAAGTTTGTTTGGTGGACTCTAGCTCAACTGTAACTGTTATATACTGCCATTCTTATGTGGGGATAAACATGTTGATGAGTTCAATGTAAATACTACTATTCCATTTATTTAATTTAAATAATGCGTGTATTATTAAGAGTAATATTGTGTACGTTTAACTCTTGTCTTTGTTCAGATATTAGTTAAGGACAACACGATAATGAAATGTTGTAGATTGCACTAATCGGTCTACTATTAAGAAAAAAGAAGAAAACCATGAATACACTATTTGTAAGATTGTACATGGTTTTTCTTAGTTTCTTGATCTAATAAAATGATTAGTGCAATCAACGATATTTCATTATCTTGTTATAAGTTTTTACCTCGACAAAGACGAGAGTTGAACATACATAACATTTTTTTGTGAGTTATCTAATTATCATATTCAGTTTGTTATCATTATTATGAAGTTATGTGTGATTTATTTTAGTTAATATATATATTATGGGACTTGTAGAAACCTACAAAATATACGCTAATTTATGTTTATATGTTTGAGAATAACTTTTGAATGTTCATCTTTTCATCTTTAAAACATGTGAAAAAGAGCAACAATGTTTAAGTGAGATGTTTGAAAACTTTTGTATTTTATGTAATTTCTAGTGCATTTTACAATATTTTGTATTAAGTTTTTCTAAGTTGAAGAATTTTCTTTTTATTATTAACAAAGGATCTCATTTTGAAAGAAACTGCAAAATAAACTGATCCTGATTTTTTGTATTTTTTGCTCTGCGGCTATGAAATTAGTTGATGAATTTTGTTTTTGTTGAAGTTGATATATGAATTTAAAAAATTGCTTTCCTTGCTGATTTTGGAATCAATATTATGGTTGGATTTCTTATAGGTAGTAGGCAAACTACCTTATGAACCAAGTGAAATTAATTTGGAAGATTATCAATGTTATCCCTGTGTTTTGACACTTAATTAATAGTACCCTCACAAGTTTTTTTAATTATCAATGTTACCCTCGTATTATTAAGCGTTTTACTACCATATCCTTTTTAACTTTTTTTGTCCAAAATCCTTCTAATTCGTTAACTTTCTTTTATGCTTTGAATTGAAAAATAAAAGAAAAAGAAAACAACTTAACGGTTTTGGATGAGTTTCGACGGAAAAAGTTTTAAAATGTTACGGTTGTAAAATGCTCAATAGTACGAGGTACCATTGATAATAAAAAAACTTAGGAATACTATTGATAAAGTACCAAACTTAAGAGTATCATCGATGATTTCCCAATTACTTTTTTGTTGCTCTTGATCATAACTAGAGGGCAGATTTGAGCAAGTTTTATTAAATTAAGTTGAGACTAAGTATTTTGTGTTGAATGAGCTAACCTTTTGGAGTAGTTGTTAGTTTGGTTGAAGTTGGGCTTTCAATGAGGCTCCATAAATGATTGATATCAAGACTAATATTTTTACAAAATATATTTTATAGAATATAATTCTCTTTTTTTAATTTCATTGGTTACATTTGAAATATTTCATATTTACACATAAGAAAAGGAAAACTTGAACACGTTTTTTCATGGACATATAAAAATTAAAATCTATTATGTGATGTCTTGTAAGAATCGTATTAACATGTAAACTTCTAATATATATATTGAGAACTGATTTATGCTTTGAAAACTATACGAAAAGAAAATTGTGATCATTCTTTTTATTGTGTTGCTAGCTTTTATATACTGAAATTTTAGGCTCTTAACTCATTCCATTCTTTTATCTCCCTATATCTATTTAAAAAAATGGTATCAATTAAAATTCAACATTGAACAATATGGACAATTGATATAACCCTAAAAATATTGAGGTAAGTACTGATTTCAAGTTTGTCGTTGAATTTCGTAAGTTTTATGGAATAAAAAATGGGAAATTTCACGTGGTAACCCTGAGGTTTTGGGTTTTCCACGTGGTAACCAAAATTTTAAAAAATCCACGCGGTAACCCTGAGGTTAACGTAAATGTTTCATCATGACCTTTTTGCTGATAAAAACGTTAGCAAACGTTAATTTTGAAGCTTTATCGTTGTTGTATGCATATTTATGCGACTCACCATTTCAAATGTCATCAGTTTGAATCTTTTTCCCCAAAATATAAACCTCAAATCTACCATTTTTCATCCAAATCTTTTTTTTTCCCCCAAATCCTAAGATAGTAGAGTTTTGGTTTATATTTTGGGAAAAATAGTTGAAACTGATGACATTTAAAATGATGAATCACATATATAGGCGTACAACAACCTTAAAGCTTCGAAATTAATGTTACCTAATGTTTTGCTAATGTTTTATGTGCAAAAAGGTCATGGTGAAACAATTTGGTAAACCTCAGGGTTACCATGTGGATTTTTAAAAAGTTTTGGTTACCACGTGGAAAACCCAAAACCTCTGGGTTACCACGTGGAATTTCCCATAAAAAATTTACGAGTCGCGGAAATTGTGCTACTAATTGGCTTATGTCCAGTGGTACGTTTTGTGTGATTGTGCAATATTTCATTAATTTTTTACATTTTTTTAAAATTAATTTTAAATAAGATATGCTAAAAAAATTTAAAAATTTTGGTTGTGACGATGTAGATTATTCAACTATATTTATTACGAAAAAACAATTCGAATCAATAGATGAATTGCATGCTTTGGTTGTTACGAGATAACTATAGATATCAATTTTCATTTCAATCATGCATCTTATAAGCAAAAAGACGATGTAGATTATTCAACTAGACTTATTACGAAAAAACAATTTGAATATAAATGAATTGCATGCTTTGGCTGACGAGATAATTATAGATATCAGTTTTCATTTCAATCATGCATCTTATAAGCAAAAGAGGTTCATTCTACAGTTAGTCTATATCTACACTGCCATCGTTATAGTAGATTTAGAGGTCAGTTGCATGACTAAGATAATATTGCTCGACTAAAATCCAAAAGTAGAACACGTCGTCGACTTATAATTATTGGTTTTTATCGTGAACCATTGTAAACCATTAGAAAGTCGAAAACTGTTTAGAACCAGGAAACAAACAAATCGTTCATCAAAGTAACATAAGTTTGATTAAAAATACATTATGTTTGTAATCTACTTTATATACGTATACGTATGATGATGGACTTCTTATACTTTACAATTAACAAATGGAAAACACTTGAAGATGGGTTTGTGTAACAGATTGTCAAGATCCGTTACCGAAACCAGATAGTTTGGACACTTTGAGTCTGCCCAATGACTCCAATAGGACAATTCGAGTCTACCCTCTAACTCCTAAAGACTGATCTTTATTATTAGTCCAAAAGACAATCCATTATTACAAAAGATGGCTCTATATATAGCTTAATCCCCACAAGAAACTTCAAAAATAATAACTAATCTATTAACAAAATACAAAGACTAATTAATATGAAATGACGATAATGCTCTTGGACCCTTTTGACCCGAGTCATCATAGTTTGTAACACTTAATTTGCTAAAAGTCTTGATAACTTGCCCATATAGCTGAATTTTAAGAATGTAGACTTTACTCAGGACAAATGACATCAATATTCTGAGCTGTGCAGAGGTATTTCAGAAGAATCAAACATTGCTATTTGAGGTGAAGATATATTTTGCTTGGGGGGCATTTGTAGTGACTCCAATGGACCCTCCAGCATTTCTAAAACTCGATTCATCGGTGGTCGATTCGAAGGATACGTTTGTATGCACCATAAGCTCACCAAAATCATCTTTCGTTCCAACCTTTTATCATCACCAATCTCGCACTCAAAATCATCTCCAAACTCTAATTCACGGTATATCCATTCCGGAAAATACAACACACTGCTGCTCTCTGCAGCTTGTGTGCTAAACGCGTTCTTTCGACCACATATCAAATCTATAAGCATCATTCCGTAGCTATACACATCCGATTTATGCGACACACCGCCAAAATGCCTCAAAAAAACTTCTGGAGCAATGTACCCAATCGTCCCTCTAGCTTCCGACATTGATACCAAACTTTCCTTTGAAGGACACAGTCTAGCCAGACCAAAGTCTGAAATTTTAGGACACAGATTGTCATCAAGAAGAATATTATGAGGCTTGATATCGAAGTGTAAAATCCGCGTATTACAACCTCTATGCAAGTAGTTAAGTCCCTGAGCAATACCAACTGCAATACTAAACATTGTTTCTACTGGAAGTCTCTGGCCATTTGTTGCACTATGTATAAACTTTTCTAATGACCCTTTAGACAAGTATTCATAGACTAGAACTTGCTTGTTTCCTTGAAAACAAAACCCATAGAGGGTCACAATGTTGACATGGTTAGTTCTACTGATGCTTACGACTTCGTTTATGAAATCTTCTCCGTCACCTTTTAACTTCTTCAACTTCTTTACGGCTGCACATCTTCCATCCTTTAGTTTACCTCTATAAACAGTACCATAGCCTCCTTCCCCAATAATTTCAATGAAATTATTGGTGATTTTCTTAATCTCTTCATATGTGTATTTTTTCGGTGCAAGAGATCCGTAGCTCTTCAGAAATGCTTCTACATTTTGGTTCATCATAGTTCCTTTAGACCTTCGCTTTGCATAAATGAGGAGTGAAGCAATCAATGCTGCAGCCCCAACTGAGAATAATACAAGTGATCAAGTTGAATCTCTATTGAGCAATAGATAAGATTGTTCTCAAGATATATAAGAAGAGTTTATTATATATTGTTTTATTGAGTTCAATTATAATAAACAACATTTGAGGGGGAGGTATCCAAGATACCTCAATAAACACTTGTGTTCTTTTGCATTTTTCATTTGTTTTTCCTTTGTTGAACCTCACTAAAGGCTTTCATTTCATATTAGATAAAATGGTGATTAGTTATTTACCTATTCCTAAAGAAACCCCCAACTTCAACTTCAACTTGGACTTGGTATCTGCACATGAAATGGTCAGTGTTTCTGTGTTTGTAACACAAAAAAAGTAGATCGATCATAAATAATGATAATTCTCAAAGTGTCAAATTTGAAATGTTCCATTATCACAACAAACAATTTACAAGATGAGCACCATCCATATATATATATAGTAATATAGACACTATGTAAGAAAAAAGATCTCAAGAAGAGTAGTTTTGTAAATTCATGATTGTTTGGATAGCATATGAATCATTAGAGACTAATAATAAGTGACTTCAAGGGCTGGACCCTGGACAAAAGATTACCCATAGGCCTACAATATAGAAAGAATAAGCTATAGTATTGGTTCTACACACTTACGGCCGGGTTGGTTAATGGTACTAAATACTAATTAGCTGGGGCGAAGCTATATGGGATCAAATCCTTTGTAACATAAGGTTAAGGGATCAAATCCTAATTCAACTTATTTTTTTTACCAATAAATTTATAATATAATGTCACTATACTAAAATTTTCATAATTTTACATTCATCGTTATTAGTGCATGTTTATATTTTGTTATTTTAATTTTTATAGTATATTTTTGGAGATGTAATAACCGAATAATGAAGTCAAAAACACTTGATTTTTCAAATGTGATAATTATAGGACAACTTCAACTCTATTTGTTGAATATAATTTTTATTATGATCCAAGTTAATTCATTTAAGTTTATATGGTTTTGGAATTTTCATAATTTAATCAGTTTTTAAATAGTAAATAATAGGGACGAAACAAAGATTTTAGACGCTTTATTTATTTTTAATGTCTTTTAAAGTTGTACCCTCTATTAAAAGATAAAAAAAATTTTCCAGTTTAAGATAAATAATTCAAAACAAAATGTATTGTAATACTATATTATTTCAAATGTAAAAAAAGTTCAATAACAAATTATTTAAAGTGTTGCTCAAAACCAGGCCTGAGTAACACCATTTAATATTTGAGGCCTCCTATTTCTCAGGGCTCTAGGCGGTCGGCTACCCCGAATAGCCTAGTAGCCGACACTAGTAAATAATTTCTAGTACATCAACATTTGGCCCCCCTAATTTAGAATCCTGACGTCGCCCCTGCTAATTGGTGTTAATGGGAATAATTTGTAGTGCAAATTTCCATAATATGTATCATGACATTACCATAGTAATAAAAATTTAATATTAAAAAAGTATTTTTGTTTACAAATTTTCATTACCATCTTACCATATATTCAAGTAATAATGAAATGACATTGTTGAAGGAGAGTAAAGACGGTCATTTGTCAAGAGATATTCTTATCAAGATTACTCTAACAATTTTATTACCATTCCTAGTCCAAGGCCGGCCCTAAGCAAGGGCAAGGCGTGCTTACGCCCTGGCCCATAAATTTTAGTTTTCAATTAGTGCTAAGGTTCGAACTTTTCCATGTATATATTAGTTTCAGGGACCCATAATTAATCTTTCGCCTCGGGCCCCTAAAAACCTAGAGTCGGTTCCGTTCCTACCATTTATTACCGATTACCAAACGGATCGTCAATACTTTTACAAGTTATGTAATGGCATGAATTGTGAGTGTGACTTGATAATCACCACATAACTGTGAGCTTAAGGTGAATATGGAGTGTGAAGAAGGAAAACATGGTGTTGTAGAAGGTAGAAGCATGACTTGAGGTATTGCCGCAGGGTCAGCCCTAACGGTGGACAAGAGGGGCTGTCATCCAGAGCCCCACGTCAAAAAAGAAAAATTAATAGTTGTAAAAGATCTATATATAAGTTATAAATTGCAAAATAAACCCCAAATATCTAGGGCCGACCCTAGATGTTGGCTTCAAGCAGTAGAGGAAATAGTGTTTAAAAAATTGGAAAGTTTTATATGAAAATGAGAGGAGGGGCTTTGTCCTTGAAAAGCTAGTGTTTTCTTTATTGCTTGGATTTGATTGGTGTTTTATATAATCAGGTAATGGGGAATTTATCAGAAAATGGCAGTGCGATGCAAATTTGACTTTAACCCTAACAATCGCTCCTCATAATGATCTCAAATTCTTTTTCCTGCAAAATTCATCATCTGGAGTTGATTCAGAATGCATCACACAGTTAGGCAGCACAAATTTCTACTTGGAATTGTTATTTAATCATCTATGAGCCTAATAGAGGGCTTTGAAAATTTCGATTGAAACAAAATGTATCTTAATGCTTCAAAGTTCAACAGGTAAGAATTAAGATAGAACTCAAATTCAATCAAATTTGTGGTCGAATAAAGAGGAAAAAGACTTACTATTATCATAAACGCCGCAATGCAAAGCATGAGTTCGATCAGGGCAGTAACAATGGAATTCAATATTATCCGCATCATATCCACAAGTCCCCCCACTTTCTGAACAGGTATCGCAACCATAAGCAGACCATAGCAACGAAAATCCATTTTTCAATACGTCTACAATCTTATTTTCACTCTGAGTGACATCATTATAAGGCATTGCAATCACTTCACCACTACACGCCCTCTTCAAATCCTTCATAAGTGAATTATTCCTGTACACTGCTATTCCTCCACATATATTATTCATAACCTTATTTGCTCCCAAAACCTTTTCCGTGCAATTTGGGTACAGTAATATGTCACTCTGATTTTCTGCCAATCGAAACCTATTCGTTGGCAACGTCAGGTTTTTCGGCCAATTGAAACAATCATTATCAACAAAAGCTGAATTAACCACTTGAAGCGTAGAGTTATTATACCAAATAGTTTTAATCAGATAATGATCTCCGGATATATTGATCATAGGAAGTGTATCATTCTTGCAATTTACCTCAAAACCTGTAACACCACAATAAGATTGTTGCAAAGTTGGTATGGTGAAAGGAAAACGTATTAAAAGGTCGCCGCATTTCGTCATCTTGCAATCTCCATAATGATTTTCTCCCAAAGAGAGCGAAAGATGCAATTGAAGCAACAGGATTAGAGTAAACAAATTGAGCTTAGAGATCAAGCAGCTGATCTTCATCATGGAAAAAGGATCGAGGAGAGGAGAAAGTAAGCTAAATTGCCATTCATAACTTCCTCGCTCCTCTTACGAGAACGAGATATTGCATTCAAATCTTCAGCGATAACTTGATTAGTAAATGGTCGCAATTTGACTTGACATAGTCAAGGTCTCCCGATGTATAGTAAATACTAACCCACGTAACAACATTTTATTTTAAAAGTCAATAATTGATGACAATCGGTCAAATATATAATAATTTTAAGAGAAATTTCATGATATACCACTGAGTTTCTCCATAATTCACTATATACCACATCAAATGTTGTAGATCACCATATACTACTGAGTTTTAGTCCGTTAGCACAGAATACCATTATGGACAAATTCCGTTAGTCTGCCGTTAGTGGTAATTATTAATTCACCATATACCATTACTTTTTTGTTTTTTGCGTCAAATACCATCATTTTAAAATACAGTTATATTCAAAAGAAATGTCATCCAAACGAAGTATTTAACAAAATATAGTTATATACAAACCAATTTCACACAAAAGTTACATTAACTAATGGATATAACTATATTTTAAATTGATGGTATTTGACGCAAAAAAAAAATAATGGTATATGGTGAATTAATAATTACCACTAACGGCAAACTAAGGGAATTTTTCGTTAATGGTATTATGTGCTAACGGACTAAAACTCAATGGTATATGGTGATCTACAACATTTGATGTGGTATATGGTGAATTATGAAGAAACTCAGTGGTATATCATGAAATTTCCCTAATTTTAATTAAATAAATTTCTCACGATTATCATAAAAAAGATATAATATTTAAGTTTTTTTTTCTATCACATCATTGTTTGATACAACCTCTTCTGATGGGATTTATGAAAACCCAATATGAAGAGAATTAATTTTATTCGTAACTACAAATATATCAACTTGATAATTTTTTTTTTTTGAAGATATCAACTTGATAATTTAATACTTAAGAAGTATTGAATTACAAACAGTAAAGGGTGTTAACATAAACTAAAACTTGTGTATATGTTCTTGTCAAAACTACAATATAAATCAAAGACTTCATCTTAAAGAATCCTTCAAATCTAATATCCCTAACATCCTCGATTTGTTTGGAGTTAGCTTCACGAAGAGAAAGAAATGAGGATATCAGTTTGTGTATATGTTCTTGTGAACACTACAATAAACAGATTGTATGTTTATTAGCTAATCATATGTATAAAAAATGTGTTAAGACCCCAATTTAAACATACAACCCTTACTAAACTATGTTATAAACCCAACTAAATTATGTCAAAGACTCATAGTCCCAACTATGTTAAAACAAATCATATAGCATTGGTGTTTGATACAAATCATATAGCATTGCATTGGTGTTATTGTTTCATCATGGTGTTTGATACAAATCATATAGCATTGCACTGGTGTTATTGTTTCATCAGTATTATAAACGCAAATATATGACGTATACTGTTTTATATCCAAATTGATTACGTTATAATCTCAAATATATTATGTTATAACCCATATATATGTTGTTATAAACCCCAAATGTATTAAGTTATAACTCTAAATATATGTTGTTATAACCACAAATATATTATGTTATAACCCCAAATATATTATGTCATAACCACAAATATATTATGTTAAACCCCAACTATATTATGTTATAAACCCAAATATATTATGTTATAACCCCAAATATATTAGTCATAACTACAAATATATTATGTAATAATGCCAAATATATTAAATTTTAACTCCAAATATATTAAATTATAACCCCAAATATATTAAGTTTTATATAACCACAATTGCTTGAAAAATCAAATAAAAAGGTTCATTAATTATCTCTTAATAACCTTGAGTCATTGCTTGAAGTATTATCAGAACAAAATATAAAAATTATAAAAAATTCAATAAACATACCCTAGAATTTTGACAAACTTCAAAAAAACCAAATATACCAAACAAAACAAAAACTTACACGTAATTTAAGTTGAACATGAATCAATATCACTTAATATGCATATATTTTAAAATTTTAAAATTTAGTCGTTTTGTAATTTTTAATTTAATTTTAATTTTTTTTACTATTTAGCCCATCCATCTAAATAATCCTTCTAGACCGAATATAAATTTGCAAATCGCAATAGCCCAAAATAGCCTAACCCGGAAACCCCTTCATTAATGGCTCAAGTTTTAACCAATTCTTAAGTTTTTACTATTCCCTCCGTTTCTTTATGTTTTTCCACCTTACTATAACGGGTAGTTTCAAAAGTTCTTCCACTTTAAAATACTTTCTATTTGTAGAAAGTTTTCAGCTTACTTTTACCCCTTAAAATTCCACTTTTCTTACTTCACACTACTATTTAATTATTTTCTCTTTCATACTTCTAATACAATTATTACTTCACACTACTATTTAATAATTTTTTCTCTCATAATTCCAATACAATTATTACTTTCCACTGCTATATAATTAAAATAATACTCACCACTATTAAAGATTCTATGTTTCTTTATCTTTGTGAAAGACTCAAATAGAAAGATTAAATAGGAACCGAGAGAGTATTAGTTAGTTATATGAAGTACTTGTATAATGTTAGTACGTATTAAAGGTGAGGACGTTTAGAATTGCGATTGAAAGTATATATATATAAAAAAAAAACTCCACTTACAAAGCGATTAGAACAAGGGAAACTTGGGAATTTAGGATGTACGGCGGATCCCTAAAATTTGGCCGAGGCGGAGGATCACGCGGCGGAGCCACCGCCGCGAAGAGAAACTCATTCCCACCACCACCTCAACGTCCATCTTCTTCCTCTGGCGGCCGAAATTCTCTTTCATTACGCAAACCCTCGTCAGCAACTCCTCCTCCTCCACCTCCCGAGACGTCCGATGAATCGTTCAGTCTTGTCTCCGGTGATCCTCTCTCTTTTGCTGCCATCATTCGTCTGGCTCCTGATCTTATTGATGAGATCAAACGTGTTGAGTCTCAAGGTGGTGCTGCTCGTATTAAGTTTGATTCTAACCCTACCAATCCTTCTGCTAATGTAAGAATTTATCTATCTTCTGATTCTTTGATGTTCGATTTTGATTTTGTGTTTGAGAATTGACGCATTGTGTATAAAATTTTGAATTTATGGTGTTTGTGTATAAAATTTTATCTTCAGTTTAATTTTTTTGTATAAAACTTACATTTTTGTTTATTGAAAAGTAATGAATTTTTTTGAGGTTTGCATAGATTGTGTTGATTAATTCTCAGAATTCAGTAGTACTGCTTGAATCAAACACGAAAATAATTAGCATTTCTGTTGTGGAATTTAATGGGTGGAAGTGTGTCCATTGTGAACCAAAATTAGCAAAATCTAGGTCATTTTGAACTAATTGTGAATTTGTAAATGCAAATCTTGTTTACACTTTGTTTCAGGTGAAACTTGTGTTTAATTTTTTTTTAAATATGGGAAGAGAAAGAATTAATAACTATTGGATGAAGAGGTGTTATCCTGTGTCGATGGTTTGACTGTCTCAGCTGACGGAGGTGAACCGGACAGAGTTACTAACCCATGTCGTGGTGGCTAAAGGGAGGGGAAAAGGGGTGGTCTCGAAAGGGAAGTTGTGTGTCTCTTTTTCCCTATTCATTACGTTTAGATGTTGGAATTTCAATTTAGCTTTTAAGGGTAGCTTTTATCTTTTGTAATCATATTAGCTTCAGGACTTAGTTAAGTTATTTTGAGTGCTTCGTTATAACTTCTAAAGAATGGCTTTTGGGAAAAAAATCTAGCTTTTAGAACCAATTATGAGAAGCTACACAATACCAACATTTTGTTATAGAGTAAACAAGTGAACTCAACCAAAAGACTAGTCTAGTAGGTGAGAGAGCTCATTTACTCTATAAAGCCCTCATTTGTTGCCTATACAATCGATGTGGGATAAAGTCTGATAACCTTGTAATGGCCTATTTTTCTTTTTAGTATAAGTTGATCATTTTCGTATACTATATACTATGTACTTTATCGTGGTGGTGTCTATTTCTATTTTTAGGAGTTAGTTGAACCGTAACTTTTAATGCTTGCAACTCTGTTATTTTCTCAGGTTATTGATGTGGGTGGTAAGGAATTTCGATTTACTTGGGCACATGAAATGGGTGGCCTTTGTGACATCTATGAAGAACGTCAGAGTGGTGAAGATGGTAATGGTTTACTTGTTGAATCTGGATCTGCATGGCGCAAGCTGAATGTGCAGCGTGTCTTAGACGAATCCACTAAGAAGCAAGTGAAGAAGAGATCGGAAGAATATGAGCAAAAACAAAAATCACGCAAGTATGTTGTACAGTGGAATTTATACTATATTAATATGAAGTATATATGTGTGCATACATGTGGACCAACATACAATCACTAATATATATGCTTTCATCTATAGGTATGCATACTTGTATATTCATATCATACTTGGCTGAGACACCTAATCGAATTCATGTTTTCTTACATGTTTATGCATCCAATTTTTTGTTATTTTTTAGAAAATATTAAGTTGTAAGATTCTTCCCTTTTCTTCTCAGCCGTAATCTTGTTTTTGAATGATCTCAGCCTTAAACTTTTAGGAACCTCATGTTGATTGTGCTTTTGGTTGCATATTTCTGACCAATGCAAGACCATTGTAGGGTGCTTTCCACTTATGCAATTGTGTTTCTTAGATAAATCAATGATTTATGTTCGATTTCAGCAATAGGTCTTCTTATCAATTCTATAGAGTGCTTAGATTTGTTTTTTCCATGTAGCATCTCACCTATTTAGGCAGTGTCTGCCCAATTAAGCTATTCAGTGGTTTAGTGAGTTTATTGATGTATTAAAAATTCATCTTAGTGGAACCATTATCAGTTGAATCATTTTTAAGACTGTGTACAGTGCTGTTACATATATGGGGCTTCTAGATAGGTGGATTATGTCAATCACTGTACATTTGAGAAGGGATTTAATGCTGGATCATTTAATTTTTTTGTCTTGATGCATGCTAAGACATGCTTTCTTTGATTATTGGATTAAATATGATGTGTTTCTTATTTACCTTTCTCTTGTAAGTAATCAAATTGTTCACTTATTTATATTGGTTGTGGTTCTTGATAGGGCTATTGTCTTGGATCAATGCAATCATTCTATGAAGAGTCAAATGCAAGCATTAGCTGCTGCAGAGGGTGAGTATATTCAAATATAAGATTTATGCCCCTTTTCCCTAGGTGCCTAATAAAGGGTAATGAAAGAGTGGAAACGTAATGTAGTCTGATAGGATTAACAAAGTAAGTGCAAATAGGGGATCAATGACACAATCTTACTACAAATCTCAAACCCCCCTCCCTTCCCTCAGTGCCAGTTGTCCCAGAAGACAGAGGAGGAGGGATTATGTTAAATTATAAACTTTTGCTAGAAATACCATTCCCGACTTTTATTTAAAAGACTATAATTTATGTATCATATTGCTAATAATTTTGTTCTAAATGTTTTGTAGCCAGCCCATGGAAGTTTAAAACAAAAAATAAAAGATTTTTTGATCCATCACAAGGTAACTCTATTAGGATGTTTACCTTTATACTTCCTAAGTTTTTCTGTTTTCTAATATAACTTCTGTTTTATTTGATGCTTTTAGTTGGCAGCCAACCTAAGCCTGTGAAATCAACTACTGGATTTTCATCAACTGTTAATGCTAAAGGAAAGCATTCGACTTCACCTCTGCCATCACTACAAAACCAGTCTGTTGCTTTGGGATCTTCTTCTGTAAGGGGTAATGATATGGAAAGTCAAACTGTTGTGAACTACCCTACAACTAACCAAGCAAGGGCAAAAGAAAATACTGTTAGATCTGAGAATGATCTACGGAACTCGCTAATAACATTGCTGAAGGAGAATCCAAAAGGGATGAACTTAAAGGTAGACAAGAGTTAATTTTATTTCTAAAGGTTGCTTTCTCCTTGTTCACTCACCATGATTAGGATCAATAAGGGTTTTCTATTTGTGTATTTTCATTTATGCGCAGGCACTGGAAAAAGCTGTTGGAGATATGACATCTAATTCTGCCCGCAAACTTGAACCCATCCTTAAACAAGTGAGTGTGAAATAATTGTATATGTTATAGGAAAATAGTGAATTTGTATTTTCTGATTAGATATGCCTTCTTAGATTGCTACTTATGAACCTCCTGGAAGATACATTTTGAAGTCAGCAGTGGAGCTGGAGAAGGTTAAGAGATCAAATTCTGATAGCGGAAGGTAACTCTTGTCCTTGGTCGACTATTCCACTTTTTGTGATTGAAGTTATTGCAATAGGGACTTAGGGAGACTTATTCTACATACTTCACCTTTGTCGTTAATTAAGACATGTAGGAAGGCCAATAAAATCTGATCTTGGATGTTTTTCCTTTACTGTCAGTGAGCAAGAGTAGGTTTTTAGTGTTGCCTGATTGATTCTTTCATGTTTGTTGATAAGCGATGCCATTATCTGATTTGTTACTGTCATCGTTTCCGCTTCCTGTATTCCTAGTAGCTACCCATCTATATGTCGCTTTCTGTAGTCAGATTGCTCATTTAAATGAGGCTTGTTTTAAAGATTAATTTTAATGGTCTTGCCATGCATTATTTTTTTACTAGTCAATAAAATAGTTGCAGACTGCAGAGTCTAGTTATAAATGGTTGGAGTCCTGAGTCCTTTTCTTAAAATTTCTGTTCCTCAGTTCTCCTGAAGACCATAATCACAAGCAGTTTATTCCTGAAGACAACAATCATGATGAAGCACAAGCTCCAGATCTGGAATACAATGGTAAACCTCTGGTTGAAAATTTGGAAGAACAGGTGTCAAAAATTGACGAAGAATCAAATATGGTTGAAAAGTATGATGCCTCAAAGCATTTCCCAGAACTTTTTGGCGATGATGAAGCCCCTGAGCACAGTGCAGAGCGAGCAGCCAGATCCAATGACAGCAGTGACACTGATACTGATAGTGGCAGTAGTGATAATGACAGTGATAGTCCTAGCCAAAGTAGAAGCAGAAGCCCTGCGAGAAGTGGGAGTGCAAGTAGCAGTGATAGTGATGGTGATGATTCTTCTGCTAACAGTAAAGACACATCTGATGTGGATGTTGATATTATGAGTGATGGTGACAAAGAACTTACAAATTTACAAGAAAGTGGACATGGGTTATCTACTGCGTGTGTTCCTTGGAGTATGCCTGAATCTTTGGCCGAACAAGCTGGAAGAACAGGAGATCAAGATGGCTATGTTTCTGAGGATGTTGATATTGATATCATTGATGATAATGAAGCTCAACTGGTGGCCCCTCATAATGTTGTTATAACTACAGAGAAATTGAGACCTGTTTCACCTGATCATGATCAAAATCAAACATGTAATGGTACGGATGTCAATGAACAAGTAGATGTGGAAGATGAATTTCAACGTGAACATTGCAGCTCTGTCAAGTCTAGAAGTAAGTCTAAAAGAGGATCTGAAAGCATACAGTTTGAGCATGATGCTGACCATGTCAAAAGATTTAAACCAAATGCTTCTCAGTCAGGACTTTCTAGACATACAGCATCGCATACCTTGGGGAGTCCAGGTCATATAGGCAATGAAGAAAATCGCGAGAGCCATAATGTACAAATTTCAAATCAGCTCAACAGAGATGATGGTGTGAACGGGAATCTACATTCACAGAGAGCATATGACTTTGTTGTCCCTGGAAAATCTGCTGCGGAATCTCTGAAGTCAAGTCGCAGGCTTGCTGCACATCCCTATAATACTGAAACTTCAGATAAAGTTGTCAAGAATCCTACAAATATGGGGGTAGATCCAAAACTCTTGGAGACAAATGCTTATACACAGGAAGGTCCTTTGAAACAGGAAGACAATGGTTACCGAGAGGCTCAAGATGAAGAGGATAGTTCAAATAAGAAAGCAAATGGAAAGTTCGAAGAAAGTCCTCTTATCCAGAAACCTTCATCACGACCGGAGTCCCATTATAGAAAGCATAGCGAACGAGATAGAAAATCTCATTCACTGGGAAATTTTTCACAGGATAGGAAGTATTTACCTAAGGATAGTGGTAAGGCTGATTTCGATAGGTCTCCCGCTGACAAAAGAAGTCTCCAAAGAGAACAGTCGGACCTGGAGTTGGGTGAACTTCGTGAGACCTTTTTTGAGGAGCCGGACGGGGCTAAACGGCAGTTTGAGAGAGTGAGCTCTTTCAAGAAATCAGAGACGAAAGTAGGCTTCTCAGGTTTTCGGAGCACAGAGTCGAAAGGTAAACCTGTGAGCAAGTCGACCGCAGATCCTGGGAACACTTCCTCCCCAAATGCTAGAGTAGCTTCTAATAATTTTGATAGTTCATTGAGAAGGAGGTCTCCAGTTTCTTATGCAGAAGATAATTCTCATCTTCATGGGGCTATGCAATCTCAGGTGCAACAGTCTAGGAATGGTCATGCTGAAGTTGAGTCCCTGCCTAAGAAAGCAGTGGATCGTAGCAGATTGGGGAATAATGAGGCCGTTGCTAATCAGGGAATGGATGCTGAAGGTTGTGAAGAGACGCAAAAAAAATCACTTATCAGTTCTCAACGAGAAGACTTTAGACAGGAATTTGGTTCACACAAGGGAAAGGGAAGCAAGCCTAGGAAATATAACACATCTAAAGAAGCTAATGAGAATAGACGGAAAGATGTTTCAAACATTCGAGGTCGTAAGGAAAAGCGCAAAAGGAGTGAATCTTCAGACGATAATACTTCATACTCGAAGTATGAAAAAGAAGAGCCAGAGCTGAAAGCTCCTATCAAAAGTTTCTCTCAGTAAGTACTTATTGCACTTTTCTTTTATGCATCTTTTTTCTGATGGCTTTGTTGTCCTATTGAACCTTTTTGGTGTTATAGAGTTTCTTCATTGATGTCCCTCTAATTGGTGTCTTTAGGTATGAGGAATATGTTCAAGAGTATCGCGAGAAGTATGAAAGTTACTGTTCAGTTAATAAAATCTTGGAGAGGGACAGGTATGGTCTGCTATACATAATACAACCCCCATAGCCCTCTTTCACCTCTAGAGCAACTGTGATTTGTTGTCGAATTTTTCTTGTTTATAGACTTTCCCTGTTTATGTTGTTTGTGTGTTTTTGAAGGAATGCATTTCAGAAGTTTGGAATGGCCCTTGATAATGCCAAAGGTAGAGATACAGAAAAATACAATGAGATTGTGGCGCAGCTGAGAGCAAGCTATAAACGGTGTGGAGCGGTATGTATTTATGATTTATGTACATTTCCCAGAATTGATTTCTCTCTTCCTGTTTGAAAGACTGAATATGTTATTGACTTGAGCACATTGTCAATTTAATAGAATTATAAATATCGATAATTGCAAACCAGAAGAATAAAGTGAACGATTAGTGAAATAGAATCACTACAACATAATTTGCTTTTAGTGGGATATATTTAGCGACATTTAATTTAAATGCCACTATTTCAAATTTCTTATAGTGTATATAGAGGATTTAGTGACATTTATTAGAGCCTTTAGTGGCATATTAAAAAGTCACACTAAAGCTTTTAGCGACATAGGATCTAGTGACATTTGTCACAAATGCCACTATAGACTATCGTGACAATTGACATATGCCACTAAAGACCAAATTAATTGTCGCAAAATCACTTTATGGTGGAACTTAAAATTAAAACTAATAATTATTACACTAAAAATATGAATTAGTGGCATTTTTTTAATGCCATTAAATCCAATGTCGCAAAAGGCTAAATTTGTTGTAGTGAATGACTAGTGTTGTGACAGGGGTGAGTGCCCTCTGTTGTATATACCCCACGGTTTTATAATTCTTTACCTTATTGTACCAAGGAAAGCTTTGTAATAGGGAATTAGGAAAGAAATGGGAGAGCATAAGGAAGAAGAAAATTTTGAAAGCTGGGCAGGGAAGAAACAATTTACTAGAAGAATATAGTGAATGTGAGCAATTGGAATCAAACTGAATTGGAAAGAACATTAATAGGAAATGGAGGGAGTAGTTACTAGCTTGTGGATCTTGCTTTTAGCTGCTGTAGAAGAAATAATATATGGAAGAAAGGTTGAATGTGGTGTCTCTTTGTATCATCCTCTTAGGCTCTTGTATTGAAAAGCAGGATAAACTCCAGCTTTACTAATTGTTTATGTTTAAAGGACTTTTAGTTTCTTGTTCGGTGTGATCATCTCACCAACTACCTGCATGCTCCTAGTGTTCGATTCTTTTCCTGTATATTTCACAATGTACAAGTTTCTGACTATATTTTGGAATGATGACCCTCTGCAGCGGCATAAGCGGCTAAAGAAAATATTTCTCGTGCTTCATGAAGAGTTGAAGGTAAAACTGCATTTTACTTTTCCATCCTAAACTACTCGTAATGCCCCTGATGTTCTTTTGCTTACCAGTGTGTATAATGTTATCATTGCAGCATCTCAAACAGATGATTTTAGATTTCGCTGCAGACTATATGCGAGATTGAGATACTTGGGAATGTTTGTCCCAAGTTTGTAAATGAAGACGATGACTTGCGCCTTCAAAATTTTAGCTGTAGATATGTCCATATAGATCATAGAAGATAATGCAGAGTCGTCAACAGAGCTCAAGGAGATGTCGAAATTTATTATGCAATTGAGTTGTATATGTTTATATGATTCAATAACCAAGGTTATTGAACATTTTTGGAGATGATTTTTCATGTAGAGCGTCATTTTTATTTGCTGCTGAAAATAACTGGCAGTCCATCGCTGTTTTATTCATGTAATCTTGGTTGTTTTAAGTTCAATTATTGCCGAATGGCTATATTTTTTTGTTAAATAACTTGCATAATCATCTTGTAAATTAGTAATGGGGTGATTATGAAGATGATGTTTTTCACAATTCCAAATACTTTTATACTTTAAAAACCTTCTTGACGTTCAAACTTGTGTTTTAGAAGTAGACACCATTGATCGACCTTGAGGGGTATGATGTTGATGAGCTGATTAAAAATTCGACTTATATCAACTTGGGGTGAACTATCTTGTTCAAAGAGTGGGACGTGCTTTAAGTCAAAATTGCCACTAAAAATTATCACACCTGAAGTTGAATTAAAAAAAATAAAATTCTATTAAAATTAATTCAAAAATATCACACTCTGACCTAACATGATTCGGTCTAAAACCAACTCAAAAGACCCATTTATAAATCAATTCAATTCACAATAATCCTAAATGCATCTAATTTAAAAAACCCCTGATTTAACCCGATATAGTACGAAATCTTATTTAGTCTCGAAGAGAGCTTGTTTCAAAACGAAATGTAACCATCTATTTGGGTATCGATATGGTGATAATGATAATAAAAAAAATCATTGTCAAATAACTTACTTAGAAAAGTGAGAATAGGTACTCCTCTCTATAGTGTGCTACTCATCTACCATTTGGCCGGAGAACTTTCTCATTTAAATTATGCAAAATGAGTTAGACAAGATAAAAAATGTAAATTTTGAAGAATAGAACATATATAAGATAAGAGCGAGAATAACAACATACATTTTATCAAAATTATTATTTTTTTTATCATTACCGTTTGATAAAATAATTACTTCATTTAATTAATTATTTTACAAATGTATTTATATTGAATTCCACATCAGCATCACCATCGGAAAGTTCTACGCGGCAAACCATCATTATTTAACGACAAGTGATGCGACTTTTACGTCGTCCTGCATGAGCGCCATTATTTAGTTTAAGACCTTTCCATGCGTCAAGCTCTCAACTTTTGTCGCTCACGCAGGAAACGCATTACGCACTATCTTCTTCTCGGTTAATTTGCCGTCATCTACAAAAAAAAATACGGTAATTAAAGAATTGAATATAATTGGTTAAAGTAGTAATATATTTAGAAAAAAATGGAATATCGAGAGTTTAAGTGGTGAAATCATCATCATACTCAGTGTATTCTGCTCATAGATAAACTATAATCAGAGTCTGGGAAGAGAAGATAGACGGAAACTCATACTCATATAGAAGAGTGGGGTTAAAAAGTACTGGCTCAAGAAGAGTCTTCAATGAGAGAGACACCTGTAATTAAGAGAGTTTAATTGGTGAAAGACGTTCAAACATAAAAATTAACAAATTTATTGAGATGAACTAAAATAAAAAATAGGCAAAATTCATTAATAAATTATGTCATTGGAAATTCAATCTTAGATCTGCCTAAGTTATGTTTCATGTTATTCAATTGAGGCCTTGAGGGTATGTTTGATGTAGTAGTAATTTAATTAATTTTAAATAATTATCATTGTTTGATGAAGTAACAGTTTAAGTACTGTTTAACGATACAAATGGTAGTTTTTAAAATGTTAAAAATCAAAACTAGCAGTTTAAGATTTTCGCTATATGTTTTTCAATAAAAGATACTCTAGCGGTTACCATACTCATTATTTAACAAACGATATTGTTAATTTACATCGCTAATTTGCCAGCTAGATATCGCTAATTTAACTGCTTAGATCACTAACAGTAATCCATAGCTATAACTACTTAAATTGTTAATAACTATCCACAGCTACAACTACTTAGACTGTTAGACCGCTAGCAACCTCCTACGCAACTATAATGCGGCGAATAGGCCCTAAAAATCTATTAGTATCGAATGGTATAATATTTCTTCCAATTCAATATTCTTGTCCCATTTGTTTTTTTATTTGCATTATTGATTGATAAGTCTTTATGTTTTTTTCTCATCTATTATTTAAATATAGTCAAGCAAAATCTTAATTATTTGATTTGTTGGATGCAAGCAAATTTAACCATTACCAACTTTTTATAACTTTTATTATGCGCAATTAGAGATATTTAGAATTGAATATTAGTCTCTTGGCTGACAAGCATACAAAAAGCAAACGAGACATAATAACAAATTTAAGGGAGTATATAATACAGAAAATTAGTCGAATAGATATAACACACATACTAGTATTCTAGATTCGCGTGTTAATCATACAATCATCCTTTAATTTATTAATAGTTTAAGTGTATGATGTTCATAGGTAGCATTCAGCTTAAAGTTTTATAAAGTATGACATCAATGTAATTAAGCTAAGCAAGCACCAAGTGATTGTTAAGTTAAGTGTGTAAGGGGTGTCCATTAACCATTATCAAGCATTATTATTATTATGTTACGTTGCATTTGAGCCACGTCGTTTCCCAATAAGATCTAACAAACCCAAATACAATTTGCTTCCAACTTTTGACAAGTTTTTATAGTTTCCATTTTTATAAAGATTGGATTTTAAAAAAAAGAAAATTTGCTCAAAATAATCTCAAATATTACCTGTTGGCAAAAAATAATTTCAACTATTAATTATTTTTTAATAATTCCAATTATTCTCATAATTTGTTGAAAACATGCCCGTCTCCCTTTTAAACGGCTGCAACAGGTAACTTTTCCGCTTTTTTCTTTCTTTTTTGATTAATAAATGAAGGGGAATGGTTAATTTTGAATAGTTAAGTAAGAAAAACGAAAAAAAGTGGAGTTACATGCTTTAACCGGTAACAAGAGCATGGGTATGTTTTCAATAAATTATTAAAACAGTTGGGATTATTAAAAAATAATTGATAGTTGAGATTATATTTGACTAACGGGTGATAGTAGGGATTATTTTGAGCAAATTTTCCTTTTAAAAACATTATTGTGAAATTTATCAATCATCAAAGGAGATAGATGCATCCAATAATAACAATGTTGGGTGAAATGAAAGAATAATAAACCTCTCTTTGATGGAGAAGAATAAAAAAGTTATGAGAAAAATAGAGCACATAATAATGAACACAAAACTTAAAAGCAAGAATACAAGCATTTTATAACGCGTTTTACTGTGTTAGACACCTCTTTTGTAAAATTGATTATGTTTTACTAATGATTTACCAATACAAGAATTTAAGGTATTATACATCAAAATAATCTAATTTTTTTAATTCCTTTATATTTTGAAGTTTGTAATTAAGGTAATACAAACATTAATAATTGAAGTAATTTGCAAACTTGAATAATTAGAGGGAGTTATATGATAGATTTGATGGAATGAAAGGATGTAGTCTCTATTATAATTAGATGGAGTTGCATGTAGCTAGGGAGAACGTAGGTAGTTGAAACTTTATTTTTCTATCTTCTTTCCTCTCTTCAAGATAGTGATATTCTTGTTTTCTCTTCTTTGCATGAATATTCAAGGAGAGTTCTAAAGTCTTTATTTATTTTTTGTTTTATAATAATCATCATCATCATACCGAGTGTATCCTACATTCCTACTTATAGAAAACTACGATCAGGGGTACGTCTGGGGAGGGAAGAAAGACGACAACTAACTGCTCATACCCATAGAGGAGAGTGCGGTCAAAGAGTCCCTTGGCTCGAGAAAGCTGCAACTTACAAATAGAATAAATAAAATACATACAAATAACTAGAAATCACTACAACAAATTTAGCTTTTTGCGACATTGGATTTAGTGGTATTAAAAAAATGCCACTAATTCATATTTTTAGTTTAATAATTATTAGTTTTTATTTTAAGTTCCACCATAAAGTGATTTAGCGACAGTTAATTTGGTCTTTAGTGGCATATGTAATTGTCACTATAGTCTATAGTGGCATTTGTGAGAAATGTCACTAGATCCTATGTCGCTAAAAGCTTTAGTTTGACTTTTTAATATGCCGCTAAATGCTCTAATAAATGTCACCAAATCCTCTATATACACTATAAGAAATTTGAAATAGCGACATTTAAATTAAATGTCGCTAAATATATCCCACTAAAAGCAAATTATGTTGTAGTGAATAAAGATAAAAGTAAAGTAGGAAGTAAAGAGCGATAATTAATTTAATGAACAATAAAAAATGATGGGTAAAAGGGACAAGTTGGAAGTCAGGTCCTTGAAGAGGTGAAATTCATGCTTGTGACTTTTAATTTGCTCCTCCCACGTTCTCTTAGGTATTTCTCGTTTTCTCTTGCCCTCCACTATGATACATTCGATCCTTCTTAGTGGAGCGTCATGGGTCATTTTCATTCTATTCGCTTTGTACTAAGATTTAGTGTTATTGTTTGTATGTTATTGTGAATTTCATAAACATTATTTTCTAGTACCATTGTGGGAGAAATACCATGATAGAAAAAGTTTTTATATGCCTTTAATTTGTATCAAGTTTTCGAATAACAAATATTGTTGCAAACTAATCTCTAAAATATGTCCACTTTGGAGATTAACAAAGTCATGAGTTTTGTCCTATGTAATTTATAATGTATCTACATTACATTACTATTTACTAATATGTTCTTTGATTTAATTTAAAACACTATTTTTATATTTAAAGATAGATACTTAACATTGAAAAAAAATTCTACAACAATTACACATAATCAAAAACTTTTGGTGTTGACACCTAAACAATTATTTTCCTAAAATTATTATGGTAATAATATCACATTGAAAACATTTATGTTTAATATATGTATTTTGCCAGATAAATTAAAGTAACAAGTGTTGGGGTCGTTGAAGGGGCAAACTTTGAGCCTTTGAGGTATGCTGCACAAAAGGGTGTTCATGTAGTTTTTGTGTCATATTAATTTGAATATTCTAGCATGTAAAGAAGTTACACATGCATATTAGTGTCATTTCATATTAAATTATTTTTATATTATTATTTTATTTACAGTAAGATTTTTATATATATATATATGAGTTTAAAATTTTAAATTTATAAATAAATAGTGTTAAACATGTGTTGGCTAGTGTGGTTTTTTAGTTTTGATATAAAAGTTAGTCATTTTAATTCAGACGACAATATTTTTGTATTTAATTAATATACAATCGTTTAAAACCCTATTTATAAATATATAAAGATAGATTATTGAAAATAAAAAAAAAAAAAATTTCTAAATCAATTATACATAATCAAATTGTTTTTTTTGATAGCTTAACAATTACTTTCCTAAAATTATTATATTTTTTCATATGTTTAAAATATATATTAAAAATAAACACAAATAACAACAATAGCTGGTTTGCCCGAGTGGTTAAGGGGGCAGACTTAAGATCTGCTGCACACAAGTGCGCGTGGGTTCGAACCCCACAGCCAGCATATATCTTTAATCGATAAATAATTTTTTTTAAAAAGTCTCCTAAATAGTTCTCTATAATAAAAGTCATTTATTAATTTTTAATATTAAGCATATACACATATTCGAAGTACCATTAAAAACTAAATAATGTTTTATAATATCTATTTTTCACAATTATTTTACAACTATATTTCTTATTTACAATTATATTTGTAGTTTACAATTTAATTAAATTTAAAAAATATATATAATTATGTGGGTTTTCTAGTCTAGCCTCTACGCCTAAAAAGCGGGAGCTTGCCCATTGCCATAGAACTATTCAAGTACCGCATCAGAATATTCCATGGTATCAACTATCAATCTTTTTAGGGTTAAATTAAACCTATAAATACCCCTCCCCTTTCTAAACACACATCCATAATTAGAAAATAGAAAGAAAAAAAAAAGAAAAGGAAAAAAAATCAAAAAAAAATCTGGGTTTGTGTTGTTGAAGTAATTGAAGTACATTACATGAATCATTCATCAATGGAAGGAATAATGATTGTTTTTGATTTTGATAAAACAATAATTGATTGTGATAGTGATAATTGGGTAATTGATGAATTAGGTTTCACTCACCGATTCGATCAGCTCCTTAATACAATTCCTTGGAATTCTATGATGGTTTGTTTATTTCTATTTGATTTTCGATTTTGTTCGGATTTTCATTGTATTTTGTATCGCGTGTTTGAATACTCTGTTTTCCTCTGTTTTAATAAAGAGATTTGTTATTTTTTGTTGAAAATTTCAGGATTTATTGATGAAAGAAATGCATTCAGAAGGAGTAACTATTAATGATATTGTGGATGTCGTCAAAAGAATTCCTATTCATCCTCGTATTGTTCCTGCCATTAAAGCTGCCCATGCTTCTGGGTAAATTAATTTTTCTCTTTTTTTTTTATCTTCTTTTTCTGTGGTGTACTTTTTTTGGAATAATTACCGGTATGCCGAAGGAAGGCTCTGCGAGAGTCAAATTTAGGTTTTTTTTTAATTTTTTTTTTCATATAAATAGTACTAACATTCAACCCTAGAGTAAGGAAGTGTGATGACAATGGGATGGCACTAACGGAATGATGTTGCGGTAACAAGAGTAATGTGGCCAGAGGCGTTTAACACAAACCCGATGACCCGATAGACACTCGACTTTATAACCGAATCTGATTTGACCCGACTTAGAAATTGATCTACAATTATGTAAAAACCAATGTGAACACAAAACCCGATTTTGAACCGACCCAAAACACCTGACCCGAAATTAACCCGATGACCCGAATGAACACCTCTAAATGTGGCTATTGTAATGCTTTAAGTATCGGTCGAAATCTTAAGATATCTCTTAATACAACTCAAAACACAGTTTCCTTTACCTTTACAACACGAAGAATATTAGTTTATCGTTCAAACTTTTACTACGCGTCCGACATGATACAATGCAAATTTGTTTTTACGCTATGATTTCAACCGAGATAAAACACGATTCTCGGTGTTTTATGGTGTATGGGAACATAATATATTAGGTCAATTTCAATTTCTTCTTTTTGGCTTGTTAAGTATTAATCTGTCAATTTTGTATGAAACCGTTTTATCGTGAGATGGTCCACACAAATGATCTTTTAGTAAAAATTATTCAAAGAGTTAAAACTATTTTACCTAGAATTAAGTGGTTTGTTTAAAAAAATTAATAATTGTAGATGTTTTTTTAAAAAAAGGTTTAGGTTGCCTAATTAAAGTCGAGCTTCATTAGAGAATTAGTGTTTTCTTATTAATTATGGTATATGGGTGTTTTACAGGTGTGAATTAAGGATTGTGAGTGATGCAAATACGTTCTTCATTGAAACAATATTAGATCATCTAGGGATGAAGGATTGGTTTTCAGAGATTAACACTAATCCAGGTTATGTTAATGAAGAAGGAAGGTTAAGAATTTCACCTCTTCATGATTTCATTAATTCTCCTCATCGATGCACTAATCCTTGCCCTCCAAACATGTGCAAGGTAATTTTAAATCATTTTACTCTTCTGGACTTTTAATACAAGATTAGTATTGGATAATACTCTATGTATGATGATTATGATTCCTTAATGCAATAAACTATTTGCAAATTAAAATCATTAAGCGGGTATGTTGGAAATGATTAGTACTCCTATTATAGTTTCTAAGAAACTTCAAAGTAACAAACTAACAACTTATAAGTTATAAACGTGAAGATGAGTCATGCTTAGGAATAATAATCTTGCTGATCTTATTACTTATTCTAATTATTAGAGTAGACTTGCTACATATGAATATTATAAAAGTACTATATGATATGATTAGTATCAGGATCGTTTCGTAAAATTTGGGGCTTATATGTTAATTCTATGATTCTATCCTTTAGACCCTGTTGGTACATCCTTCATTGATTAAACTTAGCATCCAACTAGTTAATATATAACTTTAAAACAAAAGTGAGATTTTGGTTATGAGATAGCATAGCGGAAATCATTAATTATCTAATTTACAGATTTAAAAAAATAGTAATGTTTTGTTCTTTATTACTTGGTTACCCGTGTAAATAAATGAGTTTGTTGTCATTATAACAATTAACAAATAAGTATAAAAATGAATTTCTTGGGGCCTTTGATAATGGAACCATGTGTTGTACACCGCTTTGCACATGCTAATTGATTTTAAAGCATATAATAATATTTTGTTCTTTATTACTTGGTTATTCTCGTGTAATAAATACATATGTTTGGTCTAATCGTAACAATAAATGAAATTAGTATAAAATTGAATTTCTTGGGCCTTCTGATAATACATCCTTTTGTTGTAGACCGCTTTGCATATGCTAATCAGTGGATATTATTGTATATATTATTGAATAAATATATCAAATAATTCAACAAATTTATGACTTTTATTTGCAGGGCTTGGTTATGAAAAGAATACTAAGTGAGCAAAGAAAGAAAATCATTTATTTGGGAGATGGACAGGGAGATTATTGTCCAAGTTTGATGCTAAGAGAAAGTGACTTTGTCATGCCAAGGAAGAATTTCCCAGTTTGGGATTTAATCTCAAACAATCCAAATCTGATTAAAGCCAGTATCCATGGATGGAGTGATGGGGTGGAGTTCGAGAAAGTTCTATTGTCTCTTATTCAAGTTGTCTCAAATGCTGCTCAATATCATGACTGCAAGCTCATTCAGTCATTCCCAATTTCTTCCCATGTTTCTCAACCTGTAAGAGTACCTTTTTAGAAACAGTTCAGTTTGGATGAGACAATCTCACCGTAAAACGGATCACACAAATAATCCATTAGTAAACAAAAAAGACGTCAACAGTTAGTTTAGAAGAACCCTTAATTTTGTTTGATTTAGTAGATTTAATTTTAAAAATTTAAGAAATTAAAAGTGAATCAGGATAGAAGATATGAGATATCATATCCTTCCTTTGTAGTGAATAATAAATATTTTTGATTGTTTTTATCTTTCAATAAAAATATTTACTTTTTATTTGAGTTTTTTTTTTAAAAATTAATTTATCTTTTTATGATCGTATTTTGTATATTTTGCGGAAGTGCAAGAGATCAAAAACGTAAAGTTTCAAATAACACAATGCAAACTTATAGTATAATTTCATTTTTGTTGAATTTATTCAATATACATTTACCATTATAATAATTTGAAAGATGACGGAGTGGACAGAAGAAGCTCTGCATTTTGCATCCCTAAAAACAAAGACAACAGTCAAAGATCCATGTATGTTGGGGTATTATCGTTAATATTTAACATATATTTTCTCTGTTCCATTATACTTGTTACATTTGACTTTTTACGCTATCAATGAGTTATTTTGTTCTTTATATGTCGAATTATACACATTTAAAAATTATAAAAAGTTAATATTATGAAAGTACGCGATTAAACGATTCAAATAAGATCCCACTTAACTATATTTTTACTTATATATTAGCCGCTATAGATAAAATAAGCTTGAACGATGAATAGTTTCAAAAATCGAAATGTAACAAGTATTTCAGAACGGAGGAAGTATAAATAACGACAAACTTAGGGGTTCATTTTGACGTGGCCATGCCATAAACTACCTCGAAACCAAATCAGTTTGCCGCTATTTTTGGGAATTTGAGGATTTTATTTAGTAAACCATCATTTTTTTAATGTTTTTCTTATTTAAAAAATTCCTTTGAAGAGGGAGAGAAATTTGATAAGTTTTTTGAAAAATGTACAAAAAATAAAATATATCTATGTGAAATATTGTTAAATTCGTCTTAATTTATAGTATTTATAAATATCGAGACTCATTAATTGTACATGGTAGCAATAGTTTTAATGAAACATGAATGTTAATATTTTTTAAAAAAATTTTCCGCATAGTAGCAACAATCTTTAAAATTTATACAAAGATGTATCAAGTTATGTTAAAAGTAGTATATTCCGTTAACTTTTGATTTTCTTATAAATTTTTTAATTTTATGATTAAAAGAATAAAACGTAGTGTAGAATTTCTCTTTATTTTAGACTTTTAGTTTTAAAACTTCAAAAAAAATCTCAACCCTCACCCTACCCAATCCCTTGAGCTTTGCCCTTCCAGCCACCCTCTCGCATCCACGAATACCACCATCTAAAACACCACCCAATCACTCACACCACCACTCGCAACACCCTTATTTCACACCACAATAGACCAAAAACACCCATAATTTTGCACTAAAAGGAATCGACACAATAGACCTTTGCCCTTCCTAGAACTATATGACTGTTGCATGACCTAACCCTGCTTGTTACTCCCTGTTTCACAAACTTTTCTACGCTTTTTTTTTTCAATCTGTGCTACTAAATTTTCCGATTTGTATTTTTGATCATGATCCACACTCCTTCTTTGATTCTTCTTTACACATTTAACTTAAATTTTAATCTCATAACATACAAATTCACCTATTTCTTAGTTTTCTCACCTATTGTCAATTAAACAAATTCGGGTAAATATCAATTACAGGTTACAAAATCGGGCAAATGTCGAATTATCGCATGTGAATACACTTGGTTAGAGGTAGTAACATGGCTACATGACTACATGAGCCTAGGCTTAAAGGCATTGGCCATGGCCATGGCCATGATACATGACTTTGATAACGGTCATCCAACCAAGTCTCAAAACCGGAGTGTGTAGTGAAAGTGTACAAAAACAGCCACAAGAAAAGGAGAGAGAACATTAATTAGTAAGAGCTACCATCGGAGAAGACGACTAGGTATCCAACCTGAACCCCTGCGTACCCAACTCCAATCGAAGGGATCCGAATCGTATTCTGAACCCGGATCCATGCTGACCCCTACGGACATGCTGTATCCGAGCAACAGCTAGTAAAACCAGATACTGGACACCTATAAAGAAGTAAGGGTTTTGAACTTGAATACTCAGTTAAATTCTGGTTGTCAGGTGAAAACCCTATCGATTCTATTCGGTTGTAGAAATGAATTCTTTCTCAATAACTAAGAAGAAGACTCCATTCAAGAAGCATCGAGAAGAACAAGAAGCAAAAAAGAAGGTAAATTTTTTACATTCGTTGTCTAATCATTATTCTGATTGAAAGATTCATTTTCGAGGTCTGTTTATGTTTAATTATAGAGGGCAGAAGATGAAACAGCTCGTTTGTATGAGGAATTTCTGGAATCGTTCCAAGCGGAAGATGTTCCTGGGTTGAAGGGATTTGTACGAGGAGGATTAATCAATCCTAATGAGAGAGTAAAAACTGACTCTGAAGGTTAGTACAATTTGTTCAAGTTTCTTTTTCCCCAATTTATTCGGTATTGATTTTGTACATTGACTGGACCCATAATTGTTTTATTTGTGTTGTGGAGATGATTTATAATATAATTTGTAAATTTGGATACATCAATAAATGTATGGACCTTTGATCATTCACAAATGGCAGGTGGAAATTCTAAAGATGGTGTATCTGGTTCAAAGAAGGGGAGTAGGTAAATGAATGCTTTTAGATTATCCATTGATCAAACAATGTGAATTAAAAATGTATAATGGGGACATCTCGTTTATAGAATTAGGTGTTATAATAGTTACTTACCGATCTTCTATAAGTTATTTTGCATTTCAAATTTCCTAGCCCAATCATGTTACTTCAGGACTTCATCATTTCGTCCTATGACTATTTCTCATTGTATGCAAATATTTTACTTTATCAGTTTTGTTATGATTGAAAACGACATGATAAGGCTTCGATGTTTTTCCAAAATAAAATAGTTTGAGAATTAAGTGTAGATATGGATCATCAGGTTTTGTTTTGGTCAATGTGAAGAGGTTAGCACTTATCTTACATACATGGCTATCTAGTGATTTTTTTTGTTTTGTTCGGAAAAGGTAGATAAGGCCCCTGATAACTTCTAGGTGAAAAGATCAGAGTATAGGTAATACTAAAGCCTAATAAAGATATCAGAGAGCCTTCTATTCTTGAGATGTAGGTTGAACATTGCCTATCCAAATTAGACTAAAAGTTTGCTAATTGCTTTCAAACGCTTGGACTTTAGCTTCTACGGAAGCTGTAATCTCATTAGCTTTAGATGAAACATGCTATTTTGATTAGAACTGAATGTGCATTCTGTCAACTGGAGTAGCAGCGGGTAATTCTCTGTTTTATTTGGAATTAGTATATTGATTGATATTCATTATTTAAGACTCAAGGATTGAATAGGCTCTAATTCTGATGTACCTTGGTTGATCATATCTAGATTTTGTATGTGTAATAGAAATCTTATTTTTCTTGGAAAGGTTTGCCTGTCAAAATGTAAAGATGGTTTCATTTCACGTTTAATTGTTTTATTTACTTATTTTTCTTTCAAAATGTACAACAAGTAAGGATTAGAGTAGTGTGGTACACGATTGACTAACATGTCCAATAATGTTGTCAAGTCTCCTATGCAACATCGGGTGCCCACATGCTCGTTTTGCGTAGTAATCGGCTTATTCGATTTCCAACTCTCAATTTTTCTTAGCTGACTTACCATGTGCTTTCTTTTGGTGTTGTTCTTTGTAAATTCAATACTTGCTCGAGATGTGATGGCACGCGTTAGAATCAAAGGGGTCTAAACTATGTTGGGTTATGGGGTTAAGATAATGTAAATAGAATTTCATTTTGGCACAGTTGATCATAAGCAGGTGCTACATAGATTTTTATAGAGGTAAATGAAAATGTTCCATGTCACCACAAAACAAATACAAAAACCAAAAAAGGAAACAAAGACCACATCAGGCCATCAAAGAAAAACGACAAAGCACACAAAATTACAACTCATTCATCCAACTGACTGACATCTTTTCTAGAAATCCTAAGCATGGGAGAATAGAATTTTTGATTTCAAGCTTCTGTTGCATCTGCTTCACCATATAATCCATATTAAGAATTTTCATCCCCCAAATAGCCAAATTGCAAACTTTCCAAATCCAACAAACCAAACATAACGCAAAAAGAGCTTTCTTTTGAGGGAAGAAACTTGAAGTCTATTGTATGGCATTTACAATAGGAGCATGCAACCAATTATTATACTTGTTTATTTGTTTTTATTTTCATGAAATGGCTGCCTTTGTTGCTCGTTCCAAGTAAACCAATGTTCGCCCTTGGCAGATATGTCCCGTCATTCCTACCTCCACCCATGGCAACTAAAGGTAGAGTATTGGAAAAGGAGGTAAGGAAATTTTGTGTAGGGTTTTCATGTTAGTTCTACTTTTTGGAGTTCTTATTCTTGGTGTTCCATTGAATCTTTTAGGAACTTAAAGAGAAATCAAAGGAAAAAGAGAAAGGGAGAACAAGAAATATTGACAATTTAATGGAGGAGATCAGGCTGGAGCAGGAGATGCGAGAAAAGAGAAATCAAGAGCCTGATAAATGGCGTGATGGGCGTCTTGAAGAACAATCAGCTGTAAGTGGTTTCGAATTTAGATACCAAACATTACAATTTGGTCGTTCCATCTCATATCATATCATAAAATCAAATATCATATATAAATAAATACTAACAGTCTAACATAAACAAGTTTGCCACATGACATTTTCTACAACAAAATTTTGCTTCTTGAAACCAATAACTTACATTACAAGCCTTGGTTTAAGCATAAAGTATAAAACAACATATCCACTTCCCATACTAAAGACTTTAAAAAGGAAACTACTTTTATCACATCACGTAATTGCAATTTAAATATCTTCTTTTCATTTCCCTTCTCAATTGGAGTACTTCTAAGCCAAATTGCTTATTGTATATTTATTATATGGTCATTTGATACTTAGAAAAAAATAAAATAAAACAAATTAAATAAAATCTCACTTGACTGTATTTTAACTTACATATAAAAAAAATATGCTATGAGATTACCCGAGGAATAGTGAAGACTGTAGCATTAATGTGAGTAAAATAGAACGGTGGAAGTGTTATTTTGATAATTGATTTCTTTAAAACTATTTTAAGTTAAGTGATGAAAGAGTTATTGACGAATTTCCATTAAATGGTATGAATTGTATGTAATATTACAAATGGTATGCCTATGGGTTTCTTATTAGCTAAAAAAACATGAAAACGTAATACAATACAAAGATTTTGTTCACATTATAAATTTGATATTATTAATTTGTATTTTTTGCTAATGTTTGTATTAACTGTATGAAAAATACCTAATGGGCCAATACAAGGTTATTATTAAAATCGTCTTTTGTTATATGCTTAAATGGCCTAAAAATAGTTTTCATTATGTTTCGTTAATTAATTATGCATCAACAAATATGTTTGCTAAAAAAATTCAAACTAAAAGTGTTAAATAGGAAACCAATCATTATCAAAAAAGTTTAAAAAATTAACAAAGTGCAACCACCAAATTAATAATCATTTTTATATTTTTATATAGAATACATATATATTTATATTTTCTTTATGGGTATAATACTATCCATTTATTCACAATTGTAGATTGATAAACAAAAGATAGAGACAATCTATATCTACTCCATTTCTTTTCTCACAAGTGCAACATAGTTATGGAATGATTTTGTGAAATGTGAATGCTTCCATTGTATTACACTTCTATTTTCAATTTTGAGAAATTATGAATTTATCTTGTTCTTTGTTGGTCCTTTTTCTTGGGATGGAAATGATGATGATAACTTGACTAATGAGTCAAGTGATATGGTTTATACTTAATGAATAATCATTTTAGATGAAAAAGTCTAAAGTTGACTAATTAATTAAACAAGTGATCAGGGTTGTCCGAGGCAAAAAAAATGGTATGGGCCCCTTACTATTACATTGTTATTTTTAGTATTCTTTGCGTTCTCCTCATTGTTATTTTCCACAATCTTATCATGACCATTACTAGACAAATCCACAGAAAACTTCATGTGAACTAGTATTACGTACCACAAAGTTATACATAGCCTTTTTTTGTCTCTCCAACAGTTCATATGTTCATTGCCTTTTTTTCTTCCAATTAAATTTATTTTAGCCATCATATCGAATTCTTAATAACCACAGAAATCAAAATTAAAGACTATTCACCAAAGTTTGATTATTTATTCAAAGTTAAACTACTAAAAATAAACTTAAAAGTATGTTTCAACATCAAAATAGGGAATAAGTTAAAATTTTGAAGTAAAATATTTGTAAGTCTTTTTGGAAGAGGTTTCAATTGAAGTATCAAACATAAAATTGTCACCATCATCACTAGAATATGAAAAAAATAAAGCACCATGATTCACACAAGTAGCTGATTAGGTATTTTAATTTCTAATTAACATAGAAATACTAACACTTTGACTGTAATTATGTAAAAATAGATGTAAATTTCATTTTTTTCCAAACTAATCAAAATCTAAAATAACTTTATGTGATTAATTATGCATTAACAATCATGATTATCATTTATCAACATTATTAAGTGATTTTCAATGAATTCAAAATCAAAATAGATTATTGAATAAGAAAAAAATACCTAAGAACTGGTGGACTGGCTGCGACGATGGCAGGCAATGAACAGTGGCGATGGTGGCAGTTTATGGTGGCGTCGCTTGATATCGTCGATAATTAGGTTACCGCTGATCAGCGGGGCAGAGGAAGTCGATTGGACTCATGTTTCCTATTTCAGCTATTTATGGTTTTGGGTTAATAAGGCTAATTTCGCTTTTCTAGGATTTTTGGTTGGGCATTGGGTATACGCCCTGTAAGTGATAAGGCTTAAAATAAGATAAGATTTATTTAAATCATATTATTCAATTTTAGTTTCCACACTTAAATTTATTTAAAAAAAATAGAATGTGACAATTAAGGGCGACAGAAATTAGTAAGTTAACATATATCATACAAACATTAATAAATAATCAATCACTTATTATCAATTTGTATGTCAGTGTTGCATTCTATGACCTAAAACGTTTGTATATTGTTTTGTATTGTCATCTTTTTTTAACAAACAATTAAAAACAAAGATTGAGCCTTCAAATTGGACTAAATTTTAGCTATTTGCAGACATTTACTCGATTTGATGAGCTTCCAAATGAATTTGATGCTAGTGGGAGGGGCTCTTGTGACGAAGGTGATCTTCAATCAACCAATTTGTATGTTGGAAATTTATCGCCACAGGTTAGTCTGTGAACCTGCCTTCGAACGTGGTCCTCTTTTTGTCTTTTCTTGCTGTGGCGTAGAATTGCTTGCAAATTTTTTTAAATACTTGTATATTTTTTATTTTTCTAACTTATGAACACAATTTTATATTTGTGTATGAGATATTAACTAGATCGTCATTGCTACATCATTTAGGTTGATGAAAATTTTCTTTTACGGACCTTCGGAAGGTTTGGACCCATTGCTAGTGTAAAAATTATGTGGCCAAGGACAGAGGAAGAACGAATTCGGCAAAAGAATTGTGGGTTTGTTTCGTTTATGAAAAGGGGTGATGCACAGGCTGCTAAGGATGAAATGCAAGGTTTGATCAATCAACATTCTCACTCTTATTCAGAATTTTTTGTTCGTAAGCTTTTGTTTTTTAGCTTACCTCCATGCCCACTTCATGATTCATAGAATGTCTTTGAGCCCCGGTTGTTTCTCTGGTGTGTTGTTAGACATTTTTTGTTGGCTTTTATAATATTGCTGAACTATGTGGGTGTGCCATTTCTGAACTATGAGGGATGGGGAAAGCTGAGAAAGGAAAGGACATAAATATGGATTTTGCTTTTATTTACTATTGAATTATAGTAAAATGACTCATTAAATTATATACATATCTTATTTGTGTGAAGTTAAGGGTATGGGTCAAGGTGACAAATACGTCCACCACTTACCAACGACCCATAACGGGTGAGACTTTGACCTTTATATCCACCTACTATCCACAAAATTCATACCTGTACATGTCTCAATCAGGTTAAATTGGATGCGTTGTGAAACAATAAATTTTATACGCCTTCCCCTACACTAGTTATAGTTGAGGCTGTATACATTGAACCTTCCAAATTTGGCCTAGGGGGAAGCCTACGTGGGAACCACGTAATGACATTTGGTGATGGAATTTTGTTGCTTTTGTTTATGCAATGCCCTCTAATGTGAAAATTGAAGAGCTTGATTTAAAATCAAATATCCACCACCTCTTAGTGTTAGTTTGTACTCAATAATGGTGATATATTGAAGGGAATATATTCGATTATTGCTTTATTGTTGAAAACGATTTAAATTTTGTTTCAAGTCTTGATCAATGCAAAGCTCAAAATCCGAGTAAAACTTTCTCTATTTTATCGGATTATACATGTACTACTATGTCTAACTACATAATATATATTTCAGGGATTGTCGTATATGATTTTGAATTGAATTTAGGATGGGGTAAATCGATTTCTCTTCCATCACAAGCACTACCTGCACCTCCACCTGGTCATATGGCAATCAGAAGTAAAGAGGTTGACTTGTTTATTCGCAGAGCAATTGTGGTTGTTTTGTTTTGCTTGAACTGATTCTCTCTCATGAACAATTGGTATTATCTTCTCAGTGCGTTCATCTATTTAATTTGCAGGGTGACGCTGTAATCTTAACGGGTTCTGGGACTCCTGTGGCACCTGTCTCGAAACAAATTTCTGAGCTGGTATGCTCTCCTCTTGTCTCATATGTCTTGTAATTTTTTATCTGAACTTTTGAAGAGTTTCTATTTTATGATTCCCCTAGACCTTGCTCTATTTGATAGGCCATGTTAAAAACGAAAGAGGTGTACTAATTCCTTTTCAATTAAAAAATCAATGAGGATTCTAAGACTACCTTATTGTTTTTTTTTTGTGAAGTATTCAGTTGGGTATTTTTTTTTATTGTGAGAGATATAACAAATGTACTGTAGGTTGTGGATCAACTTTTCTTGAGGAGATAAACGGCGTAGATGTTATTGAAGATAGAGGGAAATTTAGAATAATGTCATAAGAATTCAAATATTATGATTATTGACAATGTTAATTATGATGCAATTAGGATTCCTCACGATATTCATGTAATATGATCTTTGGAAAAGTAGACTTTAGTGACTAGTGACTATTATTTGACAAGTACACACGAATTTTTAAAAAAAGGCTCACATAATACTGTGAACATGACATAAGTAGCTAAGGATTAGAGTCAGGTATCTGGAAAGACACAAAGCAAATGCACATGACCATACAAACAAATTTGGGGGAGTTGGTTTGCGATGATGGTGGTGGTTGGTTTGACCGGGAAAGTAAGCTGAAGTTTCATCATCCATCATGTGGTTGGCAATGCTGACATGCAGAACTAGCAAGTTTTTAGCAGTAGAGGGAGGAGGATAAAACACTTTTGGCTTTGGCCTTTGTTCTTGGTTTCTCACTTTCTCTTATGTAGGTGAATGTAATTCAGGCTCAACAATTTTTATTTTATTTTATTTTATTAGTTTTTTTAAGTGGCTTGCTTAGTTTTACAAAGTGTGTGCTTTGGTACAAAATTTAATTGGAGCCTAGGCGCACAAAAAATGTGCACACTTCTCATAGGCGGTGTGCGGTAAAGGAGTCCCTCTAATTGAATTATACAATTTTCTTTTTAATGAAGAAAATCCGTACCTTTTTTAAATTTGTAAATGACTTGGGGCGAAAATGGGGGCCCTTTTCATAGAAAACAGAAGTTAGAGAGAGCATCATCATTTATTATTAAAGAAAAATCAGTGGAGATAAGTGGTGCAGGACGTTAAGAGAACTGTTGTAGTCATGCGAAGCTGACTTGGTCAATATAAGGCCACAATTTATATAAAAGAATAAGAAGTAAAAGAACGGGAGAAGACATCACCATGCCCAATAAAGAAGAGTATTGAGAAACATAATTAATTGACTTGGTCAATATAAGGCCACAATTTATATAATAAGTTTTTTGTTTTTAGTTTTCATCATTTTAATTGGATTTCACATAATCCAAAACATATATATATATATATATATATATATATATATATATATATATATATATATATATATATATATATATATATATATATATATAGGGTTAAGTTCCAGTGAGAACCAAGCTTATATGAAAACCGTGAGAACTAAACTCCCTAATAAAAATGTGTTACTTTTTTATAGAAAATGTGTTACTTTTGAACAAAAAAATATTAAAAGTAACACGTTTTTTCGAAAATAACACCTTTTATGTAAAAGTAACACCTTTTTATGAGTTTTTCAGAATTTTTTCTTAAGTTAACATTTTTTGCCTAATAGTATCATAAAATACAGTAACACCTTTTTGCCCAGAAGTAACACCTTTTTAGTAAAAAGTAACACTTTTTTGTAAGGCTGATTGGTTCTCACGGTTCTCATATAAGGATGGTTCTCACTGGAACTTCTTCCTATATATATATATATATATATATATATATATATATGTAGGAAGAAGTTCGATAAACTCATCCTTATATAACTGAAACAATCTTCTACAAAAAGTGTTACATTAAGAAAAAATATTCTGAAAAATATATAAAAGTGTTACGTTTACGCAAAAATGTGTTATTGTTTTTTATGATACTATGAGGCAAAAAAGTGTTACATTAAGAAAAAAAGATTTTATATATGTTTTATTGAAAAAAATATTTTTTAAAAAGTATCATCTTTTTTAAAAAGTAACTTTTTAAAAAGGTGTTACTTTTTGGAAAAAACGTGTTACTTTTTAATATTTTGTTTATAACTTGGAACTTGACCTATATATATATATATATATATATATATATATATATATATGGTCAAGTTCCAGTGAGAACCAAGCTTATATGAGAACCGTGAGAACCAATCTACTTGATAAAAAACTGTTACTTTTAACAAAAAATGTGTTACCGTTGGCAAAAAAATGTTATTTTCTTAAAAAACAAAAGTTGTTACTAAAAAAGTAACACTTTTTTTTTTTGCATAAAAGTAACACCTTTATAATAGAAAAGTAACACTTTTTTGTCAGATAAATTGGTTCTCACGGTTCGTATATAAGGATGGTTCTTACTGAAACTTCTTCCCATATATATATATATATTTATATTTATGGCTATGCCTTTGTACTTGTTCCAAGTCTACTTTTTTTTGCATAAAAGTAACACTTTTTTTGCATAAAAGTAACACCTTTATAATAGAAAAGTAACACTTTTTTGTCAGATAAATTGATTCTCACGGTTCGTATATAAGGATGGTTCTTACTGAAATTTCTTCCTATATATATATATATATATATATATATATATATATATATTTATGGCTATGCCTTTGTACTTGTTCCAAGTCTCCCGGTGTCCTGAAATTGAGTGCTTTTCCAAACAGGATATTTGAGCACATGCCTTTGTCCAACCCTTGCAGTCTGGCGTAGGTAAAATAGTTTCTAGGCACTAGTATTTGTTTCTGGTTTATGCACGAGTTCAATTTAGGGTTTTCATCTTAATTTCATTTTCAATTGCAGAATCATTACCACCCAATAATAAAGAGTTATTATGAGTTGCTATCATTAGGAACTTGCTAATGCTTAACTTCTTTTTCTTTACTTTCTGATCTTCATTGCTCCCATCTTTAGGTTCTTACTCCTAATGTCCCAGATATAACAATTGTGCCTCCCGAGGATAGACGTCTTCGCCACATCATTGATACCATGGCTTTATATGTTTTAGATGGAGGTTGTGCTTTTGAGCAAGCAATTATGGAGCGTGGCCGGGCTAATCCTGTTTTCAGCTTCTTGTTCGACCTTGGTTCAAAGGAACGTATGTACTATGTTTGGAGGTTGTATTCTTTTGCTCAGGTGTGTTGTTTTCCGTACTTTCCTAAGTGGTTGGTTGTATTATGTATATATACTTTCCTGAACATATGTACTATGATTTTTGATGTCGATTGCAATGCATCTTTCTATCATTGTTTTTTGGTTTTCATGTATACATAAATTTTATAAGGTGTTTTACATATTATATTCATCAATACGTATCTGTGTGATAATGAAGATTTTATACATATTATTTTGAAAGAATTTTATTACATTTGTTGTTGAAGTACAATTAGGATGAAAGCAAGGGTTTAATGCAAAACATTAACAGAGCTTCTTCCTGTTTGCTTACTATATTACCTTGTGTAATAGTTGTAAGTGTTGAAATGTTGCCAAAATATCTTGATTGGAGGTCCCTGAGATCTGCTTCACTTTAGCAACCACCGAAATTTTCGATTTTTGAAAGAAATCAATTTCTGTTGTTATTTAAGGTAAAATATTCACTTATGCTGTTTATTTGTTTCAGGGTGACACGCTCCATAGATGGAGGACTGAACCTTTCATTATGATAACTGGTAGTGGGAGGTATGTTAGCTTCTTCTTCATAATTGTAGTTTTATATTATCCTAGAATGTTAGGATCGTAGGAAGTTCTCATTCTTTAGTGTGTTTTTGTCTCATAATTATCTATATATTGTGTTTGGTTTTAGGTGGGTGCCACCTCCTCTCCCTACAGCAAAAAGTCCAGACCTTGAGATGGAGTCTGGCATAACTTATGCTGGAGGACGAGGCAAGGTATATGTCTTCATTGTACTTTTTTTTTTGCATTCTGGTATATAGTTTTCTGCAAATTAAACCATAAGCCTCTGACAAGTCTTCCTCCTTTGTGGGCTATATCTATGCATCCTTGTTCCATATATATAAAGTTTGGTTTTCCATTTGACCTAGGTGAATCATGCATTTTTTTTTTGCAGCGTGTTGATCCTGAAAGGACACTTACAGATGCTCAGAGGGATGAGTTTGAGGATATGCTTCGTGCTTTGACACTAGAGAGAAGTCAGGTCAAAGATGCTATGGGATTTTCCTTGGATAATGCTGATGCGGCAGGCGAGGTATGCAATGTGTTTTAGTTTGTGGAAGTACGCTGGAAACTGTTGTGGATCGATGTAGTTGATTGAAATGAAAACCATGGTTGGGCCTAGAAGTACTTCTTTCCTGAAAGGAGTGTTCCTGACTGAGCCATGTGATGTACAAATAATATTTTTACCGCAAACGCACGGTATTCGTGTAGTTGCGGGTCGAACACAAGGAAACGAGTTAATAGATTCGTTTAATTTATGACTACAAGATACGGACAAACAATATAGCTTGGTTGAATATCTAACTCTACTATGAGCTATAATATAAACGAGGGAACAAAAGCTAATAAATAAAGCAAAGACTAATTGATATGAAGATAACGATGGGAAAACAAATCTAGGATGTCGGGAATCGCCTAATTCTAACATGGAGGTCAATTACTCTCATAATTGCATGAAATTGAATATTTCACATGATTAAACGTGATCTAATTAATGTCAAACTTCCGCTCTATTGATCAATATCGGCTTAAGACCTTATTAATCCTCAAACTTCGGTTTTATTGGTTAAACTAGTTTGAATTTTACTTAAATATACCTCAATCCTAAATTAATCTTAATTTCAACTTCAGTTTTATTAAAAAGGTTAATAAAGATAATTAAACTAAGGTTCATTAAGCATAGGTTTAATCATAGACCCATATTTCAGTCAATTAATCAATCAAAAATCATTCCATGCTTCAGATTAGGGTCAAGCCCTTAATCCTAGAAAAGAAATCTACTCACTAGACATATTACTGAACATGAAATTGACAATGAACAAAAACCTAATTAAGATGCTAAACATGATAATAATGAGTAACAAAAGACAAGAAGATGAATAATTAAAGAGCAAAATAAAAATACTTACTAATGGGAACATGCACAAACTACAAATTGCATCCAATTTAGTTAAATTGCAATGAAGAAAGCATGAAATTAAGTTTTTGCATCTAAAGAAACCCTACAAAAACTTAAGAAGAATTCTAAAAATTAAAAGCTAAGAGATGGATGATTCTGAAAAGTAACTACCACTATTGATACTAAAGTCTAAAAGAATAACTGAATTTCTGATACAATAAAAAACATAAGGTAACTGCCAGTCAGATTGCGACGAGTCATCGCCTACAAAGGCGGCTCGTCGCTTCTTAAAAGATGCAGAACATGTCTTTCCAGTAGCTGGCGATGAGTCGTCGCCCATGGGAGATGCAAAAGCGGCGAGTCGCCGCTATCTTCTGTTATTGAATGTCGAGTCTAGTAATTGGCGTCGAGTCGTTGCCTCTAGGTCAGGTAAAAGCGACGACTCGTCGCTTTCTTCTAAAGTATATGCCACAAATCTCGCGCAAACATGTTTAATAACTTTCAAAATCAACTCATTTACTTACAAATAATCAAATCATCATAAACTAGAGTAAATAAGCTAAAAATAATTCTAAAGCACCACTAATCTTCAAGAAAGGAGCACAAAATTAAGCACAGTAAGTGCAAATAATTGCACTTATCACCATGATATTGTTGAAGTTGGCAGTTTATTGTAGATGAACAAGATGTGTTCAAGGGATAAATTCTAATACTTGATGGTTGTGTGTGTATATTTGTTGTTGATAGTTACACGTACAGGCAGTATCAATATGCTGTTTTGATTTTTGAGTTGGTATGTATATATCATGTCTAGAATTGGGATGAACTCAAAAAAGTGTGGCTTCCGGCTTATTGAAGTACTCCTAGTTCAAAAAATGTCCGTATATATATATATATATATATATATATATATATATAGGGTCAAGTTCCAGTGAGAACCAAACTTATATGAGAACCGTGAGAACCAAACTCCCTAATAAAAATGTTACTTTTTTATAGAAAATGTGTTACTTTTGAACAAAAAAATGTTACTTTTGTTTTAAAAAAAAGCTGTTACTTTTTAGCATAAAAAGTGTTACTTTCAGAAAAAAATATTTTTTTCAAAAAATAAAAATATTAAAAAGTAACACGTTTTTTTCGAAAAGTAACACATTTTTATGTAAAAAGTAACACCTTTTAATGAGTTTTTTTCACAATTTTTTTCTTAAAGTAACACTTTTTGGGCCAATAGTATCATAAAATACAGTAACACCTTTTTGCCTAGAAGTAACACCTTTTTAGTAAAAAGTAACACTTTTTTGTTAGGCTGATTGGTTCTCACGGTTCTCATATAAGGATGGTTCTCACTGGAACTTCATATATATATATATATATATATATATATATATATATATATATATATATAGGGTCAAGTTTCAGTGAGAACCAAGCTTATATGAGAACCGTGAGAACTAATCGCCTTGATAAAAATGTGTTACTTTTTTATAGAAAATGTGTTACTTTTGAAGAAAAAAAATGTTACATTTGGTTTTAAAAAAAAGCTGTTACTTTTAAGCATAAAATGTGTTACTTTCAGAAAAAAATATTTTTTTCAAAAAAAATAAAGTAACACGTTTTTTTTCGAAAAGTAACACATTTTTATGTAAAGAGTAACACCTTTTTCTGTGTTTTTTTCAGAATTTTTTTCTTAAAGTAACACTTTTTTTCCCAATAGTATCATAAAATACAGTAACACCTTTTTTCCCATAAGTAACACCTTTTTAGTAAAAAGTAATACTTTTTTGTAAGCCTGATTGGTTCTCACGGTTCTCATATAAGGATGGTTCTCACTGGAACTTCTTCTATATATATATATATATATATATATATATGCATGTATGTACGAATATTTAGGTGAAAACAACTAAAGTGGTGAAAATTGAAAACTAGACTGAGATACACATGTCACAAAAGGTGTACATGATGTCTTAAAGCTAGTACATATTTTTGTGAATGAAAAAATTCATGTTATTTACAGGAATGTATATGATAACTAGTGCTGTTTTCTAGTAGTCTCTTATGCTGATCTAGGTTGAACTAATGAGCTCTATGCCTTACAGTTAGGGATGGGCATTTAAGGGTATGGGTCGGGTCTAGACCCTACCCGGACCCTAATTTTAGGGCAGGGTCTAGATCCAGACCCTGATATTAAGGGTCTAAAAAATTAGACCCATACCCATACCCTAAGGGTCTGGACCGGACCCTTAGGGTCTAGAACCATACCCTAAAAAGTTTGTTTTCTTGAGTGAGATTAAAGGGTCTAAAAATAGAATCTAATATGGACCCTAATTTGAACCCTTATTACTATTAGACTCTTTATAATTGATTTGAGATTGCAAATCATCCATTATTTCCTAAATCAAAAAAAAAAAATCCATTAAAATAATTATTAAACATGAACAAAAACAAGAAATAAGTCATTGGCTTAAAAATTTAATAAAATATTTACAGTAGCACTTTTGAATTAGTACAGAATCCATTAAACACTAATATGTGAAGTTAAGACCAAAAAAAATCCAATGTACTCCATGACACCATCCCATGTTCAGAATCCTAATTGTAGACTCTTAAGTCAAATCTATACATATTATTAAAACAAAACACTGCTGACATCATCACTATTTAAAAATGCTTACATGTCACAACCTCAAGAAAAAATTTCCCTCCAATACTCAACGATGATGTTATTGTTTTTATGACTACTCTTTTATATTTGACTTTATTATTCACATTTAATGTATTTGAAAATCATATATATTATTTTTTTTCAAATATTTATAAAATCTTTTAATTTTATTTATTAAATGAATATTATTTAGTGTATTTGGATATTTTGAGATGGTTAAAACATAATATACATTTATTAGGATTTTTTGTTATTTATATAATAAGCTGCTTAAATGCAATGCTTAATTCTAATATGTTCAGGTATTGACTATTTTATGTAAGTCAATTATATTTTTAATGACAAAAATTATTTTTTCGTTTAAACTTTTATAAAATCTATAACTATTACTAAAATAAAACACTGCTAACATCATCACTATTTAAAAATGCTTACATGTCACAACCTCAAGAAAAAATTTTCCTCCAATACTCAATGATGATGTCATTGTTTTTATGACTACTTTTTTATATTTGACTTTATTATTCACATTTAATGTATTTGAAAATCATATATATTATTTTTTTCAAATATTTATAAAATCTTTTAATTTTATTTATTAAATGAATATTATTTAGTGTATTTGGATATTTTGAGATGGTTAAAACATAATATATTTTTATTAGGATTTTTTGTTATTTATATAATAAGCTGCTTGAATGCAATGCTTAATTCTAATATGATTCAGGTATTGACTATTTTATGTAAGTTAATTATATTTTTCATGACAAAAATTATTTTTTCGTTTAAACTTTTATAAAATAAATTTACATATTTTTGTGTTAAATTTGATTTTTGTAATTTATGTCGGAAAATTTAATGAAACCGTGCATCGCACGGGCACTATCTAGTAAATCCATTAAAACAAAAACTAAAAATCCATTAAAATGCTGTTATGTAGACTCTTAATTGTAGACTCAGATTTTGAAAATCTTCTCATAACTTATTTACTGTCTTCACTACCAAACCCATCAAACAATCTTTCCCATCAAACATAAACAAGAAATAAACAATTGTCGGGAAAATAAACAATTGATGAATGCCTGAGGTTGATGAAACACTAATATGTGAAGTTAAGACAAGACAGATTAAAAATCAATTTCATGAATACAGTTGTCGGTCGACTTAATTCCAGAATTATTTTTCTCGAACTAAATCGCAACTGACGGATTAGAGAAACACTAATATATTCGCAGAATCAACCAATTTCACGACAAATAAAAATCAATTTCATGACAGATTACCTGAGGTTGCTGAAATTTAATCAGGAGAAAATTGATGGAACCCTAAATTTCTTAAAAAGAGGGGAAAAATTCAGAGGAAAGAGATGAAAAAAAAGGAATAAGAGGCGGCAGCAGTAAAAAGTGTTTTTAAAAAAATTATCAAACCCTAATTATGCTCTCCAACTCAAAAATATAAAAAATATAAAAAATAAAAAGGGTCCAAGGGTCGGGTTCGGGTCTACTATTTACTATTTGATGAGCTTTATTCAATGGAAGTGGTGCATTGAAAGGGTTCTTGTATTCTACTATGTAAAGTGATGAACTTCATTATCTTTGTCCATGGCAGATAGTTCAAGTGCTAACAGAGTCTCTTATCCTTAAAGAAACACCAATACCCACAAAAGTTGCAAGATTGATGCTTGTGTCTGACATTCTTCATAATAGTAGCGCTCCTGTGAAGAATGCATCTGCATATCGGACAAAATTTGAGGCAACATTGCCTGACATAATGGAGAGCTTCAATGACTTGTACCGTAGTGTAAGTGGAAGAATCACTGCCGAAGCTCTCAAGGTTGGTTCCTTCATTGGTAATTGTCTTATATATATACATGCCTTTATTTTTTGCCTTTATTTTTCTACGTTTACATTTCTTTTGCACTTATCCAATGTGGACTGTACAATTGTAGGAGAGGGTGTTGAAAGTGCTTCAGGTTTGGTCAGAATGGTTTCTCTTTTCAGACGCTTATGTAAATGGATTACGTGATACTTTTCTTCGACCTAGCTCTTCTGGGGTTGTTTCTTTTCATTCCATATGTGGTAACGCACCAGAACTGGAAGAGAAGTTGGGCCGTCCTGAAGATATGAGTGATAGGATCAAGATCAACCCGGATGTGGCATTGGCTATGGGCAAGGGAGCTGCTATGAAAGAGCTGTTAAGCCTCCCTCTCCCTGAGTTGGAGAGGCGTTGTAGGCATAATGGACTTTCACTTGTTGGGGGTAGGGAAATGATGGTTGCACGATTGCTTTATCTTGGAGAAGCAGAGAAGCAACGGGGATCTGAACTGGAAGAGGATTTGAAATTTGTACAGACTCAGCCGAGCTCAGGTAGATATGCAAATGTGCAGAAAGACATGAATGTTGAGATGGATTCTGCAAGATCATCTTTTAGCTATTATGGGGATGATGAGATACTCTCTATAGCAAGAGAATCTAATGCTCCGCCGAAAGCACTCTCCATTCCGCAACCTGAACTAAAAGCATCCTCAAAGATAGGGAAAGCAGAGACTGTCTTGCCAGCCTCTAAATGGGCTCGAGAAGAAGAAGATGATGAGCCTAAGCAAAGATCTAGAGGTCTAGGGCTGAGTTACTCTTCATCTGGGAGTGAGAATGCTGCAGATCATAATGCCGAGGATGACGAGATTGCAGCTCAGACTAGTACTGCATGCCAACCTGAAATTACTATCAGTGAAGAACGGCGGTTAGTTTTGTCTAATAACTTTTTTAGTTGTTCTGTTTTACGATCTTCTTCTATGTCTCTTATCCACGGGAAGTCTGACATGTGTAGTTAATTTGCATGATTATGACATGGTTTTAACTTAATTCAATTCAGCTTTTGAAACCTTCAGCACAGTGAAGCATTTTTGTATTTCTATATGATTCACTAAAATGAGTGATTTAGGATAGTTAGTTTACTTCCACCATAATTAATTAGTTTGTTATGTGGTCATGACTATGATCCTAAGAAATGTATGGTAAAATTTCAGTGTTCTTCATGTTGACTAAAAATATGATAAGTAGCAGTTTGTCTTAACTCTTAACTCCATCTTCAATAATTGTAGTTACATGTTTGGTGTTGACATATAACCTCTTATGTGTTTGATGTTTGACTCTTTCAGACAAAAATTGAGACGTCTTGAAGTTGCAATGATGGAATACCAGGAGTCTCTGGAGGAACGATGTATCATAAGTCCAGATGATGTTGAGCGGAAGGTTGCAGTTTACAGGAAACGTCTAGAATCAGAGTACGGGTTGTCAGAGTCGGGTGAAGATCTTTCCAGGAGTAGTAAGTTCGATCTTTCCAGGAGTAGTAAGTTCTTTCTTTTGGTACTTTTAACTCACCAATAGTTTTGTACTATTTTGACTTACAGCTATGGTCTTCTGGCACTCGGACTATTTGTCTGTTGGATTTAATTTCTTCATGTTGCTTGTCCTCTTAATTTCTGATTTTGTATATATTGCCTTCTCTTCCAATAGATAAAAGCTTAAGCTTGTGTACTTAGATGGGCAAACTTGTTTTTATGAGTTTTTTAGGTCCAATATGGGTTTATTTTTGATCCACAACAATGTCAAAACTGTAATCCCATAAATACACTCAAAATAAGTTTGGATAAGGGTTAATAAGGGCCAATACCTTGGTTATAAGAGGCATGAGAATGAGATGCATTTAGGCACAAAAGGTCCCTAGAGCCTTGGTGTAAGGCCAAGGCATGATCTTTTTGTAGGCGAGTAACACATGTTTAAAATAAAAAATTATATATTTGAAAATTTGTATTAAGCTTATAAGGGCCAATAAATAACTTGGGTTTGAAAGGCGTTTAGGCACAGAGGTCAGAAGGTTGTGGAACCTGGTTATAAGGCCAATGTATGTTCTTTTTGTAGTTGAGGAACACGTTTTAAAATTAAAATTATATATGTTTGGACATTTTTGTTAAGCTCATTAGGAAAATTTAATTATGAAAATCCCACCCTTAGGTGGTCACCTTGAACATCCTATCTTTCTTTTATCCTATAAAATTTCGACTTGTAATTCGTTTTTGTTTTGAAGGGCCTCTTAAAACATTTACCAGTAGGACGTTTTATTAAAAAAAAATGTTAATATGAACTTTTAACTTTTTACCCACAAATACACCATTGAATCACAATTTTCATTGTTTCCATCTGAATTAAAAATTAGATGAGTTCGTAGGATATCTTCCCATTTCGCTTGGTTTGTAAAGGATGAGCTGGAAATTTGTTTTACACAATCTCCTCTGAAATATTTTCTACTTTTCTTTTCTATCCAAAACTTGCATCGAATATGACTTTGTTAACAATTGTTCATATATAAGAAATTTGGCACACATCTATCAGACTCTCACATAGTGCAAAATACGGTTTCAGTCACGGTAGCGGTCATAAAACATATATTCAAGTCAATACAAATGATTTTGAGGTCAATGCCACCTATATTTCGATCGTGGTAAACTCAAAATTTTTTACACTACGATTGAGATATGGTGATACGACCTTGTTTTTGCACTATGGACTTTCACTTGGCTGTTTTTGTTATCCATGCTTCGACATCCGTCCATTTTCTCCTTCACACTCTCACTATGGAGGCATATGCGATGGAGAACAAAGAACAATCAACTGTGTTTTTCTTTCTAAAAGTAGGAATAAGAAATGGATGACGATTTGATGAGAATTTGAAGATTTAATGGTGAAATGACCTCCGGTTATCGGTAAAAAGGTCCTTTGAATAAATAATGAAAGGTCGGGGATAACGAAAAGGTGACCTTTCTAAAAGTTGACAAGCTAAAGGAGGGATTTTTAGAATTAAATTTTCCAACTTATTAACATATAAATAATTACTAGATTAAAATTGAGAGTTACCAACTATACAAACAAATATTAGGATTTCTTGAGAATTGGTTGCAGCTGTTCCAATCACAATTAAGGTTTTGCTTTGAACTGTTTTCTAATCTAGAGCCGTCAGAGATGAGATTTGAAGATAGACTTGTACAAGGAGAATTTCCAAGGTCTATTTTATACTGATGACATCATATGAGTGGAAAGAACTTGAGATGAGGTCAATGCCGAACAAGAGTGTCGAAGAGAAAAGAATAAAAAAAAGTTTGAACTGAAAATATGAAAAAATATGAGATATAGTTTTGGCATGTAGGAATAGGATCATAGGGAGGGTGTAGTAAAGTTAGTTATGAAGGAGCTCTCTCTGAGTGAGTGCTTCAAGTACCTTGGATCAATTTTTGATGAGAAAAGGGATATTAATCAAGATTTTAAGCATAAGACTTAGTGTGGGTGAAGCAACCGAGGTGTGCGCCTAAGGTTTAAAGGAAAATTCTAACAGATTTTCATAAAACAATTACTACTATATGAGGTCCAAATGTAGGTAGATGCAAGTAACTGATATGTTTATATGAAGATGAAATAATGGATGAATGGACATATTTTTAAAGAATATAATTCGAAAAAATATAATTCAATTAAATTTTTATTCAAGTATATTGATGATCAAATGATACATTGCTCAAGATAGTTTGGTCATGGAAAAGAGCACTTAACAAAGCACGAGTTAGAAAAGTGGAAGTTTAGAATTTCAAGAGTTTAGAAGAGGAGGTAGGGTAAAGAATGATATGAATCATTGAATTTTGGAAAGTTTATAACAAGATATAGAAATGAAGAACGATGATCATCAAAAAATTTGTTATTTTAATATTTATTATCAGTCTATAATTTTTTATTTGAATTTTGGAGTGAGTGTGGGTGTGGTGTCTGTAATGTGAAGATTTGATGAGGACAAACAAGCTTATTTGTTTAGCCGAATAAATTACCATACCTAGGAGGGTTCACTGTGATTTTTATTTTTATAAATAATCTTGTATCAAGTACTTTATTATTTTTTTTTTAACTATTTAGAGTTTAATAATTGATTGATTTCTTGTTAGTGTTTTACCCTGTATCAATTCTGAAGCATTCATATAAAAAAAATGGTGAAGCATTGTAATATATTTTATGCGTGTTTGAGTATTAATGAAATGCTCACCTGTCCATGTCAGTCATAATGACAAACGGTGGCTTATAATCTTGGGTTCATCCGGTTGGTTCTGTTGCATAATCCCAATCCCAAGCATGTCATAAATTATTGCTGCCCAAGTATCCTCACTATATCCTTTGATAGGGGGGCCATTGACACGTTGGCCCAGAAGAACGACAACATTGTCCAGTTAATTGTAGCTTCCCCAACGACTAGTTGCAGTATTAACAAAATGCTCACCTATCTATGTCAGTCATAATGACAAATGGTGCATATAATCTTGTGTTCATCCTGTTGGATCTGTGGCATAATCCCCAGCATGTCATAAACTAATGCAGCCCAAGTATCCTCACCATATCCTTCAACAGGGAGCCATATAAATGTTTGCCCAGAAGAACGACAACATCGTCCAGTTAATTGTAGCTTCTTCAATGGCTAGTTGGAATATGTGTGTCTCTTGTCTCGATCGCTCCACGAGCTTCGTAAGTAAAGCTCTATCAATCTCTAATCCTCTACTGAAGATTCAGTGGATGCGAGTAAACCAGCCAAATTCACATAATGCAATATACCCTTTCATTTACCTCCCTATCTCATGTGAGACTCTAATGTTGCCGACATGACACAATTGTTGTCTGTCCCATGCCGAGTAAAAGACACACCATAGACTTAATCTCGGATTGGGGACAAATACATGGTTTTATCGTGTCATTTGCATCATTAGAGACTAACATGAGATTTGGTAGTAGATAATAGGGTATTGTGTTACGTGACTTTACACTACCTCCACCAAATTATCAGTGGATGATTGGAGATCAATAGGCCTTTAATTACGGTGCTCGTGGAGCGATGGAGACAAGAGACTCACACATTCCATCTAGTCATTGGAGAGACTGCTATATTGGCCGTTCTTTTAGGCATATGTGCCCATAGCCTCCCTGTTATAGGATACGGAGAGGATACTTGAGCTGCATTAGTTCATGGCATGCTTGGGATTTTGCCACAGAACCACCGGATTCGTCCAAGATCATACAAAGTTCGTCATTATGACTGACATGGATGCACGGGCATTTCTTCAAGAGAGCTAATTGTGCAGTGATATGCACAGGGCTATGTAGTGATGTTATTTGGCGCTATGTTGTCAATTGATAAGAGCGGTGATGCAGTCACCATTTCTACCTCCTCATCTGTCCGAGCAGCACACCGCCAGGACTCAAAGATGGGGTAGACGACATTGGCATATACATGTCGGGCATCTCAGAAATGTGTCCACGAGTTAGGTAGTTGTGTACTTTATATATGGACTTGAGAGCACGTCCACATAGGGACTCCATTGGTATCTAGAGTTCATCAGCCTCTGGCACAGGAGTGAGGTCCTCCTATTAGAGAATTATAGCTCATAAAGGTTACGTCATGGTACTTGACGCTTTTGGTTATCTTTGCTTTTCTTTATTTTTCACCTTAACTAGAATCATATTCTTCTTGCTTCACCTAATAGCTTCATTATTACTGAACACAATGATGCTTCATCTATTAGATTCACAAATCTAGCTTAGTTGATAAGTATACAATCTAACGTATATAGTTACGTATCCTGGATTGGGGTCATGCCCCTGAAACAGGGAACCGATTGTGCCTCCTGAAAAATTCAGAACTAGCACGATGAGATTTCTACCCAGTTGATTTGAAACTAAATCATGTCAAGTTTCTCTTTACCTGTTCCCTGCGACTAACCACACAATCAGACTTTTGTGCTTAACTAATTTTAGCTAGGGTGTAAATAAGGAATACCTGTTGTGCAGTTTAGACGTTAAAAAGTATGACCAGAAAAGCAATAGTGGCCTTGGTATTTTTGATCATGTTCTCTAAAACTGCTTCTACTGAAGTAATAATACGCTGAATGTACTGAACTGAACCGAGTCGAACTTAGTTGATTTGATTATGTTACGGATCCCAACACCGTGGCGGACACATCATCAAGAATAAAGACAGATGGGATACTCATGTACAGTATGCGAAAGAAATAGTTTTGATGAGCTGGCATTTTATTTTAATTCTTTTTTGTCATTAGTCTTGGCAGCCTTGTATATATAAGCTTAGGATTTTATTAGGATCATGTTTTAGGAAATTTGTGATTAATTCACTCTTGGAGTTTCAGGTCCACTCGAAGGTCCAGCGTGGAACTTTGTTTCACGATAAAGGCAATAAACAGCGAGTATTAATAATCTTTCTCTCTTGTTCAGTGTGTGCATTGGGATTAATCTGTCTACATTAGCATTACAGATTAGTAGTCCTAGAGAACACACTAAGTTTATCTATTGGCCAGAGGGAGCATGTCTCAAACAAAGAACTTACTATTCTGTGGCTCTGTCCCTTTTGTGTCAACTACATTGTGGTTCCCGAATCCCGATGTAGATCTTTTTGGCCTCGATTTAGCAGGGACAGAGGACTATTAACACCAGCCTTCTCCCATTCTCCTTGCATACATACGACATATATGTTCTTGTCAAATTTATACAATTTAGCAGTTTGCATTCCTGTTTGAGGTTATGTATTGAACTATCTTCCTCATACGTCATAATTGATTGTAACTCTTTAAGTATTCATCAGTTCATGCTGACATAATTGTATGAATGAATGCTGCAGAAAGAACATTGGAAAGGCGAGACAAAAAGAATGATTTGCAGGAGTCCTCTCGGAAACGACAACGTAGCAGGAGTCGAAGCAAGACCCCTTCAACAAGAGGGTCAAATAGGTATAAGGAAGTCATCAACAGGGATTACCGTGGTAAGTAAAGTGTAAATCTCAAGATTCAGACAGCAAAAGAGTCAGCGACAGAACTAGAGAGTAGAGACCGTTGGAAGAGTGATGGTCAATCATTCGAGGGGGGGTTCAAAAGAGAGACAAGGCTTGAGTTTACCAGACAAAATTGATATCGACTGACTGTAAGTTTGCGAGGTGCAAATGGATATATAGCCCTGTACTTGAATGAAATATTAATCCGAAAATTCATTTGAAGAAACCATGTGTTTTGCAGTATACTCAGTACATCAATTTTCTTTTTTGTTATTAGCATGTTTGAAATTTAGAAAAAGTGTCATTAATTCTTGTTGTCGTTGGCCGTTCCTTTGTTAAGTAATTTGTCTATGATCAGTAAACTCTACTATGGGGTAAAGGCGCGGTGGGCTGTTTATGCCCGCCTCTCCTCTCATGGGACCTTCGAAAACATTTGCACAAGCACAATAGCATCAAACAACAAACAAATGTTAACATGCATCAAACTTATAAGTTCATCTTCAAACCATAGCCTTCTAGATCTTTTGGTGGCTTTCAAAGCCTCATCAAAGAGCATAAAATTCCAAAGACTTAAAAGTTACAATTGCAATAACAAATTTGAGCTAGTAATTAAAATATTAATGATAAAAAAGTGCAAGTCTACATCCAAACATGTACCTAGCCACCTAGGGCTCCCCTACACTTTAGGATACATATGGATACATCGTCATAATGCAATTAGTATTGGGTCCATTAGTTGGCCTATTTCTTTTAGTGAAAAGTACACTATGGTACAAAAGTTTAACATTGTTCAATGAAGTTTCATTCATGGTCATGCATATTAGGTTGATTGCACTAAGTTTTTATGTTTTTCTAAAAGGCAAAAGCATATACCTTGTTCGTCTCATTCGTTTTTGTCTCACTAATTTTTTACATTCATATTTTTTATATGATCTCACAACACTTTATATTTGATTTGAGAATCAAAGAAGGTTTTCTCGAATTTTACTCCAGTTAGTAATTCTTATTCATTTTGCAAGATTTTGATCTTGGCATTTTGAAGATATTCAAACATATTCATCCACCTTCAACATGCTTCGATAACAAGGACCTGATTGCATTTGAACATTCAAACATTAATATTTGGTTTACCTTTATTATTATAATTATTACTCCTTCACCGCATGTATAAATTGTAACTAATTTCATTTGAACAATGTTATGAATTTTATATAAGTTTGATCTAACAACCAATAAACAATGTTTGGTGAAATAAATTAGGTTGTTAGGCCTAAAGTTCACAAAGAAAATTTCCCTGAGAATTTTTTGTTATGCCAAGTTTCAAATCACCAAAAACGTAGAGTGTTGATTTTTGATTATCTTATAACTCATGTAATGGCATGCACATTAGGGGGTAATGATGAGTATGCATTGAGACTTAAGAGTATGAGGTTTGGATCATTGGATGAACCAAGAAAAGGGGATGAATTGGGAGTTCCACGACCAGCCAGTGGAGCACCAACCATTAGTAGATGCAGACCAAGTTTGCTCGTTCGAGCAGGATGATGGCCCGTTCGAGCAAATCAGTTTGAGGGTTTACTGACGCGTATTGTGCTTGTGCTAAAGTTAATCTACAGGCTTTGTGGCTTATATAAAAGACCTAAATTAGTAGTATTAGATATGGTAGAGTTTATTACATAAAGAGAAAATAGGGTTAGTGAACATTGAGTATGTAATAAAGTGTGATTTTTATTGATGTTGGAAACTTTAAACTTGAGTATGTGAATTCAAGTTTTTTATTGTATTGATAAATAATCAATGAAATACTCCCTCCTATTCAATTACATTGTCCACTTTGGGTTTGGATCGGATTTTAAGAAAAAATGGTAGTGGGGTATTTTAAGTGATTATAATAATTGAAAAGGTGGTAGTGGGGTATTTTAAGTGATTATAATAATTGAAAAGGTGGTAGGTGGGGTATTATTAAATAATATAAGTTGGGATAGTTGAGGGTATTTAGGTAAAAAGTTTTGCCAAAAATAGAAAGTGGACAAGTAAAGAGACTTTACCAAATAAGGAAAGTGGACATTTATTTTGAATAGGAGGGAGTATAATCTATTTTGAGAAGGAAGTGTCCAAGAGACAATTAAAACATATTTTGTGTTCTTGTTGGTGTTTGTTAATTCAACAGACCATTGTGCTCCATTTTTATCACCTTGGTGAGGTCTAAAGCCGCTCATTTTACTTTTAGAGTCGTATATATGGGGGTGTTTGCCAATTGGGCATTGACTATTGGCGGTTAGGTGTTGACTTTTTTAGTTGGGTTGTTTGACCAGCTGGAAATGTTGGTTGTTTTGTTGGCTTTTATGTTAGCTGAAAAAACTAGTTATTTGTGGAGATGTTTGGCAAATTTAAATATTGATTGTTAGCTGTTTATTAGAGAAAAAGTGGACCAATAAGCTAAAAGCCAACCCAAAAAGCTAGCTGGAGTAGTTGTTCATTTGGCTTAAAAGCCAACTTTTTAGCTTCTTTAAAAGCCATTTACCAAACACGTTTTTTTTATATTTGAACAACCAGCAAGTCAAAAGTCAAAAATCAACCAAAAAGCTAAGAACCAAACATCCTCCGTGTTTTTTCATAGAAACAAAAAGAGTAATATTTAGTTCATTTCAAAAAACAACTCAAATGAGTAGTGGAAGTTAGGATTGATCAATGTGGAGACAGAGTTCTAAGTTATATGGGCTTGGTAATGCCAAATTAATGTGATATAAATTGGGTGAATATATTAATTAAATCCACTACTTCCACTCAAAATCAAACTGATTTTAAACAAAACTAATAATCCGACGGTTGAGGCTAATCGCTCAATTAAGATGTGGATTGAGGAGGGGATCAAACCAAACTACCAAAACATGTGATATCATGGAAAATACATCCTTAAAAAAGTTAAGTCAATAAATTAACCTAACCAAAAGCTTTACATCATGATTGATGATTGATGTTTAGCATATAATTTATAATACTTTATGTGCTTTTACATGTAAGCTTAGAAATCCTTTGGATAAGAAGTATGAATGAAATAGAAGTCTTCTTCATTCTTTGTGTTAAATATTTCAATTAAACTAAGGAGAAGGCTAATAGTAAATTGGAAAAGTGGAGAGTGGAGAGAGGTCTTGGAAGGTAAGGGGTTGCGCATAAGTTGCGGATTCAGAATACTTGCGATGCATTTTCAGTAGGACAGAATCGATAGGGGATCTAGAGGTGACCATAGAAGGAAAAGTTGTTGCATATACTTTCAAGTTCAAATATTTGAGATCAGTGATTTAGAGTAATGAGAAGATTGATGGAGACGTTACTAATCGTATACAAGCGGGTTGGCTTATGTAGCGAGTAGCAACCGAGGTGCTTTGTGATAAAAAGTTCCCGAGGAGATTGAAAGGTAAATTTTCCGTCGCAATTAGGTCGATGTTGTGTGGGACAGAATGTTGGCCCGTAAAAAAGGTTTTCGAACAGGGGATGGAAGTAACAGAAATGCGTATACTGAGGTGGATGTATGGTAATACTATGATGGCTAGGATAAGAAACTAGGAGATAGGGGAGAAGTTTGTGGTTGCACCTCTCTTTGCAAAGATGTGGGAGAACATGTTGAGATGGTTTCGGCATGTGTAGAGAAAGACCCATGACGTCCTAGTAAGAAGGATCGAATGCATTATAACAGAGGGCAAGAAAAGTCAAGGAAGACATGGGAGAACGTGGGAGAAACAGATTAAATCTGACCTGGATGAACTTCACCTCTCCAAGGACCTAACCAGGGATATTGGCAGTTGGCGGCGCCTACGCCTTATTCACGTCTTAGATTACTAACCCCGTCCCTTTTACCCATCATTTGTTATTGTTTATTTCCTTTATTTATCGCTCTTTACCTCCTTCGTTCTTTTATCTTTATTATTAGTTATTTGTACGTATTCTATTTATTTTAATTGTAAGTTGCAGGTTTCTTTCCATTGAAGACCTTTCTCGAGCCGAGAGACTTTTTGACCGCACTCTCCTTTATGGGTATGAGCTGCTATTTTTCTTCCCTTCCCAAACCCTGATCATAGTTTTCTATGAGCGGGATACACTAGGTATGATAATGATGATGATGAATATGGTGATGATGTGTTAAATCTTTCACTTAATATAAGAGTTGGGTAAATTTTAAACCTATAATCTTTCATCAGGTTGAATTCTAATACCATATTAAATAACTAATTCAACTAGAAATTTAAAATATGGTTAAAGTCTTAGAATATATTATACTTTTACAGTATCATTAAACTCCAAATTTAGCTTTAAATGATTACACCTAAATTACTTTATAACTATATCCATACATTTGTATATACTTATTTGAAAACCACTATCGATGGGCAGTTTAGTTAGATATTAGGCTTTTGACATAATCAATAGTTTAATACTAATCCTTTAGGTCACATACAACTTATGGATCAAATTGAATAATGTTTAAGGTTTTCAATTAATCATAAAGTAGAGGCAACATATATAGCACATGAAGCTCAATAGGGTGTGTTGGCCAACCACTTGATGTTAATATGAAGAGATTTAATCTTAGAGATCATATTTTTCTCATTAAAATAAGAAAATCCTAATTAAAATAGGTCTTCGTGATTAAATGACACTAATTAAATAAATAACATAGATCATAAAACTAGAGAATTTTGAATTTGAGTATCTATAATCTGATCCTTTTAGTGTAAATGTCGCTATAAAGATAAAAGAATAAAATTTCCATAAATTTATAATTTAATATTATATATTATGTTTTGATTTGATTCCACAATCATTATGTTTTTATCAAAACCCTAACAATTCTGGTATGACTTAGAATTTCTCTATATTCTCCCTCTAAAGAAGTTTAATTCGATTCAAAAATGAAAGATTATAAGCATATTCAACATGTTTGACTGTCGTTCTTACAAAATTTGGGGTCTAAATATTGAATTACGCAGTATATGTTAAGCAGGCCCGGTTCTAGGCCCATTCCGGGTAGCCAACCGCCTAGGGCCCCCAGAAATAAGGGGCCTCAAATATTAAATTGTGGTATTAGAAACACAAAGTCTAATTGGGAGAGTTGGTAGAAGACCTCTATCTTTTACAAAGAGGTGTGGGATCAAATCTTACCAAAGACAAGTTTTATTTTTGGAAAATGAAGTATGGTGGGCCCCACCAATAAATCACACCCAACTTTTTTTTGGTAAATGCAATCAATTACGGAGATCATCAGAATATCAGATCACTCAATTATGCTTTTGCTTCATCTTCTTCCCTCTAATGTCTAACCTTTCCACTTCTCCATTTTCTCCATAACTTTTATTTAAGATGGAGAATTTTATTCATACCTCCAATTTTATAACTGATTTCTTTATGAAATCATTTTTTAAACCATTTAAATTATTTTATAACTCCATTTTATATGTTAAGATCTACAATTTTTAAAGCCCCAAAGTTGAATTATCAAAGAGAAAATTACACCAGATCTTCAACTAAAGGTATTTTATTTATTTAATTTTGTCTTTAATTCTTTGTTGATAATTGATTATAACTTATAAGATTTAATTTTCTGAATTTTTTTATTTTATTAATCTGGACTTTATGAATGAATGAATTAATTGGGTTTATTATTGGTTAAATGCAAAATCAGAAATCTTATGGTTTTTTTTTGTCTTCAATTTCAGTTGGAATTGCTCTTCTATACAAATTGTGAAATTGGTCTTGCCGTCTTAATGACTTAATCAGTACAAAATCAGAAATCAAGTATTGGACTTCAATTGCAGAAATTAATCTGGAAACGGGAGGACATTCGGTGCTATCATACTGCTTTCCTTTCTCTTTTAGTTTCTGTATTTAAGTTCTTTTGTATTTGATTGTGCTATTATATTATGTTTCGTAAGTACGAATCAGGATCAAAAAAACGTAGTAAACAAAAAAGGGTACAACAATTCATTCAATCCCAAAGAGGTGCTCTAGATAAATTTTTGAAAAATAACACTCCCACACAATCTCCTAATCCCGTAGAGGAGGAAAATATTACAATTGATGATGTTGAACATGTGGATGTTGGTGTTAACTTAGTTGATAATTTTGAAGACTTTGCACAAAACTGTGATAATCTTGAAGGTAATGATTCACAAAAATGTGATGATAATAATAATAATGTTGAGCAAAATGATAATAACGAGCTTGACTTAAACGACCCCAAAAATTGGGACACTCTTGATAATAATTCTATTGATATTTTGGCTTTGAATGGCCCTAAAAGGGATTTAGAAATTGTGAAAGGCCCAAAAAATAGTGTTAATCGTAGATTTTCTTCGGCTCATTATACAAGGTCTTTGCCCAATGGTGAAACTTGTGATCGAGAATGGCTTGTGTATTCAAAGGAGCTTGATAGAGTGTTTTGCTTTTGTTGTAAAATCTTTAAAAAGGGATTGGTAAAAGGTGCTTTAGTTCGTGAAGGGTTTAATGATTGGAATAATTTAAGTGTTAGACTCAAAGAACATGAAACTAGTCGTGAGCATATATTAAATATGTCTACTTGCTACTATAATTTGGTATGAAATTCTTAGTCAAGTAAACTTGGTTAGCAAGGAATTACAATCAAAAGACATGATGATAGACGTTGCTATAAATATGATTAAAGGATTAATTTCCTTTTTTAAAAATTACAGAGAAACTGGTTTTTCGAATGCATTGATCTCAGCAAAAGAGTTAGCAAATGAAATAGGAATTGAGTGTGTGTTTCCTCAAAAACGTCAAGTGCGTAGAAAAAGACATTTTGATGAGACAAATAAGGAAGCTTTATTATCACCAGAGGAATCATTCAGAATACAATACTTTTTATACATTGTTGATCAAACTATTGGTTCTTTGGAGAAGAGATTTAAACAATATCAATATTATGAGAATATATTTGGCTTTTTGTTCAATTCTCATAAACTAAATTCCATAGAGGAAAAAAAACTTAGATCATGTTGCATTAACTTGGAAAGTTCTTTTAGGAAAGGTGAGGAATCTGACATTGATGGAAATGATTTATTTGTGGAGTTAATGTTACTTAGAGAGCTTTTACCTAAGAAAATTGGAGCAATTGACATATTACAATTTATGAAACCTTTTACTTCTTTTCCAAATGCAATTATTGCTTACAGAATTTTATTAACTATTCCCATTACTGTTGCATCTGCAGAACGAAGTTTTTCAAAGTTGAAATTGTTGAAGTCATATTTGCGAAGCACTATGTCACAAGAAAGGCTAAATGGTCTTGCGTTAATGGCAATCGAGAGCGATATTTTGGAGGAAATTGATATTGAATCTGTTGTAGATGATTTTGCTTCAAGACATGTGAAAAGAGCAACATTTTTTAAGTGATTTGTTTGTAAATTTTTATTATATATTTTAAGTAATTTTTGAATATATTGTTACAATATAGAGTATTATCTTGAACTATTTTTCTTAAAGTGAAAATTTATCTTTTGATATAACGAAGGGCCCCATTTTGAAAAATATCGCAAAAATAATTAGGGCCTCAAAAACCTTTGCTCCGCCCCTGATGTTAAGTATTTAAGAATAAAAAATTATTACAAAAATATCATAATTAATTTTAAAAATTACACAAGACCTTTAAAAATTTTGTTAATTTTTGTTGTGCCTCTAAATTCAAACCACTCAGCTGATTAATGCTTATTATTAATGGTCCTAAATTTGGAAATTCTAAAACAATTTTGGTTGTTTGTTGTAGTCAAAAATACATTCAATGAATTAATGACAGCTCATTTAAGCACATCGATAATGGCAAACAAACGTATCACTTAATGCCCTAAATGAAGTATGATCAACATTCAATTAAGAATTTTATGATATTCAAAAGATACAAACGATCCTTAATGTAAGTGTTAGGATTTGGATTGGAAAACTCATACAATAACGGGAACACACAACACTCTAACGGCTACATATTATCTAGTGAATTTTCTTGTGAAGTAGTATGGAAAACCCCGACTCCATCAAACTATTGGTGACTACACTAAAAGATATAAAGTGGCTCCACAGACTAACATAAGTCTTTTCAGCGCTTTTTGACCTTATTTGTGCGCAATTAGGAAAACTTTCCAAGACGTCACTCATTCTAAAATTGGTTCTGATCAAGCATGCTTAACTACGGAGTTCTTAAAAAATGAACTCTCTTGAAAATAAGATGCAACTTGTTAATAAGAATAGTCTAACAACAAATTAATAAAGGAAAAATTGACATTACTAATCCAACTTTTTGCTCATCCGCTTTGAATAATCTAACCTTTTGATTATTTTTTAATAATTCAATGTTTGCCCTTAGTTCGCTGTCAATAATCCAATCTTTATTTTAGTTTGCTAACAGCATACCCTATTATTACCTATTATTAGTAATAGGGTATGTTGTTGGCAAACGTTTTACAAAGGTTAGATTAATCCAAAGGTGGGATTATTCATAGCGAATGAGTGAAAGGTTGAATTATTAATGCCAATTTTTCCATTAATAAAAGATTTAATATATGAGCCGATTAAAATGGCGCATTTAAGATTAACAGGTGGATAAGGGCAAAAAGTAATTTATGGCCAAGTTGGTGATAGACTTGTAGCATCATACCTAACAAGGTGAATGCTAATTTGGCACGTGTGCATAATTGCAACAAAACATCAATTGAGTCGGAAGGCAGAAGGGGGGGGTATATATGTGGCTAATTGGTGAAGTTTTTGTGGCAAATGGTTGAATTCCTAACATTTTGGGCATCTAACGTTAACTTTTATTCCTATAAAAGGTTGTGGCTAGAGTAACTACTCAATCCGTCCTAAAATTATAGCTCATGTGTGTTTTGTTGTTTTTTTAGAATAAAAATAATGTTCTTGTTTGTTTATGATACTATATTAAATTAGATTAGAAAAGAAAAAAAGTGAAATAAATGCTTGAAGATGTGTTTTAATGGTAGGTAGAAGTTAAGTCCGACAATTTAAAATGAAAATTGTTGCTAAAATTATGGAACGGAGAAAATATTAAGGCTCTATATTTTTCATTTTGCTTTAATATTTTCAAATTATAATTTACTCTCTCCTTTATCCAATGTTCATCCCGTTTAAAATATTTCACTTTTAGGAGAGAGAAATTAGATAAAATATATCAATGTGAGATCTTGTTAGATTCGTTTTGATGTATATTTTTTTGTTATATATTCCTTATAATTTTTTATAATGCGTAATTAGGGATATAATAATCAAAATTTGCTTCCAAAACTAATCATTTTAACAAGTCTTGACGTAACAAATAGATTATTAAGGAGCTTCTTATATCATTTAAACCTTTTCATTTTACAATACATTATTTTTTCACAACATTAATATCAATTTATAGTGACCAAATTATGATGGTCGGTGGTACCTATCATTTAGGTATTAAAAATGTTTTCCAAATTGCTTTATATACTTCAGGTGCTATATATATCAATAAAATTTATTTATGATACAATTTAACGAGATTAATTCAAGCAAAATTAGGAATAATTTTTATGATCGAGTAAATAAATTAAACATATTTAACTTCTCTTCTTTTATATTTACGTGTAGTGTGATCTGAGTTTATGGTGATTCCCCTTGGATTACTGACATTATCTTTTTAGACTTAAGAAAAATTTATTGTCATTATTGATCTAAAAAGGATAAAACTAATTAATTTTAACCTAAACATGTTTAATTTCATACTTACAATATATAATCTTAATATGACCTTTTTAAAACCAATAATTTTGACTTAAAAGTGTTAAATTATGACTTTAAAGTGATCAATTTTAACTTAAAGTATATATATAATTAATTAATTATAACTTTTTTAAAGCGATCAATTCTAGTCTTATGTTGATTAATTATAATCTTAAAGCAATTAATTTAAAGCTTATAGTGTTTGTTAATTATAAGTCATCACAATCAATTATAAGTTGTAATCTTAAATGGGTCTATTATAACTTTGAAGAGATTAATCACAATTTTAATAAGGTCAATTTTGATCTACAAATAATAAATTATAAATGATTAGTAATCTCTTTTTAAATGTATCAATTTTGACTTTAAAGATATCACTTTAGTGATCGTATATATATTGTAAAAATGAGTCATCTCACCGTAAGACGGTCCCTTAGACTTGCTCGAAAAAAAAATCTCTAAAATGGACCTGTTTAAACTATCTATTACATCTATTATTTATTCCCTACCATATTGCGCCCCGTTAGTTGCTCTAATGGGAAGTTGCCATGGGCAACTGAATTTGCTGATGCCGTTGGATTCTCGAAGATGATGATTGACCGGTGTCACTACTTTACTTGAAACTCATCACTTTTCTTGAAATTTCAATAATATGAAATCTGCTATATATATTATAAAAAGGTAAAAACAAATTATCTATATATTACAAATACTAATAATGAAATATCTATGTATATATGATTACAAAATAGACTGAAGCTCGCCTAGGAAAAGTGATGCTTGCTTCAACCTAATATAATCTCAAGAGATCATATATTTAAAAATAAGAAAAATATCTAGAAATAATCTAAAATTCTAAAAATATTGGAACATGTGCTCAACCAAGAAAATAAATGGGAGAACTAACAAAATTAATTGATTTCACTAGGCAAGAGTTAAAATTATATAGAAGATGAAGAAAAGAAATAAATACTTGTATAAAAGTAAGTCTAAAGAAATAAAAAAAATAAAATAAAAAAGAGGGACACATATCGTGGGAAGCAAGAAAATGAATGGAAAAAGACATAGCAATTGGTACGTGGAATATGTTATTGGTATAATGTAAGAAGCATTAGCAAAGATGGTCCTTGCTTTGAAATCTTGTGGAGGAGAATGCAACACTTGTTATTTCTCACTACATTATTATTCACATGAGACAATTATGAAAAATAATTTGTGACTTGACATTTGAATAAAACTTACATGCATTTTTCCCCCACAACCCAAGAAAAAATCAAAACAAATTTGGTTGTGTTTGTGTTTATGTGGAGGGTAATGTAAAAATGACTAGTTTGTCATCTTTGTCTTGTAGAAGAACCTTTGAAACAATGAAGAGGTAAAGAGGTAAAACCAAATTTACTTTTTGACCCATGGATGGTGAGTGTTTGGGGTCATTGAGAGTATTGTTTAAGCTTTTGAAAATGATCAAATAATTAATTCAAGTATAAGGAAATGCAATGGATACTTAGAGTACCTGAAGACGAAGCGTTATAGAAATTAATTGTCAACGATCTTAAAGTTTGACGTAATCTTTCCGTACGTAGCTGAAACTGCAATTCCTGCACAACACGTTAGCCCGGGAAGCGACCTCTCAGAAAGTCCCTCCAACGCTCAAGTCAGTTGCGGAGACAGAATTCAAAGAATGATAATATGATAAGTGCAATATTAATGATTATCTAGAGGTTTGGAGATGGTAGGAATATGTAAATGTGTGAGTTAAATGTGAATAGTTGCAGAGTAATGGTACATAATTGAAAAGCTTAGCCCTCAAATGAATTCTGTTGGTTGTATTTATAGTAGCTGATGAAGGGATCATAGGGCACCTATTTAGGGAGATCATGAGTGACATGGAGTATAGTGGTGAAGAGTGGGATGACCAGCAATTAGGATTTATGAAAGGAGTTACTTGATGGACAAGTATGGGCCGAAAAGTCATATAAGCCACTTGACCGTAAGTTCAGGTTAGCACAGGGTCAAGGTCAACAAAGATGAAAGTTAACGAGATATAAAGGCGTAATTTCACAATAAAAATTAAATAAATAAATAAATAAATAAGAAAAATATTATACCTATAACAATAAGTAATTTAAGATTATTAATAGAATAACTTTTTGATAGAGTTCAACTTTACGTGGATAATTAATAATAGTTAACATCAAAGAGAGAATAGACACAATGATGTACGTGGATAACTTTCGATGTGGTTACTACGTTCACTAGGCCTAGGAATAATCTTCACTATCCAATACAGAGCATAAAACAAGATTATGAAGATATTATTTCTTCTACCCTAAAAACTCTCAAGAATGACTCTTAAAAGATCAACTATGTTTGTTTTCTAAACCCTAAACTAGGTGTTCATTATAGCAGATTCACCTTTATCAAGATATTTAACTTCAAAAGAAACTAATCGTGAAATAAAATACCAAAACAAGTCAAATGAAAAATCTGAAGAAGACAATGTCATCGCGTACTTGACAAGTCTTTGAGCCCTACCTCAATAGATCGTTTAGTCTTCAAAACAAGCCTTATCAAAACACCCGTTGCAAAAAAAAAGAGCACCCAAACGTCGCAAGCTTAGTGACTTGTTAAGCCTTTTTTAGACGTCATCAACTTATATTAGGCACCAATGAACACTTTTACGAATTCATTTGGACAACTCATTATGTATTATATATAACATATAAGAAAGGGCTCAGGGTCGATCCTTGATGCAAACTTACTTTTACTAGTAAATGCTAGTTACTTCCATAGACGACTGAATGCTAGTCATGATTTCATTTCTTCTATTGCCTTAATATGCCTCAATGGTATTTTCTTATCCTTGATATAATGTGTTGTAGTATGCTATCATACGCCTCTTTCAGATTAAATATATATGCAAATCCTTCTTTCTTTATACATCTATGTCAACCTTCTTGAGACGCAAACAACAACGGTAGTGGATCTTCGTAGCATTGACCCAAATCAATATTAAAGATAACCCGATCGATATGATGACTAAGCCATTGCCTACAACCATTTTCAATTTGTGTGTGGATTTGGTTGGTCTAGCTCCTTACTTGATGTGATGCCCTTTGGGCATATGAGGTGTGTATGTTGTTTTATGCTTGTTTATAATCTTGTAAGATGAAGTGGATTGATAAATGTTTTGACTTGGGTGAACTCAAGTCAAGGTGGAGATTGTTGAGAATAATGGTGACTTGAGTGCACCATTCAAGTGTGCAATCATGTTGAGTAATGGGATGGAATGCTATAAGTAAGTTTATGAGTGTATTAATTAAGTTGGTGACTTAATGTGTGTGATTGAATGCGGTGTATAAGTGTAATTCAATACATGAACTAATGGTGTGTTGATAGAGTCATTAAACACATGGAGTTATGAAGTTGTTAAATGAGTTTTAATAAGGAGTTGAACAGGTCAAGTATCAGTTCCTATGCCAAGTGCTCGAACGAGGCTACACATGAATAACACTTGACTTGAACGAGGCATTAAAGCATAAGCTTCTAGTAGCTAAGAATGGATTGTGCTCGAACGAGCTTCATTAGTACTACTCGAACGAGCGTGTACGTAGCCTAATTCACAAGTTGCTCGAACGAGCAAAGTGGTGCCTCGAATGAGCAGCAACTTCAGCTCTTCATTAGATTCTTTTTCAGCCGTTTCAAGTCATTGAACCAATTTTGTTGTTGTTAATTCTCAGCATTAAGGGAGTGTATTATCATTAATGTAATTAGCACTATAAATAGAGAGCTCTCATGAACACTCAAAATACATCAAACACAAATCCCAAGCCTAAACACATAGCCTTTGTATTCTTGTACATCATTTGTAATACTTTATTGTAAGAGTTGTAATTCTCCATTGTTATAATATAAACAAGAAACTACACACCACGAAGGACATAGCCATCATTGGGTGAACCTCCTTAAAGCTTTGTGTTCTTTTGCATTATTTTATTTCTTTTAAACATTGTCAATTCATTGGAATTATATTAGTTCATCAAGGTGCTTCAAATCTTTGCGATTTGGTGACATTAGAGGTTAATTTTTGAACTTAGATTCTAATCAAGCAATTATTTCATAAAGGACCATTGGCAGTGATATATTAAGTCCTCAGTGATATAATTTCGATTAATAAGAAAAGAAATAGTTCATTAATTAAGTTGGTATTTCTCATGGTAATTAGAAATTGGTAAATCATACAATACTATAAAAGTCTCGGAAAATTCCAAGTGTCATCATTTAATCATACAATACTATAAAAGTCTTGGAAAATTCTAAGTGTCATCATTTAAAGAGGCATGACAATATTTATCAAATTTAAAATCCTACAATACTATAAAAGTCTTGGAAAATTCCAAGTGTCATCATTTAAAGAGGTATGACAATATTTATCAAATTTAAAATCTAATATATTTTTTTTAGATTTGAAGCTATGTTAGGTAAAGTATTTGTAGGATATACTATAGTAATTCTATTTAGTTAACTTCGAATTTAATATGTTCAATTGAATGAAAAAAAGTTATATATCAAGTAAATAATTAAAATAAACGTCAGTAATTATGTTTTGATTTAAAAAATCATGTATTTAGCAAAATTTAATACAGGAGTTACTATTTACATTATTATTTGAAACTGTTTTTATATATATTTTGTACTAACAAATTCGTGCATTGCACGAGTTTCCATACTAGTTGTATAATAATTAGCAAAAATTTGTATTTTTAATGATAATTTTTCGTAAGAATAATTATACATCCCTGATTTCAATAAGAAAAAAAAATTAAGATCAATATGTAGCACGACAAACTCAAATTGTTGGAGTTGTTATGTTATAAAATTTGTATTTTTTTAGAAATGTTAATATTTTATGACATGGTTACCTCTTTTTTTATACAAAGTAAGTTGAAAATTCCATCCATCTTATTTTAAATTGAATCATGTTTGATTATATATGTATGGCAAAAGCTAACAAAATTCTATCCATCTTATTTTAAATTGTTTTCATGTTTGACATGTAATTTGGTAATAAAAATAACAAAATTAAGTAATAAACCCGTCGCTTTTACCATCATTTGTTATTGTTTATTGCCTTTAATTATCGCTCTTTACCTCTTTCTTTACTTTTATTTTAGTAATTTGTACGTATTCTATTTGTTCTATTTGTAAGTTGTAGGTATCTCTTTCTTTGAAGATCTTTCTCTAGTCGAGGCACTCTTTGATTGCATTCTCCTTAATGGGTATGAGCTGCCGTACGTTTTTCCCTCCCCAGACGATCATATATAGTTTTTTATAAACAAGACACACTGGTTATGATGATGATGATGATTTGGTAATAACTTTCAAATTTTATCCTATACTTGTAACATAATTAATATTCATACATGATTCAAAATATATACTTCCTCCGTTTCACTATACTTGCTATATTTTACTTTTTGCGCAATCCAATGCGCTATTTCGATTATTTATATATTGAATCATACACGTAATTTCACTATACTTGCTATATAAAAAAAAAAATTAAAGATTCAAATAAGATCTCACTTAACTATATTTTTTCTTACACATTAGCCACAATATATAAAATAAACTTGAACAATGAATAGTATCAATAATAGAAATGTAGCAATATTTGAACAAAGGAAGTATATATATATATATATATATATATATATATATATATATATATATCTATATTTATATATATATATATATATATATATATATATATATATATATATATATATATATATATATATATATATATGATTTGGATCATGTGAAAACCAATTAAAATGGTGAAAACCGAAACAGGTACATAAAAGCTCAAATGGAGTACATATTTGAGTGGCGTTCAGTAAATAATTAGCATTTCTAAAATGGTACATATATGTTTAAAAGGGTACATATTCAAATGACATTTTTGTAATTACTATGAACTTTTTCTTCACAAAAAGTATGTACACCCTATAACATAATATGTACCCTTTTGCTACAATATGTATACCTCTATCTGGTTTTTAGTTTTCACACTTTTAAGTGTTTTACTGATCCTACCATATATATATATATATATATATATATATATATATATATATATATATATATATATATATATATATATATATATATATATATATATATATATATATAGGGTCAAGTTCCAACGAGAACCAAGCTTATATAAGAACCGTGAGAACCAATCTCCCTGATAAAAATGTGTTTTTTTATTTTATAAAAAAGATGATACTTTTTAGCAAATTACTTTTAAAACAAATATTTTTCCAAAAAAACAAACATATTAAAAAGTAACACGTTTATTCCGAAAAGTAACACCTTTTTATGTAAAAAGTAACACCTTTATATGAATTTTTTTCTTAAAGTAACACTTTTTGCTTTATAGTATCATAAAAAATAGTAACACCTTTTTGCCTAAAAGTAACACTTTTATGGTAAAAAGTAACACTTTTTTGTAAGCAAAATTGGTTCTCACGGTTATCATATAAGGATGGTTCTCACTAGAACTTCTTCATATATATATATATATATATATATATATATATATATATATATATATATATATATATATATATATATATATAGATGTATGATCAAATGAGAAGGATTTTAAAATGAGAAGGATGAGAAGGATTTTTGTTTGATTTTGTTTGGTTACTACGTATACAAAAAATGATACTATGTTATAAAATAAAGACATTTTAAAAATTTTGTTATAGTTACTTTTCCGTGCAACATAGTTGCTTTTACAATTATGTGTTTTTGGCTCAATCGTAACCATAGATTTTTTTTATTCTAGTGAAATCAAGGGTGTAGAGTCCTTATCCTTCTCATTTTCAATACCCTTTTCATTGGATCTCTCCCATATATATATATATATATATATATATATATAGATAATTAAGTTTGGATATGGGGACTAATCTGTCCACTCACTTATCACTAAAGGCATAAACAGTAGCGTGACATTTAGCGGCTGTCATTTTCATTGTCACTCAAAATTGTATTTTACCCTTTGGTGTGAGATTGCAACTACTTGTCGCTGCGTGGATACCTTTTTTAATGACTTCTTAACAATTTCTCACCATAACAATCACTTGTGGAGCTAATAATTTCACCTTTTTTTTTATAATTCTCGCTGAGAAATTTAATCTTTCAAATAATAATATAAAATCATCATATTGTTAAAAAAATAAAGAACACTATCGAATGTCCTGAACAGGATTGAAACTAATTAAAAGGTAAATTTTACCGCGTTGCGATTAGGCCGGCGATGTTATATGGGACAGAATGTTGGCCCGTAAAGAAGGTTTTCGAACAGAGGATGGAAGTAACGGAGATGCGTATATTGAGGTGGATGTGTGGTAAGACTATGTTGGATAGGATAACAAACCAGGAGTTCAGGGAGACGTTAAGGGTTGCACCTATCTCCGCAAAGATGCGGGAGAACAGGTTGAGATGGTTTGGGCATGTGCAGAGAAAGACACATAACGCCCCAGTAAGAAGGATCGAATGCATCATAGTGGAGGGTAAGAGAAGTCGAGGACGACCTAAGAGAACGTGGGAGGAACAAATCAAAAGTGATATGCATGAACTTCATCTCTCCAAGGACCTGACCAGGGATAGGGCCAGTTGGCGGCGCCTTATCCAAGTTCTAGATTAGTAAACATGTCCCTTTACCCCCTCGTTCGTCTTTTTCCTTTGCCTTTTTGTCGCTTTTTACCTGTTTCTTTGATCTTATCTTTGCTTTTGTGTGTGTGCTTCTATTCTATTTGCCAACTGCAGGTTCCTCTTGCTAGAAGACCGTTCTCAAGCCGGGGGACTCTTTGATCGCACTCTCCTTATGGGTATTAGCATGCCATCGTTCCTCCCTCCTCAGACCATGATCATAATTTTCTTTGAGCGGAATACACTGGGTATGATGATGATGATGATGAAGTAATACAACATAAAATGATGGAATTTGTACATTACTAGCACTTATTATATCAAGGATTCAAATTAACTGAAAAAAAAAAATAGATAAGGAGAAATAGAAAAATTTATCCTTTTATTTTAAGGGTAAATCATTATCTTTTATTTTAAGTTGATGATAAAATTTACTTTCATCGTTTTATCATATCATAAAAAAATAAAATTATTGAAAAAATATTAAAACGATGAAAATTAATTTTAAAAATTATTAAAAAAAAGAGATTTCAAAAAATTTTACAAGTCGCACATTTTGCATGTAAATTTTATAAAAATTTACCAATTCATCTTTAAAACTTGAAATCGATCTTTATCTTTATATTTTCGGAGTTTTAGATATTGTCGATATCGTTTTAATGTATAGCATTTAATTTTTTTTTTTTGCAAATAGAAAAAGCTTTTCATTCACCAGATTAACCAATATACAACCAAAACGATTGGACCTCAGCATTACTTATGTGCATCAGTATGAACAACCCACCTTCTAAAAAGGGTTGAGAAGCCCAAGGCAATAAAAAATGCGCCATAAACAAAACTGCACCTATACAAGGAGAATTACAAAATAAAACTAAAATCATCAAAAGCCCCAAGGGGGAGAAGGAGAGCAGAAAAGAGACAACAACAGCTAGTGCCTTAACAGTAGGTACTCTAGATTAGAATCAACTGACAAGTAGATGAGTCTATCTCAAATGACCTTCTGGATGCATACATAGCACAATATTATCAAGTCTATGTACCGGCCACATCATCCCAAACAGCTATATTCCTGGTCTGCCCATATATAATAGATGGTAGAGGCATAAATGCCACACAAAATGTGTTGTTGACTTTTGTTCAACTTATGCCTCTTGAAGTCCATATGGGCTAGAGGCTTGAATCTAACACCAATCCATCGTTTCAATCCTTCTAAGCAACACTGACTAAAAGGACAATCAAAAAATATATGATCAGTGGTTTCCTCAGCAGCAGCACATAAAGGACATATGTCATCATCAGTTAATCCTATGAGCTTCAGTTTGTTCTTAGTTTTCAATTTCCCCTTAGCCATTAACCAACAACAGAAGCCAGTTTTAGGAATATAGAGTTTGTTCCAAATCATAGAACACCAACGAGCCTTCTGAGTCTCATCAAAATGGTTCATGTATATCTCCTTAATAGAATAGGAGTTGCAGAAAACCCATTGTCTGAGAAAGTCTTTAATAAAATACAACTTTTTCAAAATCCGATTAGCTGTAGTGGGGAGATTGTACAGCATTCATTTAGCGAGAAGTTAGTAAAAAAAAGAATAAAATGAGTCACGACGAATCAAGAAAATTTTAATATGTATAAAAAAATAATGACAAACTAAAAAAATAAAGATAAAAAATCAAATGGCACAATGTTAATGAGTAATGGCATAATTAAACAATAGCATGTCTTAATTACTTCTAAATCAGTGTGATTGGTTCTTTTTATCTAAACAAAAAAATCACATGACTTCTAGTTGGCTTGAAAAGTTTGATTTATTGTTTAATCACAAACTATTATGTTTTCTAAAAAAATATATGTTGCATAATTTAGTGAACAACGCTTCTCCTGAAAGACCGTCTTCATAAGAGACGGCTCTTCAGGCTCAGACCCACAATTAAAAAGAAAAAGAAAAACCTAAAAACTGACGCGTATATATGACCCTATTTGGAGTTGGTGTTATACACTACTGAAGCTGATGTTATAACCTATTTAAGTTGGTATTATAAGCTGTTAAAGTTGGTATTTGGAGTTGGTATTTAAGCTGGTATTTGGAATTGATATTATAACCTATTTAGAGTTGGTGTTATTATAACTTATTGAAGTTGGTATTATAACCTACTAGAGTTGGTATTATAACCTATTAAAGTTGGTATTTGGAGTTGGCGTTTTTACCTTTTATATTCTATTATAACCCATTAGAATTGGCATTATAACCAACTTTAATTGGTTATAATACCAACTGTAATAGGTTACAATACCAATTTCAATAGTTTATAACACCAACTCCAAATAGGTTATAATACCAACTTCAAAACCAACTTTGATGAGTTATGACACTAACTTCAAATACCAACCCTAATAGATTATAATATACCAACTTCAATAGGTTATAACACCAACTCCAAATAAGATTACACAGCATGCTTTTTTTGGTAGTTGTTTTTTTAGTAATAATGGGCTGGCCCATTTGAGATACGTCTTTTATAAAGACGATATCAAGTAAGAAATTGGGTATAGTAAAGTGTCAATACTAGGGATGGTCATGGGTCGGGTCCAGCCGAACCCAGATCCAGACCCTAATTTTTTTAAAGGATCCAGATCCAGATCCAGACCCTTAGGGTCCAAAATTTTTAGACCCTGACCCAGACCCTTAGGGTCTGGCGGGTCTAGGGTCTGAATCTGGGTCTTAAAAGGATATTTTTTTCTAAAAAACTATATAAAAAAAAATTAATATCATGCAATTTTCTTCTATTCATATAAAATGTCTAAAGCGTTTTCAACCAAATAAGGTGGAGTCTCAAGCTACATAAGCCGATACAATCATATAAACTACATAAATCGATACAATCATACAAACTACAAAGTAAAAACTCTTAATTACTTAATGTTCTAAATTAAACATTTCCAAAATATAATAAAGTTTCAACAAAACAACCAAATACGCATAAAAAACTTATGAAATGAATATTGATGACTATGAGTGGTATTGAGCAGTAGCACGCTGCATGCTTCTGCTTAAGAAAGTAGGTGTAGTGGAGTACATTTAATTTTTTGTTTTATAAAATATTTTTAATATACATAAAATACATAATATTAATATTATTTTAGAATATATTTATATCTTAGGGTCTACGGGTCGGATCTGGGTCGGGTCAGGGTCTAGAAAACATGGACACGGACCCGGACCCTAACATTATAGACCCAGATTCGACCCTATTTTTTAGGGTCCAAAAAAAGGTGGATCCAGACCCCTAAATATGGGTCGGATCGGGTCCAGGACCCATGACCATCCCTAGTCAATACTCAATACAAAAAAATTTTGAAATTGAGAAAATATATTTCCTCTGTTCTAAATCATATTGCCCGTAACATTAGAAATATAATTCTATTCATTAATCACTATTAATTTGTGATTAGTTTTTTAATTTATAAGTTAAAATTTAGTCAAGTGTGATCTTGTTTGATACATGTCAATATATAAAAACATTATTAATATAAAATTTTATAATTTTTATTAATATAATTAGATATATCAAAGATTGAACTAATGTATTAAATTGCGTAAAAAATCAAACATGGCAAGTATATACTTGTCATGTTTGATTTTTTACGCAGTTTATACGCTAGTTCAATCTTTGATATATCTAATTATATTAATAAAAATTATACTAATGAGTACAATACTAATGAGTAAAATCGTACATACAACAGGTGTTTTATAATCAAAACTTTTTTTATTTTTAATTTAGTTTAACAATGCAATATTCCGTTTGGCCTTTTCTATGTGTCCTATTTAGTCTGACAAACATGTTCATATAATTTTTTTACGGGAATTTGAAAAAAATAAACTAATCTATGCTTGATCCGCTGAAAATAAACTCAATTATTGTCTATTCATAATTCTCAACTTACAAAGAAGTTTTGAAGATTTTTATATACAATAGGTCGGTTTATTTTTAGCAAATATAACTAATAGGTGGGTTTATTTAAAAATAATTAATAGGTGGGTTTATTTTCAGCGGATCAAGCATAGGTTGATTTATTATTAACAATTTACCCTTTTTTTAAGATTTAATATTTCTAAGTTAACATCATTAAAGATTATTAAAAGTTAATATATTAACAATATTTGTATTGATACGGATCGAATAAGATTTAAAATTGAAATATAAATTCATACTTAATAAATATAATAAAAAAATGAGACTCATAGAACAAGAAAGAGGGTGTATTTCCGTTCATAAAAATCAAAAAATAAAATAAATGAACCCTATTTTGCCACTAAAAAATAAATTTAAATATAAATTAATAATGTATTCATAAATATATTTCTTCCATTCCATAATACTCGCTACATTTAACTTTTTTACGCAATCCAATGTACTATTTTTTTATTTATATGTCGAATTATACACATTTAAAAATTATAAAAAGTTTATATTATGAAAGTATGCGATTAGACGATTCAAACAAGATCTCACTTGACTATATTATTACTTACATATTAGTCGTAATATATAAAATAAACTTAAACGATAAATAGTGCTTAAAAACAAAATGTAACAAGTATTATGGAAGAGAGGAGTTATATAGTAAGTCTTTTTAACGTAACAACAAATGAATAGCGTGTTTTTATGCACGTAAAAATGGCAACCCTCATGTGCATAATTTCCACCAAACTTGTCTTTACCTCGCGACGTGGCTACTTGTGCTGTTCATTTTCAACGTTTTCATGTTTCTTTCTTTAGGCCCGGCCATTGAAAGCAAACCACGCCCATACGGCCATACCCCCTCTTATTTTAGAGTTTGCCCTAGTTAATTAAATATATTATCATAAAAACTATTAAAGATGACAAACTCAAAAGTGACATAATAGTATGCATGTGTGTATCTAGCCAAATCAATTGGCCCTTGTTAAATTTAATTTTTACTAACATTTAGTTTAGTCATACTCATCAAACTCACTATTCCGCAACACGTTAAAAATCGAAGGACAAAGATAACGGATAAATCATAGTTGTACTTGTACCCCATCCAAGGAAAGGGCAATAAGAAATGCGCGCAAGCACTCAATTAATCCTCTAAAAAGATGGGCCCTACAAAAAGAAATGTGAGTGATATATATATATATATATATATATATTATATATATATATATATATATGTATATATATATATATATATATTATATATATATATATATATTATATATATATATATATAATATATATATTATATATATATATATATATATATATGTATATATATATATACAGGGGCGGATCCAGAAAAGCAAATAAGGGATGTCGTTAATTTTTTAAAAAATTATATTTAAAATTATATGGTACGAACGAGGTGAAAATTTAAAACTGTGTACTAGGTGGAGAAGTATGGCAATAATCAATTATAATGATAGCGTAAGGGAAAGGATAGAGCACATCAAATCATACCATTATGATATTATCAAAGGAGACAATGAGATGGGGCCAGTGAGAAAATACCACTCTGGGAAAATTTCCTAAAGATAATACGTGTGTGATTCAAATATGTACTCTTCTGCCAGCCCAACCATTTAGCCTCATTTATTTTTGACACTTTGATTAAGTAAATTGGTTAAAATTAGTAAAATATTTAGATTTAAGAGAGAATAAAAATTGTAAACGTGATAATGTCAAATTTAAAAATAAAGACGAGGCAAATTTATTGTAACATCTTAAAATGTAAAAATAGGGTAAATTGAATAATAATGAATAATTTTAAGAATAAAAAAACAAAAATATAAAAACGGGAAAGACATTTATAATTTCCAAAATTTAAGAATAAAGATATAAAGGCATCAACCTTGATTGGAATATAAATAAAGTTAGAAGCCATATTTAATATGCGTTTTGCATACTTATGCATTCCCAACTTTTTTTTGAAAAAAAAATGAACTTGTATGTTGTGTAAGGGACTCGAACCCATGATGTCATTGTGGAGGATTGTTGCTTCTACCATCTGATCCAACTCTAATGTCTGATACACATTTATTTTGTTTTTTATTTGAGGGGTGTCAATTGACATCATTGACACCCCATTGGATCCGCCTATGTATATATATATATGTATATATATATATATATATATATATATATATATATTATATATATATATATATATATATATATATATATATATATATATGTATATATGTATGTATGTATGTATATATATATATATATATATATATATATATATATATATATATATATATATATGTATATATATGTATATATATATATATATGATAAGTGCAATTATTTGCACTTATCCGTGACATTTTTATGCTTCTTTTCGTCGTTTTGATGGATTTTAAGTAGTAATTCTAGTGTTTTATGATAATTTTGGCTCAAAGAGTTCACCGTTGCATTTTATATGATTTTGAGTCAAAATTGGAGATTTCATTAGGATTTTGGAGTAATAAGAGGGTGAAGGCTTGGAGAAATGGCCTAAGACCCCTTGTTAAAGTGAAGAACCATGCCAAGACGATTTCATGTAAGAAGAAAAGCAGCGAAGAAACAAAGTTATAAGCAGACCAGAGGGTGAGCGATGAGTGGTCACACCCATGTGACGCTCGTCGCACTTATCAGCATTTCGAATGGTTTTTCCAGAGACTGAGCGACGAGTGGTCGCTCATTATGTGACGATCGTCGCTCCGCATTGCAGACTTTACTATTTTTCCAGTAACTATGAGACGAGTCGTCGCCCTATAAGCGACGATCGTCGCTCGATCGTTGAAGCAATTTTGTGGAAGCAGAAAGTATGCGACGAGTCGTCGCATATTAAGCGACGCTCGTCGCTTGACGATTTTCTCCAAGATCTGGCGGTTTCTTCTGAGAATTTTTGGAGCCATTATAAATAATGGCGGTTACTATTTTATTTCTCTGTCTTAGAACCAACTTTATTTTCAGTATTCTATTTCAGTTTCTTTCAATTATTGCACTTTTCATTATTGTAATTTCAATTTCGGTACCGTACTTTTGGATTCTCGAAGCTTTTGTTGAAGAATTTATTACAGCATTTGGATTTCTCATATCTAGTTTTATGTTACCTTCGAGTTCTGTAAGTTTTCTTGCGTTATCATTTTGTTCTTCGTTTTTGTTCATCAATTGCTTTATGTTTTCCATGAATATGAATAGTGAGTAGTTTTCATATCTAGGGTTAGGGTAAAATCCCTAATTCGATGCATGGATTGATATTTTATTGATTGATTGTGTGTGAATTGAGCCTATAACTGAACTTATGCTTAATGAATCTTGGTTTAAATATTTTTATTAACCTTTTCAATAAAACGGAAGTTTGAGACTAGGATTAATTTAGGATCGAGATATATTTAAGTTAAACTCCTTCTAGTATTAACCAATATAATGGAAGTTTGAGGATTAATACTAGTTGGCCTTAAATTGATATTAGTCAATAAAGCAGAAGCTTGAGATTAATTAGATCACGTTCGATTATGTTAACGGCTTAATTCCATACAATCATGAGAGTAATTGAATTCCATGTTAGAATTAGGTGATGCCCGACGCCCTAGTGTCTGTCATATCTTGTTTCATCACCATTTTCATATTGTTTTAGTTACTTGCACCCTAGATTAGAAACAATCCCATTTTATTTGTTTTCCCCTTGTCTTGGTTGTCATAAAACATACAACCTAGAATTATATAGCCTCCTTGTGTTCGACCCGCACTACGCGTACACCGTGCGCTTGCGGTTAATTAAAATTTACTCACGAAGTTTTTGGCGCCGTTACCGGGGAGGCGACGTTTAATTCTTTTTGTTTTGTTTATTGATTTACATAGACACTTTCTTGTTGTCCCCTCTTCTTGACCCCTTGCATGCATAGGCGAGCTCGATCTCTTGAACGTTTCCACCCAGAGATCGAAGCTATTATTCGGAGAGGCGATGTATAATTTTTTTGTTTAGTTGATAACTTTAAGTGATACTTTTGTGCTATGCATGGCTATATTCTCTTTTCCACAATATGAAGGTGAGCAATTTCATGCATATTTCTCTAGATTTCAAGATTATGTGGAATATTTGTGCTCTTATGGTTACACTTTTTACTATGAGGATCTAGGCCATGTGATATTAGAGGGGTTAAACCCCGAGTCTTGGAGTCTAGCCAACTATATGGGCAATGGTCCGATACTTGACATGGATGACGGTTATCGTTGGGACTTGTTTTGCAATATGTCTGCTCAGTGTTTACAGGATGAACAATGTCAAAAATCTCATTCTAACATAAAATCAACGATGAACGAGCTAAAGGCAATAGTGAATGAACATATTGCTGAGCAATCAGCTAGTTGTGCTCATATTCAAGCAATTATCGATCAGATGGTGATGAACAATGAGAAAACAAGTGACGCAACAATTGAGCTTGATGATTCCCTTTCTTCAAAGGGTACTTCAAAGGGTAATGTGGGTGAATTGCACTTTCCAATCGAACAAGGTGATAATCTTAATAACTCTGACTTGCCAATTGATTTATCTTGTGATAGCTCATTTATTGTTCCTTCTGTAATGGTGTGTGAATCTTTGGATATGACTTGTGCTAATGATTCTTATGTTGAAACTTTGCCAAAGGAATTTTTGAGTCTTTGTGCTCAAGCCTTTGAGAAAGAAGTTGAAATTATGAATTTAAATGTTAGTAGCAATAAGGATCTTAATTCATCCTATAAGAGTCATACTGGTGAGGATGTAGAGGAATCACTTGGTGAAACTTTTGCACTTGATAACATGTTTATTGATGATGGGGAAATAGAGTCTTTAGTGTCTGATGCTATTGAGTCTTATGATATTACTTCTTGTGATTGTGTCTCCCCATCTCCTCTCATTTATTCACCACCCATTGAGTGTGAGTCCACCATTGACCATCCTAACTTTGTTCATGAAGAATGTCATTCCAAGTCTATTTGGGAACGTGAAATAGATGCACTTGACTTAATTTTAAAGGGTGACAGAGTCTATGATGAAGAAACATTAGCATTGGTTAATTCTTTTGATACTGAGTTTCTTCATCTCGAGACTTTTTCATGTTTCGAATTATTTTTGGCTGAGGAAGAAAAGTCCCTTATGTTTGCATCATCACCTATAATTCACAAAAGTACTATAGAGTTTGTTAACACTGATTTTATTGCTGATAATTATATTATTGACAAACTCTCCTGTTATAGTCTCCTTGACCATGATCCATCTGTGCTAAATTGGAGTAATGCGTATGCTTTTCCTGAATGTGTTGCTAGACTGTTTTACAAATCGAAAAGGGCTCTCACCTTTATTTCTGTAGCTATTCTTCTTTCGAACTACCTCTATCATCTTGGTTTGAATTTTTCAAAGGAGTTCGATAAGATGCTAAGAGCTCTGACAATGTCCAATCTTGAGCCTAGTTAACTGGGTTGAGTCACGTCGAGCAATGGACGAGAGGCAACCCGTACTTTTAGCTAGATTTTATTTTTGTTTTAGTTCTTTTTACATTAGACTTCCCTTATCTGTATGCTTCTGTTTCTTATGTTCTTTGTTCCCTTGCTACGCAGTTAAGCATTGGGGACAATGCTTTAGATAAGCATGGGGGCGAGTCTACGCATGTTAGTTTCTTTTTGTATTTTGTATTTTTGTATTTTTGTTTCTCTTTTCATACCACCCGAAAAAAAAAGAAAAAAAAATTGAAAAAATTGAAAAATGAAAAAAAGGAACTCTAGCCATAAACCTGTGAAGGAGGCTAGGCAAAAGGAGAGGGAGTGTTCATTGGAGTTGCTATTGCTGCTATCATTATTCCTCCTACGCCGCGTCGTCGTCTGCAGGTATATTTCTATCCCTATCTCTACTATTTCCTTTCACCATATTCTAGCTCCATTATATTATCACACCTTGACCCACCAAGCTATCCTTACTTAGATTCTCGCACATCATCTCTTACTAACCACTGCATGTTTATGAGCTACAGATTTTGAACCAAAAATAAGACCCATCCTCTTTGATCCAAAGTAAGTTCTTGGATTGCGAGATCCAAGAGCTCCATTATTTGAGCCTTACAGTTTTGGAGTTTGGGTTGTTTATTTTTATACATTATGTATGTTGTGGTTGTGATGATGGGTTTATGTGTTGGGTTGGGCTTGAGTTTGATAAGGGGTTTAGGATTTTATGGGATTACATGTGAGATCATTTATGAGGGGAAGGAGACTAAGATAGGAAGCCTCTTATTTTTGGGGAGTTATAAGTAGAGCCAATGTTCATGCTTAAGAGGTACTGTTGCAATCGATGGTGCTATCCCAGTTCAACATTGGAGTTTATTAGGTAGGCTGCATTCTTATGTTTTTGTGCTTCATTGTCATATCTAGGGTTACTAAAAACCCTACCTCTTTTGGGTTACTGAACACCCTACTGCCATCCACCTTGAAAGGCAAGCATGGGGGAGCCCATTACTTGCCTATTCATGTTTTTTATCCTATTCATGTTTTGTATAGGTTTAGCTTGATTATACATTGTATTTTTATTCTTTTTAGCTAAATCTATACTTTGTTGTTTTTGGAAAAAGGAAAAGAAATTCATGCATGATAAGAGATAAGCCCAGCTAGGTTGAAAACCCAAAAGGGCGACCTAGGCAAAAGAGCGGCATGAGTGGGTGAGCAAGTGAGATTTGAAAAAGTGAATGAGTGGCTAGGGCGAAAACCCAAAAATGAGCCCCTAGGCAAAATGAGGGAAAAAGAGAGATACATTGTTTATTTACTTTGCATTTTTCTTTGGTGTTGGCGACATATGAAGTGGAGACATAAGGAAGGTATTTAGGTAGGCCACAATTGGAGGGATAAGTAGTAGATTTTCATTTTCATTTTCATTTCTCACATTTACATTTACTTTTTTTTGGGAGCCATAAGGGGGTTGAAGAATTGGAATTTTTTGTTTTTGGTTTTGATGTTTTGATGTTTTTGATCTATCACGTTCACCTTTTTATTTCTTTTTGTTTGTGTGTTGTGTTAGCCAAGTGAAGGGGTTAAGTGGTATGAATGATTTGGACCCTTGGCAAACACCGGGAATTAGAGGCGTTTAGGAAAGGGAGGCATAAGAAGTAGTTTAGGATTTGGAGACCATGTCTTGGCCTTGTTTTATTTGTATTTTCACCTTGATTTGCTCGAGGACGAGCAAAGGCTAAGCATGGGGGAGTTTGATAAGTGCAATTATCTGTGACATTTTTATGTTCCTTTTCGGTCGTTTTGATGGATTTTAAGTAGTAATTCTAGTGTTTTATGATAATTTTGGCTCAAAGAGTTCACCGTTGCATTTTATATGATTTTGAGTCAAAATTGGAGATTTCATTAGGATTTTGGAGTAATAAGAAGGTGAAGGCTTGGAGAAATGGCCTAAGACCCCTTGTTAAAGTGAAGAACCATGCCAAGACGATTTCATGTAAGAAGAAAAGCAGCGAAGAAACAAAGTTATAAGCAGACCAGAGGGTGAGCGACGAGTGGTCACACCCATGTGACGCTCGTCGCACTTATCAGCATTTCGAATGATTTTTCCAGAGACTGAGCGACGAGTCGTCGCTCATTATGTGATGATCGTCGCTTCGCATTGCAGACTTGACTATTTTTCCAGTAACTATGCGACGAGTCGTCGCCCTATAAGCGACGATTGTCGCTCGATCGTTGAAGCAGTTTTGTGGAAGTAGAAAGTATGCAACGAGTCGTCGCTTAAAGCGACGCTTGTCGCTTGACGGTTTTCTCCAAGATCTGGCGCTTTCTTCTGAGAATTTTTGGAGCCATTATAAATAATGGCGGTTACTATTTTATTTCTCTGTCTTAGAACCAACTTTATTTTCAGTATTCTATTTCAGTTTCTTTCAATTATTGCACTTTTCATTATTGTAATTTCAATTCGGTACCGTACTTTTGGATTCTCGAAGCTTTTGTTGAAGAATTTATTACAGCATTTGGATTTCTCATATCTACTTTAATGTTACCTTCGAGTTCTGTAAGTTTTCTTGCGTTATCATTTTGTTCTTCGTTTTTGTTCATCAATTGCTTTATGTTTTCCATGAATATGAATAGTGTGTAGTTTTCTTATCTAGGGTTAGGGTAAAATTCCTAATTCGAAGCATGGATTGATATTTTATTGATTGATTGTGTGTGAATTGAGCCTATAACTGAACTTATGCTTAATGAATCTTGGTTTAGATATCTTTATTAACCTTTTCAATAAAACGGAAGTTTGAGAGTAGGATTAATTTAGGATCGAGATATATTTAAGTTAAACTCCTTCTGGTATTAACCAATATAACGGAAGTTTGAGGATTAATACTAGTTAGCCTTAAATTGATATTAGTCAATAAAGCGGAAGCTTGAGATTAATTAGATCACGTTCGATTATGTTAACGGCTTAATTCCATACAATTGTAAGAGTAATTGAATTCCATGTTAGAATTAGGTGATGCCCGACGCCCTAGTGTCTATCATATCTTGTTTCATCACCATTTCATACTTGTTTTAGTTACTTGCACCCTAGATTAGAAACAATCTCATTTTATTTGTTTTCCCCTTGTCTTGGTTGTCATAAAACATACAACCTAGAATTATATAGCCTCCTTGTGTTCGACCCGCACTACGCGTACACCGTACGCTTGCGGTTAATTAAATTTACTCACCAATATATGTATGTGTGTATATATATATATATATATATATATATATATATATATATATATATATATATATATGTATATATATATATATATATGTATATATATGTATAATATGTATATATATGTATAATATATATATATATATATATATATATATATATATATATAATATATATATATATATAATATATATATATATATATATATATATTATATATATATATATATATATATATATATATATATATATATATATATATATATATATATATATATATATATATATATATATATATATATATATATATATATATATATAATATATATCTGATATGAACGATAAATGAGCTTAGTGTTACAAGTTATTCATGTGGAATTTCTTATAAGATGATAGTGTAGAAATTTAGATGCATAAAGTGGAATTGAAAGAAGCATTTTCTTTACATTTAAAAAAGATATGAATTCATACATATAGGAATACAAATATAGTATGAGAAAGATTCATACCCTCGTAGCCTGATATCCTTAAGGTAAAGGGTATGGATAATGGCAGTGGATGATCAGAACGTCAAATGTCATTCCTCTAGTATTGATCCACAATTACCGATTGGAAACCAATTATGGAATAGTATGAAATAAGAAAAGAGGTTATTCTTATTATATTTTAGGTGGAAAAGGTAGAGATTGATGTATTAGCTGGTCAAAATATGATCACTAATATAATCGAATGTATTCATCTTCATAATTTATCCTATTTCCTTCAGATTGTGGATTTGTTTGGCTAACATCTATTGACTTAGCTGAAATTATTTACTTATTTGATTAAATTGAAATGTTGATTAATAAGTCAATTATTTAAAGCTAGTTATATAAGTCAGTTCTCATGCATGGAGATGTTTGGTAGAAAAGTGTTTGTTATATATGTTAACTGTTTATTAGAGAAAAAAATAGACTAAAAGTCAAATACTAATGAAAAAGGTACAAAGCGTAGTTTTTTTATTTTGACTTGAAATCTAGTTTTCACGTAGCGTAAAGGTCATTTACTCCCTGTATCCCATGGAAATTACCCTACTGGCAATGGGTGCAAAAATTAAGAAAAGTGGGTAAAAAGAGAGAAATATGTGAATAAGATAAAAATGTAAGTTAAATATGTAAATGAAAGTTTAAAAATGAGACAAATTTAGTGGGACAAACTTAAAAAGAAAAGTACGGTAGATTTCATGAGATAGAGGGAGTATCAAATATCAAATATTTTTTTAGTTGTTTAACCAACTTAAAAGCCAGAAGTTAAAAGCTAACAAAAAATTAGCCAATTGTCAACCTCCCCATGTATCTTACACAGATTCTTTTTCGCAATTCGTCTGTCTCACCATGAGACAGACCCATAAAATTAGCTTTTTTTTTTTGAAAATTAAGTATCCTAAAACATTTTAAACCAACGAATTAAGTGTCCATCACCACATATGTTCAGGCAAATGTAAAAGAGAGAAACATACCAAATTTACTCTATATCTAGACATTTTTCGAACTTTTAAGAGTTGAATAGATATATAAACATAATATACTTTCCAGAACAAGGTTATAAGGAATAACACTCAATCAACAACAAGAAAGACCAACCAAATACTAGTTTAAGTTTCCCAGGTCCCTTAACAACAGCATCAGTTGCTCTGTACTGATCTCCAAAGGCATGTCTTCCAATGCATATTGGCTTGGTCCAGCCTGGAACAAGCCTAGGAACATTTTTACATAAAATGGGTTCTTTGAAGACAGTCTCTGCAGAAAAATCAGATGAAATCAAAACACAATCCAACTAAAAAAAACATGTAGAAAATCACTCCTTTAAAATAAAGTATTTGAAAGAGAAGGCCTTGGACCTCTAAGGTGGAACTATGGAGGAAGAAGGAAGTGTAAAAGAAGTAAGAAGAACAGAGCAATTACAAGAGACAAAGAAAACACACAATATATGAGGTATCTTATGATACCTCCCCCTCAAACAAGTATCTTATCATTAGCTTAATCAACATTACAACCAATGACTCAACTCTAACACTTGAGAACAACCTCTCAAGCTTGTGAATCCATTCAACAATGGAGTTCACCCCTAAACTAATACAAAGAAGATGAAAGCTCTTATGGTTTACAAACCCTAACTCTCTCTTAGTGTATTAGCCTCTCTCTCTTATCATCTAATAGTGTTCTAAGCCCTCTATATATAGCCTAAGACATATTAGAATGACCTAGCACAAAAGGGCTTAAAGCCCATAACAATAAACAACAAAACAGAAAACGCGTACTCCTTCGCTGCTTCACTCGCTCGACCGAGCACAGTGGCTCGACCAGGTCGAGCGGCTGGTCTGGGGCTACTGGATCCTGCTGCAAGTTGGCTCGACCTGCTGCTCGACTACTTCCCATTTGGCTCGACCAAACCGAGCCATTCAATGGCTGCTAGCTGCTGCCTCCTTGCACCTTTCCATGCTCCATCAACCTTAATTCATCATCATTCGTCACTTCATCAAGTGACTTGTTCTTCGTCGCACCCGCATCACGGCACCCCGAAGAGCCACCACATGAGGGTGATTTGGCGCTTGCTCTAACAATCTCCCCCTCAAGCCCAAATCTCCCTCCATCATCTTGTGACACCACTCTTGATGTCCCAATCAACACATCAACATAGGATTTGGGTCTTGGCTCCCCTTCAAGACCAAACCCATCATCAACACTCTTTGTGCACCACTTACCATTGTGGGCACCATCAACAAATGTCACTCTCCTTTGTGACTTAGGACTTGCACCCCTCTCAACATAATGCAATCCTCCACTCCTTAGCAACACATGGCCATTGTTGCCCATCACACCAATCAAGTGCACCAAGCACCCCTTTGCCACCTTCAAGACTCCATCACTTTGAGTCTTCATGGTGTACCCAATCTTCTCTAATCTCCTACATGAGATTAGATTACTCATCATCTTGGGAATGTACCTCACACCCCTAAGCTTCCTCACAATGCCATTGTGCATCCTCAAATGCACCTCTCCAATGGCCTCAATCACAACTTCCTCACCACTAGGCAAGATCACCATCTCATGCTCACAAGCCATCACCCTTGTAAACAAGCTCCTATCTATACATATATGATATGGGTGTACGGAGTCAAACACCCAATCACCAACATTATCACACTTGGCCAATAGCACATGACCAACCTTATCATCACCCTTGGTCTTTTTCACAAGACCCACATCAAGGTTTGGGAGCACCTTCTTCTTTGCAACTCCTTTCACCAAGGTTGTTGCCTTTTTCACCTTCTCAAGTGGAAGAACCCTTTTCTTCCCTTTGAGCTTCTCACAATCACCAACCTTCATAGTTGGCTTCTTCATCTCCCTTAAAAGCTTCAAGCTTTTAAGGTCCTTCTTCAACTCCTTACAAGTATATTGAATATGGCCTCTCTTGTGGCAATGAAAGCACACTCTATCCCCATACTCAACTCTTGCCTTCTTGACACCGATTTTCCCCTTCTTTGATGGATTTCTCTTGATGACCTTTCCATCTCCCAAAGATGAAGCATCATCAACCTTCATACCAACCTTCATAGATGGTACTTTCTCAACAAAGCTACTACACCTAATAGCTCCCTCAAGTTTTTCAACTCTCAATAACAAAGATTCTATCACTAACCTTTGCTCTACCACCATTGTTAATAAGCTCTCCTTCTCTCTTGAGAACTCCAATAACAATCTCTCCATCTCTTGATTACCCACTGTTTTTCTCTCACCCAAAGTTTCAACAAACCCTAATGGCTTCAACAAACCATCCAAACACTTCTCTACTTCTACCATCTTTCTTCTACCTATCTCCAAGCCTTCTCTCACTCAATACCCCAAGGAATAACACCAAGCTCTGATACCAATTGAAAGAGGAGGCCTTGGACCTCTAAGGTGGAACTATGGAGGAAGAAGGAAGTGTAAAAGAAGTAAGAAGAACAGAGCAATTACAAGAGACAAAGAAAACACACAATATATGAGGTATCTTATGATACCTCCCCCTCAAACAAGTATCTTATCATTAGCTTAATCAACATTACAACCAATGACTCAACTCTAACACTTGAGAACAACCTCTCAAGCTTGTGAATCCATTCAACAATGGAGTTCACCCCTAAACTAATACAAAGAAGATGAAAGCTCTTATGGTTTACAAACCCTAACTCTCTCTTAGTGTATTAGCCTCTCTCTCTTATCATCTAATAGTGTTCTAAGCCCTCTATATATAGCCTAAGACATATTAGAATGACCTAGCACAAAAGGGCTTAAAGCCCATAACAATAAACAACAAAACAGAAAACGCGTACTCCTTCGCTGCTTCACTCGCTCGACCGAGCACAGTGGCTCGACCAGGTCGAGCGGCTGGTCTGGGGCTACTGGATCCTGCTGCAAGTTGGCTCGACCTGCTGCTCGACTACTTCCCATTTGGCTCGACCAAACCGAGCCATTCAATGGCTGCTAGCTGCTGCCTCCTTGCACCTTTCCATGCTCCATCAACCTTAATTCATCATCATTCGTCACTTCATCAAGTGACTTGTTCTTCGTCGCACCCGCATCACGGCACCCCGAAGAGCCACCACATGAGGGTGATTTGGCGCTTGCTCTAACAGTATTGCAAAGCATATTGACTAACCATTCAAAATATTCAAAATGGGTTTTTCAAAGAAGTGCTATTTTTTTTTTTGCCTTTTTTTTAACCTATTAAATGCTGTGTTTGTTAGGAACCGCAGTATATGTCTCGCAGCAAATAGACTTTTTTCCACTAGTGTTTTCTAAAGGTTGTTTATGATGAAATTTCATCCTTTGAAATTCTACATCTCTATATGTGTATTTAGAGTCTAGTGTTGAAGATTTTTGTCAAGTCTTGTAAGATTAAGAACGTCAAGGCAAGGTCAAACTTGACCCAGGCAAGTTAAGTTTTGCCTATGACTCAGAGCTATAAATTGATTAATACCACGACTCAGTAATATTATCATAGGACGTACGAACACAATTTGTAAAATTACAACTTTATAATTTTTGCCTAGTACGTCAACTTAACATGCTTTTTATATTAGATTAGTCATTTAATCGATTAAGAAGTTTATAATATATAGAAAAAATCACCCATAACAATCTAACCTTGTATTGATTTTCCTACAATAATCTCAACTTTAGATTAACCATAAATACTCTGAATTTTAGGGTCACTTACCCAGGAACATTATTGCCTAAATGGTGACCGATTTTTACAGATTAATTGCTAGAAAAAAAAAAGAAAATTAAAATAAAAAATAAAAATATTAAAAATGAAAGTTCAAAAAAGTACAATTACTTGATTTCTCTTTTTTTAATTTTTTTATTTTTCAACATTTTATAATTTAATTTTATATTTACATTTTTATTTTTAATACAAAAAGACTTGTTGTACAAATACGTCAAAAGCTACTTTGGTGCATTATTAGCAAGCACTTCTTATAGTTAGGATTAATCATGTTTAATCAAAAGTTGATATTATTGTATAAAATCAGTAAAAAATTGGATTATTTTGAGTAATTTTTTCTAATATATAAGGGGCCGTCTATTATTTTACCAAACGCCCATCAAAAACTAAAGTCAAACAATATAGAAAGGCTCAGTTTATTTTATTTTGCCTAGGATTCATAAAATATCAACCGACCGCCTGTGAAGGGAATACGGGTATAAATTGTCCGTCATCTTACCTCATCTAGACCCGGCCTACTTTCGAATGGAATATTAGATATGATGATGATGATTCATAAAATATCAGAAGCAGCACTGGATCAAGCAAAAACCCTTGGAATTTCCCAAACGTTGCGTGGAAGCAATAAGACAAGTTAAAACAATTCCACAATGATAAAGAATTAAAGATAATGGACCAACAATAATTGAAACCAAGTTGTTGATGGTTATGCCTACTTAAAGCACAATAAATTTAGTTAAAGTTCCAATTATGTGATCATTTAGATAATTATCTCAGCAGGTGGTCTCTGTGGCAGCTTCAAGTGATCACTAATGCTGGTTTTAGTGCTACAACTTTTCTTTTAAGCTAAAATATGGTTGATCTTTCAAAATGAAAACAATAATATGCAAATTATGTTTTAAAATTTAGCACTTTTGCGAGTTATAGTCTTAATATGTATTTTTTGCAAATTACAGCCACCAAAGTGTCAAAGTTTACAAATTTAGGCAAAAAACGCAGAGCACCGACCACTAAAGCTAAAACTCCGACCGCCAAAATGATCAAAATTTTGTATTTTGGCTTGAACATGTAAATTTTGATGTATTGATGGTTGTAATTTGTAAAAATTAAAAATTAAGGTTGTGATTCACAAATTCGCAAATTATCCAAATGGAAATGGGAAAACTGAGAACCAATCATACATTTTTTTCTTAAAAAAAAAAAAAGAAAGCAAAAGGTCTTTATATAAAGCATGCTCCCTTGACCAAATCATGTAAATTTTCCCACTAAAATTTTTGCATGTTGCATTATTTATGCTAATAGGAAGAATCACAATATATCCCTAAAAAGGAGTGCTCCCTAATTTAGTAATTACGTCATATTGTTGCATAATAGAACCACCACTAAATGAATACATCACACTTTAATCTAGCATTACGCAAATAGGCAAGTATCAATATGATTATAAACAAAATGACGACCCAAAAAAAGGAAAAAAGGTACCATATCAATTATCAAAGATTATTTTAAAGTATTTTCTGATATAAACTAATCTTTTAGTGGGTGATTGGTTCGATAAAAATTTAGGACAAATTCTAGATGAGATAACTCGACCATTGCAAGGAGATCTGCCTTGGTACATAATGTTTGGATAATATTGTGATCCTGAGATGTAATAGTAGGTGACAAATGAAAGAGTGATTACAAGGATATTGTACATAATTTGAGGTGTTCTCTTAAAGCAAAATGGAAAATTTTATGGGACATTCATTTGACCGGTGTTAATCTATGAATTAGAATGTTGGGCAATTAGAAAGGACCTTAGTATGAAGAATGGAGTAGTAGAAATGAAAAATAGTTATGTATATGAAACACACATACCATAAGAGATAGAATTGATGTTAGAAATTGTGACTTTAATTTTATAAATAACAAATAAAATAAAGTTATAAGTTTGTAGTAGAAAATCAAATTACATATGACAAGTTCAAACTTTTGCTTAACATACACCAAATGCAAACTTGATCATCGGGAATCACCATATATCGAACAAAGTAACAAGAAGATTTTGTTGGATCTTGATATAAATTCTAGGCGAGATGTTCTTTCCTAAAACATCATTTCCTCCCTACTACGGTGCTTGGGAATAAACCGGAAATATGTTCTGAGATACAAAGAATTACACTAACTTCCGAGCACACAGAAATGAGAATGATGTAAGAGAAACTTAAGTGGAAGAAGATAAGAAAATCACAAACGGGAATTGCAAGTTCTCGATGTAAAATGCTAGAGAAGAAAAGAAATCAGAAAATTCATGTGTAGAGAATAACACACATGCCTTCTATATTTATAGAATAGCTCACACTACTTCACGAAGCAAAGCATCGCTTCATGAAACACGAGGTTGATTCACAAAACACGAGTTTGATTCACGAATCAAAGTCGCCTTTCGCCCAACCTGTTCATCCCAAAGAACATGGTTAAAGTAACCATAATAACTATAAGAAGTTATTATATAACCATCAAAATGAAACAAGATGTCGCAAGGAAAATTCCCGAAAAAAAGCCCAAACTCGCGAGCCGCGACCTGCGGTGCCCCATTTTCCGGAAACTTTTTCTCCTATTTTCGCGTGCCGCAAATTTTTCCACGTCCCGTGACTTTTATGCTTTGATTAAAACATATAATTTTCAACTTTAGGATAATTTAATTAAATTATTTATTTTAATATAATTAATTAACATTTCCGATAACCACTATACACTCTAAATTCCAACAATTGATGGGACAATAAATGATGAGAACCATTACTAACAAACAAGATCAATAATGTTAAATTATAAATATGAATTAAGGACAAAGCCGAAAGTTACCTGATTTTATTGTACAAAAGATAATTTGAAAAACGAGAGATCATATAAATATTTGCATATAAACTCAATGTTGGACTTTGGTCCAACAAGAATCTGAAAAGATCATATAAGAAATAGGTTAGTTATCACAAATTTATAATGAGAAGATGAATGTGAATTGTTTAAGATGTCTTAAGCACATACAAAGATGTGATATTAGTGATATGGTAAAAAAAAAATAAGACAGAAATTTGAAATTCGAAAGACTTAAAAAGTTGGTAAGAAACACCAATGATGATCGGGAGGGAAAGAGTTGAAAAAAATATGATAGATGTATTTATGTAGTAATAAAGAAGAAAATTTCATGTAGACGACCAGTGGAATGGAACAGATCTATTGGCTCATGTTAGTCGTCCCCTATCATTTTGTGATTAACGCTTTGGCTTATTGTCATTAATTAGTATTATTTGGTTTAACTAAAGATTTGCGTATGTCTTTCCATCATTGTCTAATTCCTAAGAGACCGTCTTTATAAGAGACAACTCTCCTAGTCTAGGCCCAATAATTAAAAAAATAATCTTAAAACTTACACGCGTGGTTGAGCCTATTTGGAGTAGGTGTTATAACCTATTAAAGCTGGTATTTACTACAACATAATTTGCTTTTATTGGGATATTTAAATGTCACTACTTTAAATTTCTACTAGTATATATAGTGGCGGACTCAGGACATAAACTCAGTGAGAGCAAAACTGATAAATAATATTTTAATAAAATATTATAGAATACAAAAAAAATATTGTTTTAAATTCAATCCTATAAAACAGTATTTTATAATATATTTCAACGAGTTTTCATATATCTTAAAACAGGCAAATAATAAGATCATTGTAAACACTACAAAATACTCCTCAATAAAAGTTACCAAGCAATTACTCATACATTGATCTCCTATTTTTTATTCGCTATTTTTTCTTCGCAGTTTTGTCTTTACGGTGTTCATCGCAATTAATAATTTTTTTGAAAGTATTTTTCCATGAATGACAGTATAATCTCTACCCATTAAACAATGATATATCACTAATCAACATTTATTAATTGAACAAAACAATCCACTTTTTAAAATTTGTATTTTAAATAAAATTGCAAGAATAAATTCCTTAAGAGCATACTTGAATAAATTACCAAACAATAAATCAAGATCATATATACAAATTATTAAAAACTAATAGTAATTAAAATTAGGAAAAATTACGTAGAATAATCCAAACTATTCATGATTTCCCTACAATAATCCCACCTATTGATTAACCATGAATAATCTCAACTTTGAGGGGCATTTTCCTAGAGTAAACCCGGTGACCGAATGACTTGCTATAGCAAGTTTTATTTTTAAAAAAAAAAGATAAATAAAAATAAAATGTCGAAAAAAAATGTTAAAAAAATATTCATAAAAAATTTATGATTTTTTTTTATTATTTAGAATTTTTTATGTAAATTTTCAAAAATATTTTCTAATTTTAAAGTAATATTTAATTTTTTTTTTGGTGAATTACCTACTATAGCAGGTCATCAGGTTATCCAAGTTTACTCTAGGAAAATACCCCTCAAAGTTGGGGTTATTCATAGTTAATCAATAAATGGGATTATTATAGGAAAATTATGAATAGTTTGGATTATTCTAGATAATTTTTCCTTAAAATTAATCAAGACAATGATTAATTACTCAAGAAGATATATACAATTTATCCTAAAATGAAAAGTAATTGCAATTAAAAAAAATTATGGCTAGTGGATGTAAATATAATTTGTAGTCAGAGGATTTGGCATTGTTATGTTTCATTAATCATCATTGATTAGACGTAGCGTTATTGGTCAGCGAATGCAAACCTATCCACACAAGGTGCGACTTTCGAATCCTGCCACTTGCAAAACACCTATATTTAATTTTTTAAACCTCAGTAACGTCAGTTGCGGGCGTCGGAGCCTATTGGGTCCGCCCCTGAGTATATATAGAGATTTTAGTGAAATTTATTAGACCTTTTAGCAGTATAATAAAAAATTACACTACAGCTTTTTGCGATATAAGATGTAGTGACATTTCTCATAAATGCCCCTATAGATAGTATTAATTACATATATGCCAATAAAAATCAAATAAAGTGTCGCTAAATCACTTTATAGTGTAACATAAAATAAAAATGAATTACACTAAAAATATAAATCAGTGGCATTTTTTTAATGCCACTAAATCCAATGCCGCTAAAAGTTAAATTTATTTGAGTGATTATAACCTATTAAAATTGGTATTTGGAGTTGGTGTTATAACCTATTAAAGTTAGTATTATAACCTATTTGGATATACCCACTTTAATAGATTATAATACCAACTCTAATAGGCCATAATATCAACTTCTATAGGTTATAACACCAACTAGCTCCAAATAGGATTACACAGCGCGCGTTTTTCTGATAGTTGTTTTTCTAAGAAATAATGGGCCGGCTCATTTAAAACGTGTCTCTTATAAAGACGGTCTCAAGTAAGAATTTGTGATATAACAAAGATGATTTTATACATTTATAAAATTTGCCTCTCAAATGGAAGAAAATTATTTTCTTTCATTGTCTAATTCCCAATATAGTGATTTCGCCCTTATTAGCTTATAGTTTTCCCATCATAACAGAAGAAATTGAATTATCATTTGTATTTTTCATTCGTAATTATCTTTATGAGAAAAAAAAATTCATTTAGGCCAACACCCCTACTAATTCTTCTGCGCCTCCGTTTCAGTATCTTAACTATCTAGCTCACTAAAAGAGAAGAGGCGTCAATCTTGATCACACTGTATAAAAAAAACTTGAGTAAAACCGAACTGTGATTCTTTTTTGAATTTAGGGACTCTTTGATCGCATTCTCTCTTTTACAAATATGAGTTCATCTTCTATTCCTCCTCAGACCCTTAGCATAGTTTTTATAAGCGAGATAAGCCGGGTATTTTGATAATGTGATGATAAAGGTGGACACCTTAATCTTATAGGAGGCTTTTGGTTTTAACCACAATTTTATACAGAAGATTTACCCTAGAAGTTAATTATATGGAAAAATTATGGCGTATATTTTTTTCTATCATATTAAATAAAATAAAAAATAATCATTTTCATTTTTCATTAAAATTTTCTTAATAGATAAGTATTTTAATATTTTCATTATACAAAACTCCGTACCCTTATTCAATCTAAGATACCTAATTTAAAATGTTAAAAAAATAGCGTACTCGGATATTATTTTTAAGTTGCATTGACAAAAGTACAAAATGGTCTTAGACTAGAATAAAATAAAAGATATCATATTCAAACTACAAAATATCTAGTTTCCTTAATACAAGGTTATGCTATATAAAAATATGTAGGTCGTCTCTTTCATTATACTTCATACATTAATTTTCTATGCAATCTGCATTATTTTGATTGTTTATTTATAGAATTATGTATATTTAAAAGTTACAAAAAATTATTTGTATGAAAATACGTAAAATTACACATTTAAATAATAAGATCATAGTTGACGTTCAGTGTTTGGTAGCTAATGGCAATCATAACAAGGGTCGTGAATATATGATCGCTTAGTGCATGGTGTGGGATAAGTTTTTAATATAATTAAATTATTTCAATGAAAAAATTTATAATAAACACAAGGTTTTAGGTCTATAATTATAAGAAAAAATGATATTAATAATCCAACCTTTTATTTATTCATTGTGAATAATTTCTGTTAGAGTATATAACATATCCTGGGGCCTCAATCATCAGCTTAAGCTTTTGGTTGAGTTGGTTCCTTGACATGGTATCAGAAGCCAGGGTGACAAGAGATCACAGGTTCGAATCTCAACCACCCCTCATTTAAAGTGAAAATTTAGCGTCATGTATGAGGAGGGCATGTGCTGCATCCACACTTCTAGCCCAAAGGGCTCTCGTGTGAGGGGGCGTGTTAGAGTATATAACATATCCTGGGGCCTCAACCATCAGCTTAAGCATTTGGTTGAGTTGGTTCCTTGACAATTTCAACATTGAATTATTTTTTTATAAACTAACATTTGTCTTAAGTTCTGTTAGCTTACTAATAGGGTATGTTGATAGCAAATTAAGGGTAAAAGTTAAATTATTATAAAATAAAAGGTTATACTAATAACAAACTAAGGACAAATATTAAAGTATTAAAAATAATCCAAATATAAGATTATTCGCAGCAAATAGGTAAAAGATTAAATTATTAATATTTATTTTTCATAATTATATTGGTTCACAGTTGGGTCAAATAATAGTTGATTTGGCTTAGGAGTTAGGACTACGTTACAGTTCGAGTTTGAATTATGAAGCAATGGATCATATCTAATTTTGGTTAGCTACACTCAAGTCCATTTTAATACAAATTAACTTCAATTCAAGTCCATTTAATTTAATACAAATTAACTTCAATTAGATTTGATTTCAATTTTAAAGTTATTTTTATTGAGCTACTTTAATTAATCTATCATTTAATTTTAGATAACAAGTCAGGTCAGATTGAATTTGTCTATATATTTTTAATATTTAATTACCTTTCATAGATAAAATAATCAAAGTCCTCACAATGTTGGAAGATAAGAGTTATTCTTGTAAAAAATCGTCTATGATGAAATGATTTCATAAAAGGAGTATATATACAAATAATTTGTACTTTTGAGACACTATTCAGTTATCACTTTTAAATTATTTTTTATTATTAATATATAAGTTAAACATCATCAAGTGATCTGATCTTATTGTTTGATTCGTCTTATTGTAAAGGTTATTAATTTCAAATTTTTATAATTTTTAGCTAAACATCACTAAATATGTTAAGAATTGCATAAGTGCATTGAATAGAGTGCATCGTAAAGTAAACGGAAAACTTAAGGTGAATACGAGGGAGTATTAGTTAGGCAATATTCAACACATGCATAAGACGCGTCTCATGAAAAACCCGTCTTGTACAAAAATTTGTGAAAAACAAAAACTCTTAAAAGATAATTTTGATTTATAAATTTTTCTTATGAAAATGACATGAATATTAGGGCCCTAAAAAGGATCTCTTAGTATCAAAAAATTAAACTCCAATTCGTCGAGCAACGTTCGATTAGAGATATGTATAATTGTATTGTATTGTCCATAAACCATGTTTGTCCCACTTCTTTTTAAAACCATTTTTATTTTGAATTATCGTTTTTCCCTTGAAAGTGAAAATACCAAAAATACTTCACTTTATGACTTTTCTAGCCAACACAGAGTCACAAATAATACTCCAATACATTTAATGTGAGTTGTGCAAATATAATTTGATCAACTAAACTAAATGACTCCAATTATCAATGCATGCATAAAAATTTACTAATTTAACATCTGATCTAGAGCAGTTAAAAATTTACTCGATTAATCGAAATTAAGTATGATTCAAGCCGATGTGAAATAACGAGTTGTAAAGATATTTACATATACGCAATAGAGGTGTGCATGAGCGGGTTGCAGGTGGTGGACCGGACATGCTTATCAAAATTTATCCGCACTCGAATATTTAATAGTCCACCCGCAATTGCGAATCTAAATTTTTGCCTCTACCTGGCCTTTTTCTTAGAAAATGGGACCTGCGAGTACATGGGCATAATCAAGATACAAAAATCTCAAAAATCCAAACAAACATTCCACAAGAAATATAATCAAAATACAAAGTGTAGAGTTAACTCTTAACATCAATACTTTAAATACTAAAATAACTTGACCCAAGAGGAAAACACAAGCTAGTAAAGTTAAATATTCTAAATATCCACACTGCTAAACTATCAAAGTAATCACACTATAGACTTAGAGTTTGAGTTCTTGGAGTATTGTATGTTCTCATATAATTTTAAAAATTTTTAAAAAATTATATATTTTTAAAATAAGCTGACAGTCGTGTTTACCATGGGCATTATTTTTGTACAGCTACCCGCTAGTTTATCATAGCGGGCGAATATTACCCGCCCATATTTTTTTTTTTTAAATATTTCCTTCTATTCATACAGAATGGAACATTTAGATTTTGCACGAAAACCAATAAGGGATGGGGACCACTTAAATATCAGTAGAAACTCTCTTTTTCCATTCTCTATGAATAAGAGGCAGTATTATCCAATGCCGCTTGTTTTTCGAGTCAGATGGCCCCTACAAACAGCTCTAATACATAAGAATCGAAATTGACCTGAACCGAAATCCTTTATTATACCCAAAATCCGCTCGAACACGAGAATATAATAACAACAAAATATGGAAGAAGTTGAGTATTATTGACGTTAAACACAGTCCATGATTTTCTATATATACCCCTTTACTCCCCCATGAAATTTCCCACAACTCAACTCAAACACAAACTGTTTTTGGTGTTCTTTAAAACCAAAAACAGAGCTTCCCTTTTTGTTTTGTGTCATCAATCATGGGTTCCCAAGCTCCAATGGAGAAAATCATGGTGGTTTTTGATTTTGATAAAACCATTGTTGATGTTGATACTGATAATTGGGTTTTAGATAATTTGGGTTTTACGAATAGATTTAACCAATTACTCCCCACTATGCCTTGGAATCCTCTTATGGTCTCTTTCTGTTTTTCCTCTGTTTTTTTCTTTTTTTTCCTTATTACTTATTGACATAAATATTTATGGACTTTTCTTTTCAACACTCTTTTTACTTATTAATAAATACAAATGTACTAAATAATTAACTAATGATATTACTCCACATAAAGAAATAAATAATAATATAGAATTAATGCTATGTAAATTAAATTAAGAATTATACAACTTATCATCATTTTATAAATCATGATCATAATTTATAAATAAATAACTTGGATACAAAGAAACTTTTATTTTTATTTTAAAACATTATTTATTTCGTTTAAATTTTAATTTTAATAATATATTTGGGCATGTAACTAATTAAAAATTTGGAAAATGGAAAAAATGAAAACAGGATAAAATGATGAAGGAGATGCATGAGAAAGGAGTAAGTGTGAAGGAGATAAAAGAAGTGCTAAAAAGAACTCCTATGCATGATCGTATCATTCCTGCCATCAAATCAGCTTATGATGCTGGGTATATTTTTCTTATTCTCTTTATTATCCATTTATTTTTATTCTTTCTTGAAATTTATCTAGCACAAAATACATATTGTGGCACATAATAAATTATAATATTATAATATAATTTAACGGGGGACTTCATGATAATTTTTATTTAATACTGTTCTAGGTAATGTAATTATGCTTATATAACTCAAAATTTTAAATAATTTACTTTACAGAAAATTTATTTATATCTTTATTAACATCCGAGACGAGGTTTATTAGCTTATTTGTTTAATTAATTCTCAGTTTTTTCAAAAATAATGATAATATCATTTATATTTTATGGTTGCCAAGAAAATTAATTTTTTATTTAGCTCCAAAATTATCATATGTGATTAAACAATAATTATTATTCATGAAGTAATAATATAATTGATTTATTATATATCTAATATATACTTTATGGGAAGTCGAAGGGAAGAGAGTATTAGAGAAGAGAGTAACTAGAATTAAACTTAGCTTCTTCTTACAACAAGTGGATGATATATACTAGTATATTATAATCACTACAATAAAATAATCTTTTCGTTATATAGGTTTTAATCACATTATTAAAAATGTTATTAATTTATATATTTTAAAGTAATAGTTATTGGTTTTTATTTTAAGTTTCACTATAAAATGGCTTACTGATATTTTATTTTGTTTTTTAATGACAAATATAATTGTTACTATAGTCTATAGTGACATTTATGAAAAGTTAAATGTCATTATAACCTAAGTCATGAAAAACTTTAGTATATGATTTTTTATTATGCAGGTAAAAAATCTAATAAATGTCACTAAATCTATTATGCACATACAATAAAAATTTATAATAGGGACATTTAAATTGAATATCACTAAATATATATCACACTAAAAATATATTATGCTGTAGTGAATTGAGATAAAGTTTAATTCTCTAATCTCTAATTGAAATAAAATACGATTATCTAATCTAAGTATAGTACTAAGTAATACTCTCCTAATATCAATAAATGGTTAAGCGAGTAATAAAAGTAAATACTTCAAAATGTAGAGTGCAAGAATGTTTTTAATTAAGACATAAAATGTAGTAATTATAATAAAAAAAAAGTATATATATATATATATATATATATATATATATATATATATATATATATATATATATATATATATTCTATTATAATTTTTTTTCTTGCTTTAAATAATTACTACTGAAGTTAATAGATGAAACATATTATATACAAAACTAAATTTATTAAACTTGATTAAATTAAATGAAACATATTATATACAAAACTAAATTCTTTATTAATGAATAAATGTATTAGACTACTAAGTATCTGTTCGTTATTATTTTTTCATTTTTAATTTTTTAACTTGTTAGTTTTTAAAATTATTATATTTGCAATAAATTTGATCAATTCTTTTTAGGCTAAAAGTTTATATTATTTGGCTATTTAACTCAAATAAAACCATCTCAATAAGAATTTATGTTTTTTATTTAATATAGAAAATATATATTATATGACTTTAAAAACTAAAAAAAAACCCAAGAATAAAAAAACCACAATAATTATGTTACTCAAAAAAAAAACCACAATAATTAAAAAGAAATGGTTTTAAGTAAAAAAATCCAAAAAGAATTTAGTTTGAACTTTTGTCATGGTATTTCATAGTGATAATAAAACATACAATATTGTGACATGTGTAATAAGTAAGTTGAAGAAGTTATATCATGTGTAATAATTCAGTTGAATAATTACACAAAACGTCTTATTTATGTATTGCATTAAGTCCACAAACTAGTTGCCAAAACAGTAGCTATCAACTTACTCTTACCATTTTTAATATTTCATTGGCCAAACACAAATACTCATTTCCAAAAAAAAAATGATAAAAAGAAATTCGTTCTTGTCCATGCATGTGACAAGCTTTTAAATATTATTTTTACTTTTTTTTTTTTCTATTTTACTTTTAACCATTTTTATTAAAATTATGATTCTAATCTACAATTTTACGATTTTACTATCCAAAAGCAAGTGAACGATTCGAATTGTAGATAAAATCGTAAATTGGTAGAATCTTACGATTCTACTTAAAATAAAATTTGTAGAGGTAGAATCATAATATGATTTTACGATCTTACGATTTAACGGTTCGATTCTACAAATTGTTATTAATTTTTGTTTTTCTATTGTACCATCTTTAATTTATTTTTTCTTACAATTTAACGATTTATTATCTAAAATTTTTACAAAAATAAATTTCTTCATCCATATGAAGATTTAAATTAATTATTAAATATTTTTCTATTTCATTCTTAAAAAATTAGTGAATGAAACTTTGATTAATAAACTTCAACTTTTGAGATGAAAATTATGACTAGATAAAAAATTTATGTTTATTACAGAATTTTAAGATCCTATGATTCGATTCTACAGGTCTGAATGATTCCAAATAGAATCTCGATTTAAACAATTTTTGAGCTTATTATTTCTAAATACACATCATACAAAATTATAAAAAATTGTATAACAAAAAATTGTGTATTAGCACAAATATACTAAAATCCCACATATATATATTCTATCTTAATATATCACTCAAAAATTTTATTAAATTTCTCACACTTAATTTGAAAAATCTAATTAAAATAGACAAATAAATGAGAACTGAGATAGTAAAAGTATTTTAGTATATTTATTTGATGATTATTTTATAAGAATTGAGTAGATCTATCGAATAGGTCTCGCGTATTGATTGGATTTGACTCTACAGATCATAAATTTATTATTACTTTATTTTTAGCTTAATAATTTAATTTTTTTTATATAGAGCATAAAATTTATTGTGACTTTTTGCTCTGTCCCGAGAGTCTTGACCATAGAACGTAATTCCTATTTGCTTAGGTGATGTGATTTTGAAATAGATTCAAAGTAAAATTAGAAAAAAACAACTAATGATGCAATTCTAGGATGATCTACTATAATTTTGATCTTCCTTTCAATTAATTTTCAGGTGTGATTTGAGGATACTAAGTGATGCAAATAGATTTTTTATCGAAACAATCCTTGATCATCATGGAATTAAAGATTACTTTACTGAGATCCACACGAACACAGGTTATGTAGATGAAGTTGGGCGAGTAAGAATATTTCCTCATCATGATTATACAACTACTCCTCATGGTTGTCCTAACCAACTTTGCCCTCCTAACATGTGTAAGGTATAATATTTTCCATTTTCTCCCTGTTTTCTCTATTATAACACCATCAAATAGTGAATTATGTATTAGCCTAATTACAGACGTTATAAAAATTTAATTCCCGTTACTTATAAAATGAATGAACTCAATTATATTATCAGCCTGATTATAGACGTTCGATTCCCGCCATTTGTAAGATGAATAAATCCCTCCCCTTTACTTATAAACACTCGCTTAGTCTTTTAACCTACCACCAAATTAATAAATGCAATTCTATTCATTTGTTTTATGAAAAAATCATAAAATCTATGATTAATTGTTTATTGAAAAAGGAAGACAAAATTGTAAACTTTAATCATACTCCATATTTGGAAAACACCAAGTGAATAGTTTATTTGTAAAGAGATAAAATGTTGTAGAAACTTATAAATTTTTATTAATTGTATAATACTTTGAATAAGTGGCAAGAAAACAAATATCAAGTCATGTTATTGTAATTAATCCTAATATTCCAATTTCAAAGTACAAACTATTCCAAAGTGCTTTAGCTATGTTCATTTGATAATATGTTTGTATGACCCTCTTTGAATTAATCAAAAATTAAGATAAATATTTGGATTAATAAGTAAATATTTAAATGTAATACTTTTATTTAAACAAAACTAAAAGATTCCATGATTTAAATAATCATTTTTTAATAATTATTTTTCTAAATAAATTTATTCATTTATGTAAATTTGGGGTAGTTGATTATGTTGGTGAAATATCTTCATGTCTAAAATTCCCAAACTTTTCCAAATTAATGAATGAACATATCATTAAAATTGAGTTTATTGATCTTGAGGTAACATACAAACAACAATATAAAGTTTACAATAGGTACCAATATCAAAATTAAATGTTATTTTTATGCAAGAGTAAGTTAGTGAATTTTAACAGGTAAGAGCGGAGGTTAATCCTTATTATAGAAGATGAAAATCAAACTCATATTACAACGGTGAAATATAAAATTCTCAACCACTTTTATCAATCTATAATTTTTAATATTTTATTTTGAATGAATAGAAAAAACAAATATTTCAACATTATATTTTTGAGGCAAAAAAGGTAACAAAAAATTTTATATAGAGATGATATTTTATGAACCATAAATTATATGAGACGCGATCTATATAAGAATTAATGGCTAAACTAATATAAATTATAAAAATATAAGTATTTTTTTTAAATTGTCTTATTAAAAGACGGACTCTCACAAAAATAGCTATTTATCAACCTATATGAAATAAGATTGGGCCAAGCCCTGTCTAGTGCACATAATAGCCCTATGTCCTTGATTACAAACGGCCCCATCTCCATTCTTTTGAGTCTTGACATCTTTCACACTTGAAAACTATCATGTGCAAATGTGCACTACTCTAAATTAGAGGGTCCTTCCTTTTTTAAATTAGTACAGTACCTCCTTTGTTTTGCTACAACCTCAACAAATTAAATTCATAAATTCTCGAATCACAGATTCTTATATGAGATATTTTATTGCGGAACGCAATTTATACATAGACTAAATAGCATAATTAATACAATTACACAAATTCTTGTGAGAGACGGTCTTTTTGAGAGACCATCCCTAATTTGGTGACCCATTATTACTTTTTAGTTTAATTAAGATTTAATGGGGTGGGCTTGAGAGACGTCTCTCAAAAAGACGGTCTCTCAAGAGACTGATTGAACAATTATTGGTAGATGGGCATTTTTTTTGAGCTTGTTTTACCGAGAGATAGTCTCTTACAAAAATAACCCTTCTCAAATAAGATGATCTTATAATGAGATTATTACTATTAGACTAATCCAATATATTTTTTACTGTTTTAAAATAAAAATAAACACTTACCATTTTAAAATGGTTTATGGTCCTTGAGTGATTACAAAGTGGTCATTTATGATTTTCCAATATTATTCAATAAATATATATTAACATATCAATTAAGTATATACTCAATCTATCAATGCTTTAATTCAATCTAATAATAACTAAAATATCATTTCTCAAATTCAATCTTCAAATTTAAGACATACTAGCAGTTGAATTAGATTCTTTTCAATATTTTGTAAGAGTATAATTTTTTGGATTAGAAACAAAATTAATTCAGATTTAAGTTGTTTTTACAAATCATAATTTGTAGTTTTTTTTATAAAGTAAGGCTTATTAGATCAGTAACTATTATTATAACTTTTAATAATAAAACCTATCAATTGGATTAAGGAAATCCTTCTTGTGTTGAAGATTTATGGAATACTCTTTAAGGCTTTAACTACCAATTGATGATAAAATAATAAAAGGCCCAACATTTATCACTATTTTTACAAAAAAAATAAAAAATAAATAAATAAACTCATTAAGTTACTCTTGCATTTATTCAATAAGATGATGGATATTAATATAAAGAGCTTATATTCTCATAATTTATAGGAAAAATCATTTAGAATAATTCGCTTATAGCTCATCTGTTATGGATAATCCCTACTATTAATCATTTAACTCATATATTAATAAAATGCATCTCACGATTAGACTGCCTTATAGAATAATCTGTATACCCATATCCTTATATGATGATGGTCTTTTATGTGTTTAATATTCATCCACGTACTATCACATAAAACAAATATCTAATTATTATTATTATGGCTAACAAAAAAAATGAGACTAAAAAGAGGAATATATAATAGTAACATAAATAAAGGTAGACAAAAAATGTCTCAATCAAACTAAAACTAACATACAAATAATTTTAACTTTAAAGAAGTTTCCAAAAAATGGAAAGATTATTATTTAACCACTTTATATTATATTTTCACTCAGGATTGTCTAATTTATTTTTAGGTCCCATAAGGAAAGATAAAAAAGTCCCATAAAAACTTAAGGTTATAAATGACATAACTCTCTTTTTGTTTTGTATTGTTGATATTTTAACTATATTTTAAAAAAAAAGACTTAATATATAACACATATAATAGAGCAAAAAAATGCAACACCTAAATTTAATTCAAATTAATATCAATTCCTTGTATATGAAAAAAAAATTTTTTAGGCCTTATAAAATTTGGTGCTCTAAGTGATAGCCCTCTCTGCCCTTGCTAATTAACAGCTACGATTCCGCTAATATTGTATCATTATTATTTCTTTTGCTAGGGAGTAGTGATGGAAAAGTTGTTAGCCCAAGAAGGAGACATGACATTCATCTATTTAGGTGATGGAAATGGTGACCATTGTCCAAGCACAAAGCTAAGAGAAATTGATTATTGTATGCCTAGGAAGAACTTCCCTCTTTGGGGTGTTATTCTTAGCAATCCTAAGCTTATCCATGCTAACATCCATGGATGGGCCGACGGCGAAGATCTCGAAAATGTCCTATTGGCTATTGTCCATGGCTTGATCTCTAAGAAGCATGAGAAGAAAAGCTTGGCTAGGTCTGATTTTAAGCTTAAGGATATGCCAAGGCCTTCACGTGAAGTCCTTTCACAAGCACTTCCTGTGTCGCTTTAAGAATATAAAATATATTACCTTCGGCTTAATTTAATTAGTTGTCGTATTATGATATTTTGTGGCTTTTTAAAGTTAAAATTAAGTTTTTTATTTGAAAAATATATTATATGGTGATAATTAATCTAAACCTCACCTGACCTACCCTTCATTGGAAACTAAGCCATGGGTGCGGATTTGAGATGAGGCACCCAAAAGGATGATGATCTTATTAAGACTTGAATCTCTTGAATTAAGTTCGTGCATAGCAAGAGCTTTGGTTTTATTAATGGCATGTATTCCGATTGTAATAGTGTGTAGTTGAATGTAATTTCAATAAAGAGGAAAGGCATGATAGCCGTATGTTTTTATTTACCTCTATTTTATATCGCATTTATTCTGATACTTTTGTCATTATTTAAAGACAATAATTGTATTTTACTATCAATCAATCAATCATTTTCTTAATACTTGTGTCAAGTCGAAATAGCGTAAGTATCGTGTAATGCTTTTGTAATAATTATATGATAAATCTTACTGCATGTCTAATTGCCAATGTTATTGAATTAGCTTTGCTCAGCCGAACGCAACTTTATGAAGTGTTATTGGTTGGGTCTGGTCCTAAAATATTAGAATCAAACTATACTCTTATAAAATACAGCTAATCTCCTGAGAGACGTCTCTCAGGCTCAGTCCATTAAAGGTTATTTTCTATTCTTCACATTATTTTTATGGGCCAAGTCAATAAGAGATGGTCTCTCAAAGAGAACGTCTCTTACAAAAATTTGTGTATAAAATAAGACTCTGAATTTCTTATGTTAGGATTCAGTCTTGATTTGAAATGGGCCTATAATGGGTTACTGATGAGATCAAGTATAAGCGCAATGGTTGGATTTGGTTCGGACATACGATCAATAACATTCTTCCGATTCCAAATAATTTGAGGGATACTTGAACCAAGTATGAGTTTTTATCAAAAATAAATAAATAAACATAAATCAAGACCATTTTCAACTTATTTTCAAATATAAGCGTGTAATTCTCAAATCAGAAGTTTGGGCTGTTTGCACTTACTAAATGCGAACAGGTTGAAAAATTAAAACAGTGACTGTTAGCACTTAGTAAGTGCGAACAGGATTTTTGCAACTGTTTTAAGTCAACAGTCTATTCACATTTACTAAGTACGAACAGGATTTTTGCAACTGTTTTAAGTCAACAGTCTATTCACATTTACTAAGTTCGAACATGTTGAAAAACTAAAACAGACTGTTAGCACTTCAGTTTATCAACCAGCGAACAACCCAAATCTCTGGTTTGAGACGCTTATATTTGAAAATAAGTTGAAAATGATCTTGTTTTATGTTTTTTTTTATAATTTGCGAAACAACATGCTTAGATAATTCAATAAGCAACATGTTTCTTGTGTACCAGCACTGCGTGTACATACCCCAATCAAGATGCTTTTGTATTATCTAATTTAAAACAAGGAAAAATTATAAAAAACTACCTAATCTATATACCTTTTTTAAAAAAACTATCTTATATAAAAAATTTTGCAAAGAATTGTATTATATAAGGTAGTTTTTTGCAAAAATTTTTATATAAGATAGTTTTTTTTGAAAAGATGTATAGATTAGGTAGTTTCTTATAATTTTTCTTTAAAACAATATCTGTTATATATATGTTTACGAACCTTAGTTTTCAAAAGTTATGAGGTACAATAAGGCGTAAAAGGTTCTTGGAGTCTATGCACAAAGTCCAGGATGAATACACAATCTTTTAATGGGCGAGATATATTTTTTTTTGCTAAAAAGCTTAAAACTTAATTTTTAAATCATACTTCATAATATTTAAAATAACTAACATGTATCTTCAAAAAAAAATAATAATAAAAATAAAAATAAAAATAAAGGACATGTATATTAAAATGGTAACAAGCTTGAAAACATTCAAAATTATTGCAGTAAACACTACTTTAGCACATAATTATTATAATGAGAACATAAAGAATACCTTAAGTTATTTTGTTCTTTTTCACCTATTAATCTACTCTTCTTATAGTAGCAATAGTTTTACGAACTTCATATATATTCAAGTGAATTTAGGTTTCGAGTTTAAGTTAATTTCTCAGGCCGATAAGGACGTGCATTGGGCACAAAACACATCGAGACGCACCACAGTGCATGCCTTTTATAGTGGCTTTGCCTCATCAGCCAAGGCGTTTTCAAACGAGCCTAAGCTAAGACGCTCAAGCCGCAAAGTGAGACACCCTTTTTAAAAACTAAGCCAAGACTAAATATTCTATGATTAAAATACTACAAAAAAAATTTATGAAAAGCGCTGACGAATCAAAAACATGTCTAAGATGACCTCAAATAAAGAGTTTACATTCACATAATATGTATTACGTGCGCCTCTCTTTATGAGACCGCCTCATGTAACAATTTTTGTTATTTCTCTAGTTTGTATTGATATACTAAAAGTTTAGCTACCATTTACTTTAAATAACAAGAAGCATAGCCGGCTTTTTTTTTTTTTTTGCAAGTACTAGAAAACTTTAGAAGCTGGTTATAATTTTGCTGATGGTGGTATCTCTGGTTGCCGTTTATTTCTGTTCTGCACTGCCAGCGTTTCTTGTGCTGCTAGACCAATACTCTGATACCAGTTTAGCTCGCCATACTCCAGTAGTATCCCTGTATCCACAATTACTTATTTACCTTAAAAAGATACTTCTCTAAAAATGAAAATATGTTTCCAAGGAAATGGTCAAATTATTTATTAGCTGCACTCTTACACTTAACTTAAAACTAAACTCAATCAAAAGTTTAAGTTCATGGTTAAGACCCTATGATATATTACATATTCTAACACGCACTCTCACACCATCACACGAGAGCCCTTGGGCTAAAAGTGAGGATGTAACACAGACCCTTCTCATACTTGGTGCTGAATATTCCACTTTAAATGAGGGATGGTTAATATTCGAATTCATGACCTCTTGTCACGCTGGCTCTGATACCATGTCAATAAACCAACTCAACAAAAGTTAAAGCAGATGGTTGAGGTCTCAGGATATATTACATACTTGAACGTACACTTATCACATCAAACTAGACTCGGACCAAATTTTGATTTTTGAGAGAAATTGTAGTAGTAGTAGATGATGACACATACCAAAGGAAAGGACCATGACCATGTGGCTGTCTATAACAGTAGGAAGTAGGAACTCTATGTGCCACGGTTATAACAGTACATTCTGAGAACTCCTGTCTGATGATTTTCTGCAGAACAGGTCACAGCATCAGTTGCGGAGTCAATGGACACTGTCGCTTCATCGAGCACTAAGATCTTGTTCCGCTTCAATAAAACTCTCCCTAGGCAAAACAACTTCAAAGGAGAGGCTAAGACCTCACTCAACAATCACTAATATGAAGTATAAATGAGTATTTGTGTTGTGTTAAAGTTTAGGAACATAATAATGCAAGTAGTAATGAATAGCAAAACTAAATAAATAAACAGGACAAGATTTTTAAGGTGGTTCACCAATTGCCTACATCCACCATCTAGCCTAGGATATAATTTAATATGTGTTTAAAGGAGAAATACAAATTTAATAGGAATTACAAATGAAGGTTATGTGTAATGGAAGAAAGGAGCTAATTGGGGAGAAAAGGAAGAGATAAATAGCTCTAGGATAATGAGACTATTGGGGCAAGTGTAGCATGGGATATACATGGGTTTATATAGGAAAAATAAGGGCAGCAGCTATAGGCATAATATGCCATGACAGCATATCAAAACAGGAGCAAAACAGTGGCACTTGTCCAGTAGGCTGCTGCTTGCTGTTTCCTCTCTTCCTTTTGGTCCCCACTTGTACTACTCTTGAATACTTGCCTTGGAGCCTAAGACATACATCAACCAAGCCTTCATTCATCCAAGTTTCCACTACCCTTAGTACATTGTACTAATGTACTAACTTGATTCCCAATCATCCAATTATAGGATAGTACTTGTGTCCTCTTCTAATTACACTAACTAATATGATTAATTAATTTAATCATTGTTTTGATTACTTGGTAACTCAAGCCACCAATAATCCTAACACAACTGTCTTTGCCCGGCACTACAATTATGTCCTTCATCGTTCACTGTAAAACATTACTTTAAGCTGATTCATTACTTTCATTTACTTTCAACTAAACTTTGTCATAAGTAATGTCATGACTCATGATTCATTCTCACCAGATGAGTCTAATTGGTTCGGAAGCCTACTTATTGTTGCTTTAAGCTGACATTTTTCAAGAGCCGCCCATATGTCTTGATCAGAGTAAAATCCTAAAGGGTCCAAATTCGACCTTACACCGCCTTTAAAAAGCGTTGGTTCTTGGGGGATGATGCTTAGTTTCATTCGCAAATCCTTTAGGCCGATAGAGCATATAGGCAAAATAAGGTGCCAATCAGAGTAGTTTTTCCACTTCCGGTTCTTCCAACTACTCCTACTCGGTTCCCTTGTTTGAAAATGCAAGTAATCCCCCCTTAAGAACTATTGTGGTGTTAAGACGGTACCTTACCTGAATACACCCACATAAAAGAAATAATAACCCCGAAATTAACATAAAGCGTTTATTTTGATACGGCCACATAAATATATTTGTGAGCTCTATTTAGATACCTTTATATATTGTGAGCTCTATTCTTCCTTTATAGGACCATGAAGATGGAGGTCTATTGCTTTCAATAGTTGCGGGCGGTTCAGGCTCAATGTGCATAAAATGTTTGATTCTCTCTATTTAGACGATATGGTTTTCTAAGTTGCAATGCCACCAAACCATAAATACATGTGTGCTTGCTAGCGAAAGAGCGTAAGAAAGCCCCGGAGCTACATAACCCTTTGGAAGCATGACAAGTAGGATGGTCGCCGTCAAAAGTGTTAGAAGTTGATGAGCTTTTATTCGGAGGACTAACCATTCATTAACGGATTTTGGATAGAAATACAGTGTTTCTTTGAAAGTAATGACCTCATTAAATTACTTGCAAAATTCAGCAATAAACAAATTAAAAATCAAAAGATCGGATTTTTAAAAGAAAACGCAGTATAAATGTCGGATTTTTAAAAAATAATCGAAAGGTGTGATTTTTAAAAGACAATGAGCATAACGTGGGACTTTTAAAATTAAATTTTCCTAATAACTAATATGGATCCTAAATCTGATTTTAAATCAACTTGAAATATTTGAAATCAACCCAACAACTGAAATGAAACTTTACGTAAAAATAATGAACATAGGCCGTTACCACCGATTCCTATCAATACAAAAGCTTATGCCTATTTCTAATCTTTTCTTCCAATTGATAACCCCAAGTCCTACCTCTTGTTTTTACTCTAAATTGTCCCATTGCTTTGTGTTTCTCAAATTTATGTTTTGAAGATTATTTTCTCTTAAATTCCTAAGGCTTATTTGTTGTATCAAAAGTAATAATAAAAATGATTTTATAGTGTAAATTTTTAGTTGTAAGTTTTTGTTCACATTTTTTTTTATTACCACTTTATACTACATCAATGAAATGGTGAATATAAAACAATTGAAGATATACTTTTGTGTTCTCAAAATAAAAATTTCTTATATTGTAGCTTTTATAAGAAAAAATATCCTGACGCTAGAATGTTTTATTTGGTTCCCAAAAAAAAAAAATTTCTAGAATAATTCAAACTATTCATGATTTCCCAACAATAATCTCACCTATTGATTAACCATGAATAATCCCAACTTTGAGGGGCATTTTTCAAGAGTAAACCCGGTGACCGGATGACTTGCTATAGCAAGTTTTATTTTTTTAAAAAAGATAAATTAGAATAAAATGTCGAAAAAAATGTTAAAAAAATATTCATACAAATTTTATGATTTTTTTATTATTTAGAATTTTTATGTAAATTTTTAAAAATATTTTCTAATTTTAAATTAATATTTAATTTATTTTTTGGTGAATTACCTACTATAGCAGGTCATCGGGTTATCCAAGTTTACTCTAGGAAAATACCCCTCAAAGTTGAGATTATTCATGGTTAATCAATAGGTGGGATTATTGTAGAAAAATCATGAATAGTTTGGATTATTCTAGGTAATTTTTCCCAAAAAAATAGAGGGGCAAGAGATTGTCGCTTATAATAATATCTTTGATATCTACTTACAATATACTTAATGTCCACCGTGTAAATACTAAAATACTTACAATATTTTAAATGTATTCTTGCAATATTTTTAAAATCGAGTCTTAGTAAATAACGGTTATTTGTGACGTTAATAAATCACCCTTATGTGGTAGGATGTGATAGGGTGAGAGGTTTATTGTTTTAATTTATCTTTTTTTGATTTTGTTTATTTTAATATTATTCTTTTTGTCTTTTTGTGGTGATTTACAAATCACGGTTATTGATTAAGAATTTTTGTTTAAAATCTATCGAAAAACTTACTCTATATTTTTCTTTTTGGGTCAGCCAATTAAAAATAGTCGCTTACAACAATGTAAAAACTTAAATCGGGTGATATGAAAACCTACCCGACTCCATTAACATTCTTAACTTCCCCTTAAGGGGGTGTTTGGCGATGGGAATGGAAACTGTGAGACTTGAAGTTGAGACTTAGAATGAGAATTTATGTGAGACTTTAAGAAAAAATGTATCATGTCTTTGTTTGGTAAGTGATGAGAATAAATTGAAAAGTAGTTTATAAATACAATAAAAGTACGAATTTACTCTTACTTATTAATCTAGGTATTTGATTTCATTAATGACAAATTGGTCATTTTGGACAAATTTCAAGTCTCAACCCAATGTCCTTCTCCCCTAAGACATGGAAAGGTGGGACTTGAAAGGGATAAAACTTAAAGTCCCATGTCCCTTACCCACAACCAAACAAGGAAAATTATAGTCTCACAAAAAAGTCTCATTCCCACCTTCAATTTACAAACACTAAAAGTAAAACCCTGCAAACAAACCTTTCCGTTTCTTTCCGCCATTACCCCTGCTCGAAGCTTTCATGCTTCAGGTATGTCTCTCTTCCTCGATTTTCCTTTCTTTTCTTCCATCTATCTATTTATTCTGTTTGGCTTACTATATCGATGTGTGTATGGTTTGAACGCTTTCTTGAAGAATTGCTTTTTAATTTGCTGCATTTTACATGATCCTCCTTTCTCTTTTCTGGGTTATGCTTGTGATTTTTTCAGTAAACTTGTTTTTCGTCTCCGAAAATTTATCATTTTGATGGTGCTTTCAAATTGAAAAGGGGTTTTGTTCGAAGTTTTATTAGTTAGGGTTTTTGAGATTTCAAACAATATCTTCAAAGAATGTAACTTTTATGTACTCTGGTGATATTGTTCTGAACTGCTAACTGTTTTTTGTATTGAAGGAGGTGATTCTAATTACACTTCACGATGAGAATAGAAACGTGCTGGTTCTGTTCTTCTAAGATATATCCTGGTCATGGTATTCAGTTTGTCCGCAACGATGCAAAGGTAAATTTCCCCTTTTTGTTTATTTTTTAATATGAAAATTTTCTACTTTCTATTTACCCTGTTGAATTTTAATTGTAGAACTTTAGGATATTCGGAAAGTTTGAAGTAGAACATAGTTGTGACTTCTGAACATCTGTAAACTCTTTTGCATGTGGCGCATCATGTGAGTCAATTGTAGGAAAATTTAGTCCAGAAATATTTATTTGATGCCAAGGTGAGTGGACATGGAATTAGATTCACCATTTTTCTTGAAAACCAAGGATCAAATCATTCCTTATATTTGACATTTTCAAGCTTGTGATGAAGTTGCCTTCATCTTGTTTTATGTTAGATTCATCTTTTCACCTCAAATTGGGGTTCGTAGTTGTATACTTGTATTCATCATTTTGTCTTCTCCATTTGTAATTTGGTATTGGCGTCAAGTTGTTGGAGGGTGGGGAGTTAGATGGTGAAATATGTTAGTTTTTTGCTTAATATTGATAAATTAGTGCAAGGCACTCTAGGGTTTTATATTTTCGTCATATCTATATGTTTAATGTGGAGTGTTGTTGGTAGTTTTGCACAATTATTTAGCTTGGCATTGATCAATAAGGGTGTGGTTAATGAAGCCACCGAGTTCTTCAATTATGGTTGAGAAGTAGAGAACTCATCGTTTCACTCTAGATTTTCTTAGGGTTTTGCTTTAGTAATCATAATATAATATAATTATGATTCTTATGATATTATACTTATGTGTAGCTATACCAAGATATCTCTACGTCCATTTGATCTTTAAGTAATTACTTTCACGACGTACAATCCGTTAGTTCTCAAAAGACTTTAACACTGTACCAGTTTTGTTATATCAAGGAACTTAGATATGGGACTAATAAAGGTGTATGAATAGGTTGTTAAAATTGTAACATTTAGTTATGTAAGAATGTATTACATACTAACACATGATAAAAGTTAACTTCTTGATTTATTAATTAAGTTTATTGACCAAATTGATTAAATAAAATGAGAATTCACTAAAAGATACGGATAGTGAATTGCTTAAATGACGGGGAATCACTGATGTTAAAAGATTTAGTTTACCATAATACTAGAAAAATAGACGACGTAACATTTATAGATGGTATCTGTTAGAAAAACAATAGGCAAACAATTGCTCGTTGAAAAATATGAGTGGCATGGAGTATCATGTTAATGAACCATGAGAGTAGACCAAATAATGCTACCCAACATTATGACTCACGTTCAACATCGTGCTTGATGCCAATGGGCTAACCATCTCTGCTAGTGTTATGAGGTCTGTTCTAGTCTTATAGTATCATACTATTTTGGAACAGGGGTAATGGTGGAACAGCTGTACCCGTCGATTCCTTAGGAGTTCTATTTGAATGATCTGACATGAATTTGCTACCACCTGCTTGTACTAGACTATGGCTTAATGATTCTATGGAATTGTGTCTGCAGATTTTTCGATTTTGTAGATCCAAATGTCATAAGAACTTCAAAATGAAGAGGAATCCTCGAAAGGTCAAATGGACGAAAGCCTATCGCAGATTGCACGGAAAGGATATGACTCAGGTATAGAGCTTCAGCTTTAGTCCATTTAGTGATAATGAAATAATATTTGTTCTGTACATATATTGTTCTAATGCTGTTGTAATCCGCCTTTGCGTTTTTGGGTTTCTAGGACTCTACTTTTGAGTTCGAGAGAAAGCGAAATAGGCCGGAAAGATATGACAGGACTCTTGCTGAGAATACATTGAAGGCAATCAAGATTATTGACAAGGTCAAAAGTACCAGAGAGAAGCGTCATATTGAGAAGAGGTCAGTTTCCGTCTCCATAAAGCAATATCTACTTTCGCGGCCAATTTATATTTTATTTTATGTTCTTTTGGTGAATATTAATGTTTCGGTTTTGTAATTGTAACTATCTTTTCAGGTTGAAGCCGGATAAACGTAGAGAGAATTTGAAAGCACGAAAAGAGCTGAATATGAGCATCGATATGATCAAGGCCCCCAGTGTCCAAATACAAGAGCCTTCTCTTACCCTACCAAAGATCAAAGTCAAAACTTCAGAGCCACAAGAAGACAATCGTGCTATGGAAGAGTAATCGCAAGTATGGATATAGTCATTTACTTGTCGTGCTTTGTTTTGGTAGTAGTTTTTGTAGATCTTGTTATGCCCGATGCATTATGAATCTGTAGTTTTCGCAGTGAGTGATTGCCTTCATTCTGTTTCATCAACAGACAAGCATGACGATGAACATGTTTAGTAGTTTTCTTTGTTAAATTATATTTAATGCCAATAACCAAACAGATCATTAATACTCCTGTAATGAAGAGGTTGGTTGAGCAAGCTGCATTCCCTTCCGGTTCTGCACTCGTATATTCAACAATACAACCAGAGTACACAAACAAAGTCGTGACTCGTGAGCTAGTTTGTGATTAAAATTGCTTATTTGCTATACTCTCGAAATCATATTCTGCATTCCAATCATGACGATTTTACTAACTGAGGCAGAGAACAATATTATTTCCGAGAACATGTAGGTGGATCTTTGCATAGGCAGTCTTCAAAGAATAAAAGGAAGCTCGGCACTAATTCTGTTGAAGAAATCTTCACCAATCTACCATTAATGGATGTGGCATTACTTTGTTAATAATGACGGATTAAATTAAATATCTAATAAATTTACATGTTATCAATGTCTTTTATTTGTTCAAAACTATCAATTATTTTTTATTTTACATTAAATCAATGTCATTTGTTACAAAGTATGTTTACAAAAAATAGAAACACTCTTGTGACATGTGAGTTACCGCTTTCTTGCATTTCATATTCATTTTGATGAAAAACCTCAAAAAAGAAAAACAATCCACATTACAAATTCAAATTAAATAAATACTTTCTCTGTTCATCAGTTTTGCCTTAATAGTGAAAAAATATATAACTAATTAAAAATGTAATTTAAATGAGTTGATGAAAATTAATATAAATATGTAAATCATAATTAAAAATAAAAATGAGACAAATTTAATAAGACAGAAAATTAGGATAAATTTCATAAAACAATTGGTAAATTCAAAGTCAAAACTGTAACAATCACGGAATTTAAGACCATTCATGTTACACGTGCCATCCAACCTCGTCTACGGTTTAAAGTTTGCAGATACAAAATAAACGTTAAATGAAACAAGTAACTAATCAATCAGTATACACAATATAAAGAGGAGGGACGATTTCATCGACTATAAATGTACGAAGGTCTCCCCTCTGAGTATGTGGATTCTGTTCACCATATCTTGCGCAATCTTTAGCAGCACAAGCTGTAATCTGAACAAATCTACAAACAGCAAATTCTTCAACTTTTGAAGGAAATATGTGTTCACTTAGCGATCTGCCATATGCAAGAAAGAACAATCAATGACTTGAAACAATGACAACCACAAAAAAAGCAATCAGAAATATCATTTTCCATTATACACAATATAAAGCGATCTTTTCACTCCTTAGATGAATAATCACACTTACAACTTACAAGCAACCATACCTTTCTCTCTATCCAACAATAAAATGTCATTAAGTCAATGCAAGTGGCTCTCACGGGTGATCGAAAATACACGTCTTGGCCCTTGAATTAACAAACAATCCTTTTGAAGTTAAAAATTGAGTGCAAACATCATTCGCAACTACATACAAGTCTGTTCAAGAGTTTTGATAAGCCGTTTTACCTTACAATCTGAAATCAAAAAACAATAAATCTTTCACTCCACGAAAACGGACAAATCTCTCGATCTATATCTATTCTCTAATTATAACATGACTAATACACAAATCCAACACCTCCTGAGAGAAGAGAAGAACAAATGCAGAGTTACCGAAAAGAAGAGCAGAATTCAGCTTAGATTTCTTTCCTTTTCCTTCTAGAATACACGTGCTCAAGGCTGGGTTCCTCTCCTTCCATGACAGATGCTTTTGATACATAATCACATCCAGTGCCACAGGATTGGCTGATATTCAAGCTATACATGGTTCAAACAGTCCATACACTTCTTACAGGTGAATGAACACATTAGTGTTAAGCTATCCCTAGTTCCCTACCCATGATCTATTTATAGCGTAACTAACATATGACTCCACTACCTCCTCCAAATCACTACACTTAACCAACTCCAATATTTGACCACATTTTGAGAACAGGTCAGTTGGAACAAGTACTATTTTTCCCAAGTAAGCTTATGGGTTTGATTCTCACCTAATCCTCCAAATCTCTCGGGCTACCCTGTGATAAAAAAAATAAACATTTTGCTGTGTTTGTGATTCCTGAACCAATCAGCCCTTCTAGCGAATGGCTCGTATACAACAACTCTGATAGGTCTAAAGATAGGACTTATACAATCGTTATTTGTTATAGTAAAACACAAGTGTCTACTTCTAAGGTAATTCTTATTGATTGTTTACTAAATCAATCAGAAATAACAAAACACTCTAAAGTCCAGAAATCAAAGAGAAGACTTGTAATGGACATCAAGTCTCAGATAAAACCTCAAAAAAAATCAAGTACAATTGAGCTTCTCTGTTTGTCTTAAGAGTACTAACTGAACAGCAAGCAGCTTCGGAGGGAAAAAAGAAATGAAACAAAAAAATCCTTAACCTGAGAGTTAAGATTATAAAAAAACTTGAGCAGTACAGGCAAGCATGCAGGACTGGACAATTTCATAATGCTCCTACCAAAGTTTCAAGTATTATTGAGCTTATCTGTTTGTCTTAACAGTATTAACTAATAAGCAAATAGCTTGGAAGAAATATAAACTTCTCCTTAACTTGAGAGTGAGGATATCATAAACTTGGACAACACAGGAATGAATTCAGGACTTGATCATTTCACATCGCCCTCACCCCCTTGAAGATAGTAAATAATAGCTTTAACTTTCTGAAACACGGTATCTTGTACCAAAAAATTCAGCTAAAACAATAAATTTCCAAAGCATATTTTCAACCTCCTCCCACCCCATCACCCGAAAAAATCCCAACGTATCCCTAAGTCCGACTGATATATACAAAAAATCAATTCTTTGTACAAAATGTAGTCTTCTAGCAAATAGCAAACCAAATCATCATAGCCTTAAGGCCCAAATATAATACTCCCTTCTATCCACTTCAAGTGTCTCATTTGCTTTTGCACGCTTGTCAATGCACTAATTCAATCCTTAATATTTTTAATTGTTCAAAAAAACTATAAAAAGTTAATATTAATAGAAATTACATTAAGACTAAATAAACAAGATCCGACTTGACTATGCTTTAACTTATAGATTAAGAATAAAATACAAAGAGTGATAGTGCAAAGTCCCAAATGGGACACTTGTAGTGAATAGGAGGGAGACGGAAGTACATAAAAAGAAAAATAGGTGGAAAATTTTCCCCTTGCAGATTTTGCTCATCCACTAAATCTCAATAAGAAATTGATAGTACTCAATGAACTTAAGTTGAGATATCCCTCATCCAGAAAGTATCTATTGATGAAAGTGTATAGGCGATGCACAATTAACTCATATATTTGCGATACAAATGCACTCATTGGGTCACCATTATTCAACTAAGATAACACAAAAATTTGTCAGAAACACTTAACCTATTGAGTAGTATCCTCAGAGAATCTAGCGTCAAAAGGAGTAGAAGGGTTTGGGTGTGAAGATCCACCGTTGTTTCCGGAACCTTGCTGCAATTCAATCACGAGCCATCTCACTGCTTTACTCATTTGTTCTAGCCTAACAGCACTTATGGGAGGAAGACTAGCAACAGGCTGGCCAGGCTTTCCAGCCACTGAACCAGTGGCCTCATCCACCAAGCACTCTGATCCTATTCTCTGCTTCACCGACTCCACAAACTCCTCCGCTTGATCACAAGCAACCCTAAAAAGTTCCCAACGCTGTTTCAAGTTCTCGAGGGCAACATCTGTAGCTTTTGTTTTCTGACTTCCTGCTGCTTCTCTTGCTAGTAGGACCCCAGCCGCAGCAGCCATAAAATCCTGATAAGCATTATTTAGGGAATCTACAATATTGTCCATTCGTACAATTAACCTGAAAACATGCAAAAAATAAACAATACACATGAGAAGATGATAATGCCAGTTAGCCAAGTGCCTGATCACATTAATTGCAACTTGTTTGCATGTAAATTTCATTACCTTGTAAGATTAGATAGATTCATGCCCACATTATCTCAAATTGAAATATATGTAATAGCTGCGACTTAATATAACTAATGGCTAATTGATTTCACTCAAATGACAAATCAGAAAAATGCAAGTTAATGTAAACAAAATGAATCTGCAGGAAGCACAACAAAAATGTAAGCACCAACCAATACGGCCTCATAGGCTTCCTCCAAAGCATTGACTTTACCAAACGTATGTACAGATGGAGAAAAAAGAAAACAAACATTATAAAGCTACATCAAATCAATCATATTTTAAAATAACAGGAAGTCCAATTTTAAAGGGTGAAGTAGAAGAGATTACAGAAAACAGAAGAGAATGAAGTCACAAAATAGAATCTTAAAGCTCGATTCAATTTAGGAAAATGACTATAGAATACAATTACGTTATGAATGCTCGAAATCATTGTTGGAAATCAATAAGGTCATTTTAATGTTGCTCATCTCTAGTACCCTTCTCTTCAACTAGCCATCTACTGCATTTTCATGAAGTTTTTCACGTCATACACGCAACCTCAATAGGTTAACACAGATAATTAATAAAAGCCCTAAATCAATTATGCAATGATAAAACCCTAGAATGAGAAATTATTCTCACAATCGCAAACATCTACTCATAATACTCGCCTCAAAGAGATTTGGAATCTGTGGTGGTGAAGAAAATTGATTTTGGATGCCGATTAATAGCCCTCCTTTTTCTGGATTTTGGATGTCGATTAAACCCTAGAACGAGAAATTGGCAGGGTGCTTGAGCTTCAATATTTTCCCGGGCTTAGTTTGTGTTCAAGACTTCAATTTTGGAAGGTTAGTTTGTGCCACTTGTGGTTGTGGATGTGGAGCAGTAGTTATTTGTCTACGCCTTTTATTCCTTATTGAAGTTATCGTAACGAATATTTACCATGATTAAGAAAAACTAAACTTTTTAGAAATTGATTGAAGATATTATTTTATTGAATAATAAATTTAATAGAGTAAAAAGAAAGATCATACATATTAAAAGAAAGTTAGTGGAAAAAATATGGAGACAATAATTAATAAAAAATGTTTTTATAAAGTTTGTGGAAAATATATGAAGACCATAAAAAATATGAAAAATGTTAAAATGAAGTTAGTAGAAGATACATGAAAACCATAAGTATTATTAAAATATTAAAATGACGATTGAGAAGGTTATTTTTGTCCGAATTTTCTAATATAAATGGAAATATTCTCTATGAGAACAATAAATGTTACACCTTAAAATGAAAAGTTGAAACTTCTTTACAGAAATATAAATGGAAATATTCTTTATAGGAGCAATAAATGAAACACCTTAAAATGAAAAGTTTGAACTTCTTTAAAGAACGAGGGAAGTAATTCTTTTTACAAATTAAAAGGTTGTCTGTGGCCTACCCAAATATCCCTATAGTTCAGCCTCTGGTTGGCCACTTGGCCTAGCTTGAGCTCATTATGATACACAGATGAAGGGTCCGAGTGACAGGCTTATGCCTCTCTGAACCACACCAAGCAGGCAAGCAAGAGCGAAAGGTCAATTTCATCACTATTTTTATTTGTTAGTTTTTTTTTTCTTTGAAAGATTTTTATTTGTTAATTCAATGTGAAGCAATGTTGTTTTGCCTATTTCCTTAGGTTGTAGTTGTATTAATGAGAGTTTTGGTACGAGAGTCTTAGAGTACAATATAATTATTTTTATCGATAAAATAAATACTCCCTTCTATTCAACTTAAATGTTCCATTTCTATTTTGGGTCAAGTCATCCAAAATGTCTTATTTCCATTTTTGACATGGTTTTTTTACTCTTATACCCTTATTTCACCTTATCTATTTACTTTTTTAACCTTAATAAACTCATCTAATTTATTCAATTTTCTCCATAATCAATCAAATTAACTATCCTAATCTAACATCATACCCACCCCTGATTTAAAATCCCGGTAATTCACATTCTCCTCTCTTTTGCTTCCTTCTCTCTAGAACATCCTCCATTGTTCTTGAACCACCTCCACCATATTTGACCTTCCTTCTCCACCATGGACGAAAACCCTAAAACTCCCAAAGCCTCACCCCTCAAGAACCCTAAAACAGCCATTGCTTCACCTGTCCTAAACCTTTCCTCACCTGATGTTTTCCCTCTCAAAATCCTCAAATCTCCTCTCTCAAAGCCTAAGTATTACGATGATGATTTTTTTGACTCATATGAGGATGGCTACTCTTCAGTTGAGACAAATCCAAAATGGGGTAGAGAACTTGACTCTGAAGGTGAACCTATCTACACCCCTGAGCCTGAAATGTACCCAGATCGTGATTACACCTCTGTTGATGTTGTTTTCTCTAATACTGACTGCGAGGACGAAGACAGGCTTGATAAACTTGGGTCATTTTCGAGCATGTTTCTGTTCTTGTGGGTGTGTTCTAGTTGATGATGATGTTTGCTTGATTTAGGGTTTTTTCGATGCTTTTTTTTTCTGATGCTCAATGATTTTTTTGAGAGCATTTTAAATTGCCACCCATAAAAAATGAACGGAAAATTAGGATTTGGATTGTTTTCTCAAAACTAAAGCGCAAAGAAGTTTGTTTTTTGCTCAATGATTTGCATGCTTTTACTACTCTAAGAGTTTACAAAATAAACAACCACTTTTTTCATTACTTTAACCATGAGTACAAACGTTTCAATTTAAACAACAAAATTTTCGCACTTGTTGTTTAGTTGTGGAACATCCCATTTTATGATCTCCAAAAATTTGTCCAAAAAATGCATGACTTCTTGTGTTGAACTGGTAAGTGGATTGTTGATGTTTATTTTCTGTGCTTGCCGTGTTCCTTCGTTTCCCAAAAATTATGTTCAGTGTTCTTTGAGACTCTGTATTCTTGTTGTTTGTTGTTTGTTTTCACCGTCATTTTTGTACTTGGTCTTGCTGTTGGATACTTGCACCAGTATGTTGGCTTGTTGAGGCTCTGTATTCTTGTTGTTGTTCTTGCTGCTGGGTTGAGCTTGTCACATTGGTTTCGTCAAACATGTTTTGTTCACTGTTTTGGGTTTCAGCAAGACCCCCTTGATACCTTATCATGTCAACTAATTGGTTTATGGTTTGTGGACTTATTCTTGTGAACAAATGATGCAAAGAGTCCAACACTAATTGTTTGTCTACACTAAGGTTGTCTGGCAATGTGCCCTCCCTATCAGCCTTTGCCTGGTTCATGTGTGGGATATGATAATCAATAACCCCTTGCCTTTTCATTGTTTCAATCATGCAAGCTTGTAGTGTAATCAAGACAAATCTCAAACACTTGTGACTTAAATTTTCAAATGCATTGTTCACAGCACTTAGTAATTGTGGTACATTATAGGCTGCCTTTTGATATTGCAAAGCCCGGATTGACCTAAAAAAACCTAAGTTTAGTACATTCATGTCGGGTGAATTTGGTGGTTGTTGTACAAGTTGTGTGAAAAAATCGTCTTTCATTGCTTCCTCCATGAATTCACTGTCATTGTGTGCTATGTGTAGCTTTGCATGATCTTGTTGAATAAAAATGTGCTTTCACATTCCTTGTGGTCACTTTGCTCTTATTGTGGGTAGGACATTATTGATAAGCATAGCTCTCATGTGCTCTTTAGTGATTGATTGCACTGGTTTGGTCTTCAATTCCCCTCTCTTTCTGTTCTTTGAATTTCTTTTGGCAAGTTCTTGAGTAATAAATGGTCGAATTCCTATCTTACCATCAAAAAATACATCACCATTAGATAAATAAATTGGGTTTGCAACTGCACACATGAACATAATCTTTAGGATGAATCTTTTGGATTGACATTCACGATGTGGTTCAACCTCAACTGGTGCTAGGTAGTAGGTCTGTGATTCTCATGTTAAGTAAAAGTGTTTTTCATCAATGTGAACAATGTTAGTATGTGGTTTAAATCGAAATGAATCATTGTTTTCATCATATTGCAACTTAGATAATGCAAAGCTTAACCTGTGTAGATTGTTGTTATCATTCAGAGTCGTTTTGATTGCGTTTGTGTGCTTTCTAATTATTCTATCCTTCTTCCATCTACACACTGTGGACTGAGATACTTCCATTTGTTTTGCCACTGAATGTTGAGTCTTTTTAAGCTCAAATTTGATGGACTTGAATTTCTCCTCATCAAATTGAATTTTGTTAGGTCACTACAACATAATTTGTTTTTAGTGGGATATATTTAGCGACATTTAATTTAAATGTCGCTATTTCCAATTTCTTATAGTGTATATAGAGGATTTAGTGACATTTATTAGACCCTTTAGCAGCATATTAAAAAGTCACACTAAAGCTTTTAGTGACATAGGATCTAGTGACATTTCTCACAAATGCCACTATAGACTATAGTGACAATTACATATGCCACTAAAGACCAAATTAAGTGTCGCTAAATCACTTTATGGTGGAACTAAAAATAAAAACCAATAATTATTACACTAAAAATATGAATCAGTGGCATTTTTTTAATGCCACTAAATCTAATGTCGCAAAAAGCTAAATTTGTTGTAGTGGGTGCGTGTCTCCCGATCCTCTTGTTGTTCAAATTTATTGTTGTATTGTTGTTATCCCTTTGTTTCTTAACTTCCTGCCATAGTCTTGTAATTGTTTTCCTACTGACTTCATACTCTGTTGCAAGATCATTAATTGTACCTAGCATCGATTTTCCCTTCTTGTTTAATTTGCTCAACAACTTTTGCATGATCTGTGTCTTTTATTGACTGGATAAATTTTTAGCTCCAATCATATTTTGTTTTTTGTTGGTGTATTAAATATTATTTGTTTGTGAATTTTTAGTTCCCTTCGTGTTGGTCTATTTATTGCTGTTTGTATGTGAAGTTTGTTCATTATTGGCGCCATCCATTTTAGCTCCCTTCTGTTGTTTTCAGCGTTTCATATTGGCGCCTCATTTTTACATTTGAGATTGTGTTGAAGTTTCTTCTTAGAGTTCGGTTTTTCTTCTTAGAGTCGTTTGAGGCGTCCATGCTTTCGTGTCTGCTATAGTCTCTTGTGTGTCTTGCTTAGTTTTTTTTCTTAAGTTTTTTGTTTTACATGTGTATTGGATCTGTTATATGTTCTTTTTCACATCACGTGGCAGGTACGTATCTCTATCTTCTCTGGAGCCGGGGGACTCCTTTCTTTGGCCGTGCTCTCCTTTACGGTATGAGTTGTCGCCGTCCTTCCCTCCCCAGACCCTGCCCATAGTTTTCTATGAGCGGGATATACTGGGTAGGATGATGATGATGATGATGATTGTGTTGAAGTTTCTGAATTCTTTTGTGGCGCCTGATCTGTTTTGTTTTTTTGGACAATTATTTTGGTTTTTGGGTTGTAAATGAGATTGTGCAATGATGTTGTTTTTTTTAACAAAGATGAAATTTTGGTTGTTTAAAATACGGTGGCAATTTTTAAAAAATTTAACGCATCGTTTTTTTGATAACGTGGACAATCTGAAGTCGACGATCGGAAAATAATCCGCACCCACATGATCAAGAAAGATTTGAACTACACCGAGGCCGTTGAAGATTTGAGGAGGCTTGACAAGATTAAGTAGTTTGTTCTATGTAATTTTTTTCCGACTTATGTAATGTACTGTAATTTAACTAATTAACTCGAACTATGTAATTTCCGGCTATTATAAAAATATTTATCCACTTTTGACGGTCAAAAATATTCAACATGTAATTATTCCAACAAATATATTCGAAAATGGAGGGAATCATTAAATCCCTAATCAACTCATTAAAATAATATCACTCTCTTTCCTACTCAAAGGGTCACATTTTGACTCACCTTAAAAACCGTGAAAAGTCAAATTGGACACTATAGCTGCATAGGAGAGAATATTATGATAAATAATTCAATTAAAAATTATAAGTCGATTAAGTAACTGTGAGTTTTTTCTTTTATCCTTATAACATGACTTTTTTCTTACTTTCTTTAAAAAGGATCAATATCCTTCACTTACCTAGCATGTAGAGTGTAGAAATTCTAACGTATATCAAATATAAAAATAAGTCAGTCAAGATCTTCAAAAAAAAAATAAGTCAGTCAAATACGTCTTAAGACACCAACAAGCAAGAGCAAAACAACACATACCAAATACCCTCAATGTCCTGCTGGTTTTATTACATTTTTCCTTTTTGTTCGTATTATAGGTTTTGCTATAATTCTATTTTAGGTTATGATATGCTTCCTCCGTTTCATAATACTCTCTACTGATAGTGACATTTTCCCATTAGGGATGGGCAAGGATCTAAGATCCTATTCGGACCCTGTTGGACCCTACCCTTTTTTAAGGGTAAAGGTCTATTTTTTTTGACCCTAAGGGTCCGGGTCCGGGTCCGGGTCTAAAAAATATTATAAGGGTCCGGGTCCAGGTAGACCCGGATTGGACCCTTGGACCCTTTTTAATTTTATTTTTTTTATTTTTAGTTTTTTTTTATATTGGAGAGTATTTAAGGTCTTATAACTTCGTATTTAAGGTCTTATAACTTCGTATTTAAAGAAATATAATTTTTCTTTAATTATCATTCACACGTTTCTTTTACTTTCTCATAATTACACTATTTTACCTATTTTTATCATTTTTTTAATCTGCTCTAAGTAATTAGCAGAAGGAAGATAGATTACAATATTGTGAAAGTACGTTGGATGGAATCCACAATGGTAGGCCATCCTTTTTAAAAATTTGACGAGTAACATCCCCAACGGCTAGTCGTTACGTTGTCGTGATCTGTTTTTTGCGTCTTCAAAAGTATTATGATGATTGAGGTGGGGTCATTACAAGTTGCAATAATGTGAGTAATTTCCAGCTAACACTAAAATTTGAACATGTTCATCAAAGGTTGCTTGGTATTTTTAAATGATGTTGAAGCCTTATCCAAATCTAAAGGTTGTATCACTTGGATCATGTCATGTGTCCCTTACTTGTTTCACTAATTGAAAGTACGTAGCAAATTTAGCTATGTCCAACTCCCTTTCCTCCCAACATTAGATCACATACAAATCATCCCATCCACATACATGTTTTAACCTCGAGATAAAATCGGTTTTTATATTCGACTGTTATTTTTATTGGTTTAACTACTATGTTTGTATATTAGTTATCATGTTAAGTTAGACTAGACTTATTGTCAATACTAGCATGTAATCGAGGAAACACGAGGTGTATATACGCTTTATAAGTCTTGAAGGTACCATCCCGAAATCATATATTGCAATTGGTGGAAGAGCTCCCATCACTTGTAAAGTGTATACACCATCTTTAATTCATCAATGTAGGATAACTCATCTCAACACCCCGGGTCCCCGGCCCCCTCACATGTGAACCACATCAAGTTCATTAGCATGTGAGAATGAGCAATTAAGGTAAAAATGTCATTCTTTTCGGACTATTATTAAATTTTTCATTAAACATTTGGCTCCGATACCATATTAAGTTAGACTGGACTTATTGTCAATGTCAATATGTAATCAGGAAAATACGAGGTGGACACGCTTTATAAGTTTAAAAGAGACCATTCAAAACCATAAGGTAATAAGAAAAAGGGTAATTAATGGTTTTAGGGAAAAAAAAAAGTAATTAATTTTAAACTAATCAAGACGTTAAAGCCAATTTCAATGATAACAGATTAATTTAGACATGGCCAATTTATATCTCACCAATTTAGTGTCTAAAATCGAATACTTTATTTTCTTCATCATTTCTAAGCATTGCATCAAATGACTAATTTAATTTGGTTGTCGATATTATACATTAATGAAAATTTAATGTTTTTAACCGAAAAAATTATTTGACAATGTTTTATGATCATGATTGTCTTATTTAAGATATTTATTTATTTTTACAAAATGTATTCCCATTGATTAACAATTGCAAAGAAGGGTATCATGGGATAATGAATATATGTGAAGAAAAAAATACGTTTTTAAAGATGAGAATTTCACTGACATAAAAAAATTTATTCTCATTATTACTATTTAGCAACAAAAACTTTATTTGAATTGATGTTCTTGTAGATTAGTATAAAACTTAAATTATCACACTAAAAAGTTCTATGTGACCGTCAATCCTCACATTTATTTATTTTGATGCATATAGTCATATCTATATAATAATTAGGTTTAAAACTTTAACATTATTGGAATTGTTGCATTTTCCTTTATAGGTATGATTTGTCCTTTTTCATCCTTCCTTAAATCAATATCATAGTTTTATGAGCGAGATACACTAGGTATACTGATGTTGAAATTGTTGCAAGAAGGATGTAGTTCTAGCTTCCTCTACGTGTTTGTTAACTGCCAAAAAAAAACAAGTGATAAAATTAAAAGAGAAACTCTATTAAATACTTAATTTACGCTAAATTTACGCTTGTTTGTTAAATTTACGCTATTTTTACCCAATATAATGATATTTTTTCAAAAAAAATCGCGATCAATTGATCACATATTTTAAAATTCAATCGAAATAAATACTTAATTTAACCAAAAACATAATAATTTATCTATTAAATAAAAACTTAAGAGCTTAAGGTCACTCACATACATTTAATAAAACATTTGTAGAACTAAAATGTCCTGAATTTTCCAAATCAAAATTATCATAAAAAGTATCGACCACATTTTTAAATTTGACACAAACATCTTATCGTCCAAAGTATTTTATTGGTGGAATGAAAAATCAACCTTAAAGTTAACAATAATGATATGTTTGATCTCATTTGTGAAGAGATTACTACTAATTAATTATAATTAATTAATAATTACATGTCGGCACCAGATACGATGTCTTTTCTTCTTAATTATTATAACGATACTTAAATTGTTTTATATTATTTTACATGAAATAAAGGTAATTTTCTCCACTAATCTCGTGACCTTCCACCTTGCAAGCACCAAACACATTAATTGAAAACTTTGATGAATGTAGATTTGTGTAAGCAAAATGGATTTGGAAAAACAATGACAAATTTGAAATATAATGTTTTGAAAATTCAGTGGCGAGAATTAATCTCTTGTTATAAGGATAACGATAAAATTCTTAATTAATTGGCTAATATAATTTTCAAATTGGATGAGTTTGGCGACTTTCAAATCAATAAACTCTTATTGTTTAAAGTTAAGATTAATTTAATTAATGTAGTGGTTGAGAACAAGTATTTCATTTCAAATTCTGGATTTCAATTATGAAATCATAAATGAAGAATTTGAAATGATAAGGTTTTGTTAGTCATTCTCAAATTTTCAACTTTAACTGCTTTAAAAATAATGGTGGAATTTGATCCAATCCAAATTTAAAATTTTTTTTATATGTCAAACAATAAACTTAAGCTAATTTAAAATTTTAAAATAAAATCATTATTCTCAAACATAATATAAAAGAATTGTTTCATGATTAAGGAAATACACAGCTGATAAATTTGATGAAGCAAGAGTTTGTTGCCCATGACTACATTGTGATATTATTAAGCTTTGGTAAGAATACAGATGCTTGACTTTTATCTTAAAGCAATTGGAGAAATATGGTACATTGGACTTTGGATTTTAAACTCATTATTTTCATTTGCAGCTTTTTTTCATTTGCAGCTTTTTTCCTACTTCCTCCGTTCCATAATACTCGCTACATTTTTCATTTTGGGAAATTTTATATTACTTGCTACATTTCCTTTTTAGTAAAAAACCAATCATTTAAAGTTATATCTACTCCTACTTTTATCCTACTCTATATCTAATTACTCCTATTTTTCTTTTTTATTTTTCAACAAATAATATTAAAAAATTCCAAAAAAGCAATTTTCCACCTAATTCTCATCATTGCACAGTAACTCCTTAATATTTGTGCCCATGCAATGGTAGCAAGTAAATCAGAACGGAGGAAGTATATATTAGGGTTATTTGTAAATCATCATAAAAAGATAAAAGAAAAATTAATAAAATAATCAAAAGGAGAAAAAAGGAAAATACAACCATTAAAGTCATAGACCTATAAATATATATCACCTAAATGTGATTTATTTGATTGGTAAATCACGGTCATTTACCTAGAAAACTTTTATACTCACTACAACAAATTTTAGCTTTTTGCGACATTAGATTTAGTAGCGTTATAAAATGCCACTGATTTATATTTTTAATGTAATAATTATTAATTTTTATTTTAAGTTCCACCATAAAGTAATTTAGCGACACTTAATTTGGGTTTTAGTGGTATATGTAATTGTTACTATAGTCTATAATGGCATTTGTGAGAAATGTCACTAGATCCTATATCGCTAAAAGCTTTAGTGTGACTTTTTAATATGCTGCTAAAGGGTCTAATAAATGTCACTAAATCCTTTATATACACTATAAGAAATTTGAAATAGCGACATTTAAATTAAATGTCGCTAAATATATCCCACTAAAAGCTAATTATGTTGTCGTGACTAGCCTATGTATGAGCCGTAATCAAGTTAACCCAAGCAAAAGACTTTAGCATTATCCTATCATTAGTCTTAATTTATTTTTTTTTGAAGATTATCATTAGTCTTACTTGGTCATTTGTAGATTGTGGTTCTTCCTTTATTAAATTTCTCCTCGCATATTATCTCTGCTGTAATATCTACATTTATATTTGTTTGAGTATTTTAACTCCTTTACTAGCCTATGAACTTAAAAGAGAATGTAGCCCAATTGGTAATATTTAGTGTTAATTTTTAGCAATTATTTATTGCTTATTACATCTTATTACTTGCATTATTGTCATTCATCACTAAACTTTCAAACCATATTATTGATCAACACTTGCTTCAAGCTTCTACACTATGTTACAAAATTAAGTCACCTAAATTTCTATAACACATAAAAACTCATAAAATAGACTATAACAAATCACCGCACAAACACCTAATAAATCCTTTACTTGCACCAATTGTCTTGAAAGAATACTTTTCCATGATTTTTGAAAAAAAGAAAGTAAAATGACATAAAATCATTAATGAAGCTATGTAATCAATATTTTAAAGGGGTTGAATCAAAAATGATATTTTATGAAATTTGTTTTTCAGGGAAAGGAAAGATGTTTGAAATTTCAAATGGCGAGCAACTATAAAAGATAATAGAACACAAAGTAAAAAAAAAAAAGAGCAATCAAAAGTTTAAAGCTCTGATGAACAAAGCTCACAAATAACACATATATGATGTCTTGGATACCTTCCCCACAAATAGAATTATATTTTATTAACTAATCAACTTTACATTAATGGAATACCACTCACAATACTTAATCACACTATCAACCCTAAAAGGGCTAGCTATATCAAAGTAATCATGTTGGAATTAAGTCGTATAGCTTCTCATTTGTTATGGCTCGGCCCCTTTATGGCAGATATTGGTGCGCAGACCCCCTTCTTCTATATTTTCAGAGAAAGAGAGTTGATATATGATTTATTCGAAGCTGCCACCGGTATGAGAATGATGCATAATTATTTTCGGATTGGAGCTTAAAGTTTTTCATCTTTAATGAAGCTCTTGTATATTTTTCTTTTGAAAATAATTATTACAAGCTTGAATGTTGAGAGAGTGTTGAGGAAGTTGTTGTGCATAATCTTTAAGATGTAGCTTTCATATATAACTTAAATCTTTAATGATTATTTGTTGTCAGATTTCTGGATAAATTCATAAAAATTTAAATTGTTTTTCCCTAATATAGGTATTGCAATAAATTTAACATACGACAAAATAATATGATTTTTTATCTATACTAATTAATTAAGAAATATCTGATTAAACTAGGCCAAAATCATACAATTTTATAATTTTGTTGCTAAATGACAAATGGCAGTCTCACAGCCATCTGCCAAATGCAGCAGGATTATTGGTTTTTCAATAATAAAGTAATTTATTTCTAAAAATACATTAATTTTAAAAAATACATAGCTTTCAGAAATTATTTTACATTAATATAATAGTTATAACATCACACATTAAAATATTGGAATTGGAAAATAATAAACCTTCCAAAAATATGTTAGTAAGAAAATATTACTATTTACAAGCAAATGCAAAAGCTGTAAGAAAATACTGTACATCACAAATAAAAACAGTCAAAGAACAATTAATTTCCTATAATAAAATAACGCAGGGTCACAATACTTTCCTTTTATACTAAATACAATATAATTTTAAAAGTTACATTTTAAATATGCAATTGCACAATAATTTAAAAGTTACATTTCGAATAAAAAATTCATTCTACAAAACTCCGGGTTTTATACTGTTACATTATATACTACATATCAAATACTACATTTGAATTGTTCTTCCCTCAATTGGATAGAATTTGAGTTGAGAAGGAAAATACCAAAAGAGATTTGAAAGAACTTTGTCCATTTATTTTACATAAATTATATTTTTCCAAAGTTGATAAGATAATTCGAAAGAAAAATCATGATTCTTTTATACTTCTTAATAAAATGAGCATTGTAAGCATTACTTTAGGAGATGTATTGCTTGATATCATATTATCATATCATATCATATTATCATATCATATTATACATACTGATAAAAATATTAAAAAATAATAAATGTAATCCTAAGAGAAACCATGACAGATGAACTTATTTGAGTAGATGATATTTGATTACATTACAATATTGACCTAATTTAAAATTTGATTTTTTTAATCATACATACTAATAAGTACCGTAAAATTTGAGTTTAAGTAAACTCGACATATATTTAATTTTTTGATAAATTTAGTGTGTTTTCAAAAGTGAAAAAATCAAATGGGAAGAATATTGGTTATTCATTAATATTTTCATGCTACTCTCCATCAAACTTATAGTATGGGTAATGGAAATAATTAATGGAAAAATACATATGATAAAAATGTTGAAAATTGAGAAATGTTATCCTAAAAGAAATTATGACAAATGAACTTATTTAAGTAAATGATATTTAATTACATGATAACATTTACCTAATACTAATAAGTACCGTAAATTTTGAGTTTAAGTAAACTCGACATAATTTTAATTTTTTGATAAATTTAGTGTGTTTCAAAAGTAAAAAATCAAATGGGAAGAATATTGATTATTCATTAATATTTCCATGCTACTCTCCATCAAACTTATAGTATGGCAGTGGAAATAATTAATGGAAAAATTGACATGATAATCTAACTTTTTGCTCGTCTGATTTGAATAATTTTACTTTAAAATTATTATCTAATAATTCAATATTTTCCTTAATACGCTATATATGAATAATCCAACATTTTCTTTTAGATTATTCAATTCTTTATTTGCTGACAACATACCCTATTCATCATCATCATACCCATTGTATCCCGTTCATAGAAAATTATGATCAGGTTCTAGGGAGGGAAGAACGACGGCAACTCATACCCATAAAGGAGAGTGCGATCAAAGAGTTCCCCGGCTCAAGAATAGCCTTCCAAGAGAGAGAAACGTTTCTAGCTGAGTATTACCTATTATTAGTAATTTGGTATGTTGAGGGCAAGTATATAACCAATATTAAATTATTAAAAAATAATTAAAAGATAAAATTATTCACAACAGATAGATAAAAAGTTGAATTATTAATATTAATTTTTCCAATAATTAATGGGTGAAAGACTCTATCTAAACTCGGCAATAACAAATAGACCCATAGATTTGAGTTTGTACCTAGTTCAGATGGTACATGAAATGTTGTAATTTGTAAACGTTATTCAATTAAATCTACTCTCTCGGTTCCATTTTGTTTTTTTCATTTTTTTTTCATTATTTTTACACAATTTTGAGTTTTGATATTTCTAATACGTCATTTCAAAATTTATATTAAAAAATTTATGCATTAACATGGTTTTAATTAGATATCACATGAATATATTTTATTTTCTATTCCCTCCATTCATTAAAGAAGTTCCCAATTTCCATTTTTCGATGTTTCATTTGTTGTTCCCAAAAGAAATCTTTCTATTTATATCACAATTTTGAACAAAAATAACCTTACTCATCCTCACTTTAATATTTGGAAAATTTGATTCTAAAGGTGTGAACTTTACCTGATTTGCTTCTAAAGGTTTGAACTTTCGTTTATCTTATAAAGGTTCGAACTTTTAGGGTCATCCGCTTTTAAAGGTTCAACCTGTTTTAGAAACCTGGAATATCAGGTTACCATCTTTTTTAAGTAATCACGTGCTACAAGCGTGCTGGTTAAAGTCTTAAACTAACAGTCAACTGACGATATTCGTTAAAAGGTAGTTATTTGCAAACATTTGTGTTATATTAGGTAGTATTTTGCAAAAATTTTTAGATAAGGTAGTTTTTTTTAAAAAAAGGTGTATATATTAGGTCATTTCTTATAATTTTTCCAAAATAATCATTTTTTCATTTCAAAAAAAAAAATAGTATCATTTTTTAAAGATTTTTCAAAATGAAGAATTATCAATTTTAAATGTATTGTATAAATAACTTATTTTTCACATTCATCTTTTCACTAGTGCCATTCTTATTACATTAGAAAGTTAATATTTATACAAAATTTAAGTAAATAAACTAAAGATAAAAATATACTTTCAAGATAAATAATTAAACTCATTTTTCAGTTCCTAAATAGTAAATCCTATAAGGCCCAAAAAATTACATAAGAATTCACTAATTTTCAATTCTTCGGGTTAAACGGTACACTTTATTTGTTTCGAAGGAAATGGAAGAGAAATGGATGGGAAAATGAAGGACAAAGAGGTAAAAACGGGTAGGTGTTTCTCTTCAAACTTTTCCACTAGAAGAGTGTAACACTCTAGCCCCTCAGACTGCCGGTGACTACTCATGGAGACTGTAAACTGGCCCTACAGATCAACACAAGAATTTTCAGCGCACTTTGAACTCACTCATGCGCACTCGGGAAAACTTTCCAGGATGTCACCCATCCTAAGATTGCTACTCACCAAGCACGCTTAACTGTAAAGTTCTTAGCAAATGGGCTCCCATGAAAAGAAGATGCACCTTATTGATATAAGTAGTCTATCAATCTCTTTCAAGCTAAATCTAAGGTATCACAAAAAAAAAAATTCTTAATAAAATTTATCCATATGTTCCTTTTATTTTCCTCCAAATACCCCTCCTCTCTTTTTGTTATTTAAATAAGGGAGTCCTTCATCCTTTTGGATTTTTTTCCTTCCTTTCTTTCAACTACTTTTTTTTTAGTTAAACGCATTGTAAATCTAAATAATTAATAAATTAAATATTCCTATTTTTTTAGTGTATGATATGATAATCTAATTAGGGAATAGACAGGAAATTAAAATTTTAAAACGACAATAATTTATAAAAAAAAACAATACATGCCAATATTATTCCTAATTGATACTTAAAATATCAAGTTTTTCAAACCAACGTAGAACACAAGCTCAGCAATCAGCATTAGCCATTATAAGCAAAACCAATTAATACTCCTCCAAACTTTTAACCTAAACTATACTTCTATTCAACACTTTCATTAATTAGTACTAGCAATTACAATTAACTTTATTCTTAGTCTCCCAAAGATTCCAAACGTTTTTCATTTCAATGTGTCATTTTAACTTTTAGTACAATTCTATTTTGAGTAATAGTAGTCTTATTAGTTTTTTAAATTTTTATTCACATTTTTTTTTATTTTACCCTTATCCATAAAATTTAATTGTTGTCGCTGTTTTCTAAAGACGCGATAGGTTTGTAATATATCTTACTTTCTTTGTTACCACTTACCTAATACTTATTACGTAATTAAATGTATATGTTAATATATTAAATATTTGTATTTTAATTATAAAAATTACATATTAAAAAATTGGATTTTAAAAAGAATAGAATAACATCATATATAACTATAATATTTATTATAAATGAGTCGAAATTATCAAAATAAATTGAATATTAAAAGTGAATTATTCAAATTTAGCAAATCCTTCCTCTGATTTTTAATAATTGTTATAAAACTGTTTTTCACGCTATTCAATGCACAATTTTAATCTTTAATATCTATGATTTTATATGATAGAAAACTCTAAAAAGTAAATATTATGAAAATATGCATTAAGACAGATAAAAAAAATTCCATTTAACTATGTTTTACATTATACTACATGGAGAAATATGAACTAAATAAAAACAGTTGATGAACAACAGTTGCTACATAAACTGTAAACACAAATTCTTGCGAGAAACGACGTCTTTGAGAGACCACCTCTAATTGAATTGGTCCATTAGAGAAAATGTAGAATAAATATAGGTAATAAACTTTAATAAATTGGGCCTAAGAAACGTCTCTAAAAAAACGGTATATCAGAAGACCGGCTGAATTGTAAAAACTATTAAAATCCAAAAGAGGTATTATGGAACGAAACGAGAACCAAAAATAGAGTACACTAGACATACACAATGGTACTAAATTTACTTTGTACAAGAAAGAAAAACTAAGCAAGAGCCAAGACTTATCACTTCTGTCCTCTACACACTACAGCTGCATCCTGACACTCTTCCTTTCTCTAGATTTATTCAATTAATCGCCTCTTTTTTTTCTCTTTCTTTCTTATTCTTCACCTATATTTTCTCCTCTGTCTAGATCTCCATTTTAAAACCAACTTAAGCAGATCTATCTTCTTTTTTTTTGATTTATTTTACTTGGGTTTTTTCAGTATGACTTTGTAGCTTTAGATTACACCCACTTAAGAGTACACACTGAAAATGGCGAGTTCTGACCCGAATAACAAGCCCAAACCCGGACTAAATCCACCGGCGCCGGAATCCAAGCCAATGCCGCCTTCTTCTTGGGCTAAGCGAACTGGTTTCCGACCCAAATTCTCTGGTGAGACTAATGCTACTGATTCTGGTCCAATTGCGTCTGTTCCCAAACAAAGGAGCTCAGATTCCGCCATTGATCTTGAAATGGGCCGTGCAAGGCCCATACCAACGGCAAATGGGCCTCCTCCACCTCCTCCTCGGGCGGGTGTTCCGTCGGCGGGTGGGGAAAAGGAGACACCGGTGAAGAAGAGAAGAGACTCTGATGGTGCTGGTGGGGGTTCGGTGAAAGGGCCCACACCGATTGCGAACGGACAGGCACACCGAAACGAGGTGCCTGCCCGGAGAGAACAGGGAAGGAATGAGGAAGCGGTCGAGGTAGTGCCGCCGGTTCAGAATTGGGGGGATGATGGGTTTGTTGAAAGACAGTCTCATATGAAGTATGAGCTTAGAGATGCTCCTGGGATTGGTGAGTTCTTTTGGTGCTTTGAATTTATTATTGCGCCCAAGGGTGCTCATTCGGGTTATCGGGGTCTTGTATTCAGATTGATTTTTACATTATATTAAATCATTTTGAAGTCGAATTCGGTTTCAAGGTCAACTAAATATCGGATCATTGAGTTTGTTTTAAACCCCTCTAATTGCAATCTAAAAATAGCCCAAAACCGACCATAATACACATTTTTATAATTCGTGAGTAGATTAGCCAATCATTAGTTTAGTTTTCTTTTTGATGGGGAATTCTTTAATTGTTTAGATACTTAATCTTGTATTGAGTTAAGAAAATGTCGCATTGGCATATTTAAATTCATTAAATCATGTGGGAATTTAGTTGGTACACTGAAATTTGTTGAAACTTTTGATGATGATGAATCTATTTTTGGTTGTTGAGTTTTTAATTGTGTTTTTCTTAGAAAGTTATGATCTTTATGCAAGTATTGATAGGGAAATTACTTTTTGGTTGATTGAATTTTGCAGTGCCCATCGGTTTTTATGGTCTCCAACATTATGTTTCGATTTTGGGATCAATAATTCTGATACCTCTAGTCATTGTACCGGCAATGGGTGGTTCTTATGTAAGTATAACCCGAAATTATGTCAAAATGTGTCAGATTTTAACCTGAAATTTGATTTTTGTTGTGTAGTTGTTTTAATGTGATTTAGTGAATGTAGGAAGATACAGCCAACGTAGTGTCTACGGTGCTCTTCATGACTGGGGTAACGACGCTCTTGCATACGTTTTTCGGGACTAGATTGCCCTTAATACAAGGGCCTTCATTTGTATATCTAGCTCCCGCACTTGCCATAATCAATTCAACCGAGTTCCAAAAGCTGCATGGAAATGTATGTTTGTAACTTCTGCAATTCTATTTATTTTCAAATAAAAGAAAAGTTCAAGCTGTTCGGTGTAAATCATAGGTTCTCTATGGTGTGGTTTATTTTTCCCCACTATGATCATAGGCATTAGTTTGAGCTTTTTTCGAGCTTTTTGACAATAATTTGGGTACATCTTGGTATTTGGGACTTTGGCTGTGCTTATTCTTATGTTCACTTCGAAGGGTTGTTAAAATTGGGATTCTACTTTCAATTTGAAGGGCCTCTCAATATGTATAATTTAGATATTGCTCATATTATAAATATAAAACTAAAAATTGAGAAAATTCGCTGTTTAGCTGATAAATAGGTGATAATTGACCATATATGTCTTAATAGTTTTGTTTGTATGATTAAATTTGATTTGATAATTTAAAGTTCCGTCACTATAAAGAAATTCATACAAATTATCGAGTCGTACGACCATATTTTAGTTCTAATATTGTATGGTTTTGAAGCTTTGGATATTGACAATTATGCTTATGCTTACTACAAAATCATTTTAGTCATCAACATCATGTCAATAATATGTATCTATCTCAGCGTAATATAAATCGATGGCTGTTTCGTTTTTGAATTCGGGATTCGCGTAAAATAACCTTAAAATAGTCCAAAACCGACCTTGATTCGTGTTTTCAATTTGCGATTCACAATAAGATTGGTGAATCACTTAGTACTAGTCTATCTTCTCTCTTTCCCACATGTCTATCTATTTACCTTATGAAATTGTTTCTTTTAGTTCAATTATTGTGATCTAAATGTTTTTGTGTCGTATTACTGTGTTGCCTTAATGCTTTGAGGGACTATTACCTTGACTTTTGACCTGAGTCTTTCTTTGTTTTGTAATGGCTGAATGTGTATTTTTGATTTTAAATGTTTATCCTGGTGTGATGGTGTCTCATAAATGCATATTCGTTGAACAAGATTAGTGGCATACAAGCGAATAAAAACACTACATACACTAACACAATTCTTCCTATTCAAAATGGAAGGTAGGAACTTGTTTTCGTGACTGTAATATCTTGATTCTCTTAAGATACTCTAACTTGGAGAGACAACAAGATCTAGATGTATGTGAATTTATCCTGTAAAATCCTGTTCCTGTTTGGACCTCCGAACTTAAAGGAAAAACAATTATTTTAGTCCAGTTTGTGAAATTTTATTTGCTGATTTCCCTAGAGAGAAATTGAAATATAGCCATACAAGAGAGTTTGATCCGAGATTTATGTTGATTGTTGAGCATCAGCTATGCGCAGGATTGCATTACTGCAACTGGCAAGTTTTGGTGGCACTCTTGTTTGCATAACTCAAACCCATGTCGTTAATCATGTTCAAGTTGGGATGTAATTGTTTGTGTTTGGCATGGGACTCTCTAACTTGCTCTCTAGAGATATTTGGATTTTCTATGCTCTAACTTCCCTATTCTTATATATTATTCCATATCTTTTATACTCTTACTTCAAGTCTTCTAAGCCTCATCATCCACTTTCGATTTATGGTATTCTGCATGATCTGCATGAGGACCTAAGAAGGAAATTATGGCTGTATGGTTGATTGGATATTTACTTGCTTATAATTAGGAATTTGATGTTCTTGATTATTTCTTGGAAATAGCTTTATTTGTGTTGTTGATACTACGTATGGAAAATAACTTTGAAGCTGGATTTTTCTGTATGTACCCTCTGCAGAATTTCAAGCATATAATGAAGGAGCTCCAAGGGGCCATTATAATAGCATCTGCATTCCAAGCGTTCCTAGGCTACAGTGGACTAATGTCATTGTTAGTCAGGTATGATTCTATGAATGAACTATTCTTGGCATAGTGGTTTAGGCTTAAGTACTGGGCGTCAAATGAGAAAGTTTCTTTTAGAGAATGAAGGTCGCTCAAAGGATCATTTGTATTCTATTTTTATCCCTGCTTCTCATTTTGTCGATTTTAGAGGTCAGGATCTCTACAAATATGTGCCTGGCATAGTGGTTTAGGCTTAATTTCTTCTGACTTAAGGTCTTTTTGATGCATTAGTATAGGGCTCTATGATCAAAAGAAAAGAGTTTAGGATTCCTCATCCTGTCTACCCCTGTCCATTGAATTGATAGAATTATATTGTGTCAATAATCTTCATGGTGGAAGATTAAGACTTCAAAGCTCACTCCATCCACTTGGCTGCTTGCGATTCAGTATCAGTGTGCATCTCTTTAGTTTATCTTAGCAACTGTTGGATTGAGGAACTCCCCATTCTGGTTTCTACCCCTATCTCCTTTATTCCTGTTGCATTTGTCTATTGTTTGGGAGATTGAAGAATGCTCACTTCAATTTCATGAGAAAGCCTGGTGTGTCATCAGTCATGTTGATATCTTCAATTGGATAGGTGTTGAAACATGGTTACTCGACAATCATCTGGTCGTGTATGTTGATTTGATTAGCTGGTTTCATTTGTTACATTTTTTACTGAACCTATTTCAGCATAAATCATCGGGATATAATTATTAGAAGAGCTACGTGGAATAATACAGTTTTGGTTGCGATTGTTAGATATCGGTTGTTATGCTGCTAAATACCGGCCAAAACAATTAGACATCCCTTTCACCGGTTAAAACATAGTTTTTTGCACCTTTACAATGTGGGTACTAATGGTTCGATAGATGTGAAAATTTGTACAATTTATGATATGATGTAGCCTTTTGTTTTATTGCCCTATTAGTCTGTCTTCTCGGTTTCCAAGTGGTTGAATCTAAGAAAAATTTGCAAGAGAGATCTTGATTCCGTGGGCAACTATTAGTCTGTCTTCTCGGTTTTATTGCCCTATTACTCATGCATTCTTTTATAAAATTAATTCAATAAAGCTTGCCTAAGGAAAAAATGCAATCCTTCGAGTTGTTCACAAAAACTTAAGACAAATCTAGAAATCAAAATAACAAATTATGTTCGTTTGAGGTTGGTTTGATAATTCATGTGCAATGAGCTTTACTTATGAGCAAGCAAGCGTGAGCGAGCTTGAAGCCTCAAAAAGCATGTTATCAAAAAGCATGTACATGTTAGGTCAGAGACAGAACCGTCCCATTCTTTCTCTCCATATACAAGATGCTGAAAGGAAGCATGTTATCAAAAGTGTCATCCTTTGTGTCGCCCCCTCAAATGGTGTTATATATCAGTGTCTTTCCATTCACTTCTGTAGGAGGTGACTGTTAAGTACTAATATGCTAGTTCATGTCTGTTTGTGCTAACATTAATGTGTATTGTAGTCCGACAAGAGGAGTAAGCTTTTTGATCTTTGGTCTTTGGGTGTGTATTGTAGTACAGGCGTAGTTATTTTTTTGTGTTCTCATTTGCTTAAGGGTATATGTGATAGTATCTCTCATTGCTGCTATGGCTGTCTCTTGGTTTGCTATGTTAGACTTTGTTTTATTATGTTTTTAGTTTTTGTTGCGAGTGTTCAATTGAATTTTAGCCATGACTAATTCTGTTTCCTCTTATAGGATTATCAATCCGGTTGTTGTGGCCCCAACTATTGCTGCTGTGGGCCTTTCCTTTTATAGTTATGGCTTTCCACAAGTTGGTAGCTGTCTTGAGATTGGTGCTGTGCAGATATTGCTAGTGATAATCTTCTCTCTAGTAAGCAACGAATCGTTTGCTCAGCTTGTAATTTATTATGTTCGTTTATAGTTAGTTCGGTTTTGACCAAGTACAAAAATAATAATATTCATCTTTTTTTGCAGTATTTAAGGAAAATATCTATTCTTGGTCACCGTGTATTTCTAATTTATGCGGTATGTTTTGCTTCTGTTCTTAACATAAACACTTTTCTATTTATACATTGAAAATTCAAAATAAAGATTCCCTTGCTTGGTTATGTTGGAAATACTTCACATGTGAGGAAGATCCCACATAGCTAAAATATTAAGTTGTGGAGTTGCATATAATGCTTGGTGAGTAATCCTCGTAATACAAAATGTTTTGGGTAAGAGTGAAACTCATCATGTGTTGTATGCAAGTCAGCGCTCATTACTCGTGGGTTTGTGGGCCCGAGCCCACGGGTGCCCCATAGATGTGTCCACACAAGTGGGTCCATGGGGTTATCATGTGACAAATTGTCAAAATTACTTCGACATACCGAAAGTTGAGAAACTGTTTAAATTACTACACATAATAGAGGAAAGTGTACTAGAGTTTTTTCGTTAACCGATATGTCATTTTCAGGTCCCGTTAGGTCTGGCTATCACATGGGGTATTGCGTTTCTTCTAACTGCAGCTGGGGCTTACAACTACAAAGGTTGTGATCCGAATGTACCTACATCGAATATTATATCTGAGCACTGTAAAAAACATATTGCACGGATGAAGCAATGCCGTGTTGATTCTTCTCATGCATTAAGCATGGCTCCATGGTTCAGATTTCCTTATCCGTTGCAATGGGGTACACCTGTATTCAGCTGGAAAATGGCTCTTGTCATGTGCTTTGTGTCCATTATTGCGTCAGTGGATTCTGTAAGTTCTTTAATCTCTTTGAATCTGAAGAGCTGTGTGGTTTTACCTTATCTTCTCTAGATTCTCAAAATTTTATTGGCTGAATTGAAAACGCTAATGCTATGTTCGGTTTACATTTTTAGAAGGAAGGGGAAAGAAAGGAAGGGAAGGGAAAATTGATATGTTTTCCTTTCAAATCTTTTCAATATTGGAAGGATTTGTTTTGTTTAAAATGTAAAGTAGTTCGTCCTTCCAATTTCTTCCTTCAATTTCCCCCTCATTATCTAAATGAGGGAATGCAATTCCCTCGCCTTCCTTTCTCCATTCTAATGGAGCAAAAGATTCAATTTTTTAGTTTCGGATTTTTATGGAATATTGTAAAATGGCTCATTTAATCATGGTGCTTCTTATTTATGTAAAGTTGTAGATGGTTTTTGTAATCACGGTGTTAATTATATCCGACCATCCAAAACCCTAGGTGGGAGCCACTTGATAATAGGTTAATGGCACGTTGTGTGTAAAAACACTATGTTTAAATTGTGAAGCCTTTTTTGCTTTGCCGGTTTCCCCCATCTAGGCTGGAGGCTAGGAACTTAGGTGAGAGCCATTTAATGGCATTTGGTAATCGAATGTTGTCGAAATGGTGTTATTGCTGAACACAGGTTCAATTGCATACAGGTTTTTTTGGTCCATTAGACTTGGTTATTAGGATAATTGGGTGGTAGCCTGAATTGGCTCATAAATTGGGCTGGGTTTGGGGGCGTCATTATAACAGGTGGGTGTGCAGTAGCTTGCTCATGGTGTAGAAGATGACAGTGAATCAGCCGCACACTGCCGTGTTTCTTTTTTTAGAGTTTGAAGGATAATTCTATTTCTGTAGGCCTGAATTGTCTTACAAAGAGTCTGTGGTAGACTTAGTTTTAAAGACTTGCCTATGCATCCTAGGACCCTCAAAATCTCAAAGTTATGCGCCTCTCGCTTCGGGCACAACTGAGCTCCATTTTTTTCAGCTACTCTTGTGATAGACCGTCTCTTAAAGAGACGACCTCAAAACAAGAAGCCTACATTCTTATTTTCTCTTTAATTTGTATTAATTGGGCTATTTAGCTTATATATCTAATGCATCTCTCGGAGAAACCGTCTTCCACAACAATTTGTGTTTTTTTTTTTTATTTTTTTTTCAGTTCCTTCTGTGATCATATGCTAGAGGCACACCTAGGTTTGGCGCAGTTTCTGTGCCTCTGTATGTATTGCCCGTTAAGTATTTAAGGTGAGAGATTCCAGTTCCATCAAATTCTTCCCAATAAAATCCGGGTAACATTAGCTTGACCCTATTGCCCATTTGGGGCCCTATACAATATAATAAGAATATAAGATACATTGTCAACCCACTTTTTTTAGAGGATCCTATTAAAGTAATTGCAAATGTATTTGTTATTGTGCATTCGTTATCTTGTTTTACATCTATTTATTGGTGACAAAGTAGGCTTTGGCTTATTGCATATTCTTGATCGTTAATGATTGCAAACTGATGAAGTCATCAGGTTCGTCAACTCATTCTTTTTCTTATAAATGTATAGATTGGCTCGTACCATGCGTCATCCTTATTGGTGGCTTCCAGACCTCCAACACGAGGTGTTCTTAGTCGAGGTATCGGCCTGGAAGGAATTTGCAGCGTATTAGCTGGCCTTTGGGGTACAGGGACTGGATTTACGACGCTCACTGAAAATGTGCATACAATTGCAGTGACTAAAATGGGAAGCCGGAGAGCTGTTGAGCTGGGTGCTTGTATATTGATAATCTTATCTCTTATAGGTCAGTTTTGTTGCTGTGTGGTTTAGTTTACTATTTGCATGATTATTGTGGAAAATTCCTTTGTAAAGGATATTTTATCATTGAAAATCAAGAGCCTCACATAATGTTCACTAACAAGAATAACTGGAAAAATTGAATCTAATTTGTTTTTCAATCTGCCACACCTTGATAATAATTGACAATGAGAAATTAATTAGCTTTTTTTCACCTTTTCCTTGAGTAAGCTACTGATGTGGCCTTAGTCTTGACTAGGGGTGGTTAATGGGCAGGATAAGTTTCGGGCCGGGCTTAAGTAAATATGAGCCGGATTGGATAAGATTCCCTTGAATATAGGCTTTATATGGGCCCAAAGCCCAACCCGACCCAATTCGAACTGTTTTATTACTTAAAATTATTATAATCCCCATTGATTAATTTATAATAATTAAATTATCATTATAATGATTCAATTGTAGAAATGTTAATAATCCCTATTGGCTTTGTCATTTATAATAATTAAATTATCCATCAATTATGCTATTCAAAAGGGCCCATTTCCGACCCTTATCAAGCCCTTATATAGCCCACTTCATTTTAATTATAGTAGGGCCCGTTTTGGCCCGCCTATTTTCAACCCAACCCTTACAAATCCCTTCTAAATACAGATCGAATAAGGGCTCAAAACGGAGGCCCGGCCCGTTGAACACCGCTACTCCTGAGTTACCTGCTGACCACTGTTATATTGTTTCTTACCTTGCCATTTAAACAGGTAAAGTTGGAGGATTTATTGCTTCAATTCCGCAAGTCATGGTTGCTGCTCTTCTTTGCTTCATGTGGGGGATGCTTACTGCATTAGGCTTATCAAATCTGCGTTACAGTGAAGCTGGAAGTTCTAGAAACATCATCATTGTTGGACTCTCCCTCTTTTTCTCTCTTTCTGTACCAGCTTACTTCCAACAATACGGTATCTCTCCAAAGTCCAACACATCTGTACCAAGTTATTTTCTTCCATACATTGTAGCCTCTCACGGGCCTGTCCACACCAACTTTGGAGGGGTAAGCATGTCCTTTTGATCCTAGTTTGTGTTTACTTTTTTCGTGAATCCAAATGAATTTCATTTCCTTGTAATGGTAGTGGGTTTGGTATATATTGAAAAGGATCTTTAACCAAACACCTCATATTGGGTGATTGTTAAATTATTAAGTCAAATCACACCACTTGTGATTTACATCTACATAAAAATCCTTTGCTATTGAACAATTCCTTTGGAATTGAACGGTAAATTGTTGACCTAAGCTTATTAGACATAAGGGTGTTAGTTTGAATGTAAATAGTGTTAAATGTTCTTTGTAAACGACCCTTATTTCAATGTGGCCACTAGCCAAAGATTCATAGTTCTTTAGTTTTGGATCACAGTGGATTGTATTAAAATGGCTCATTAAATCACGTGCACTTCTTATTTATGGGAGGTTGCTAATAATGTTTACTATCAAGGATCAATCAGAAACAACCTCTTTATTATCACTAACAAAGGTAAGGTTGTGTACTCCTTTGGGTATTGTTATAGAATGTTGTTGGTAACTTGTTTGTTATTTATGTTTTTTTTTAAAAAATGATTTCCATGTGAATATTCAAGTTGTTGAAGATCACTACAAGACGTGTTTCTTGAACATTTGTATGGCATATGGGCACATGTCGGTCATTATTTGCTGATTAGGCAACCAATGCCTTAGTTTGTTACCGTCTATTTTACTCGGACATTTCATTTTGCTTCATGTACCCATGTCCGATTCTGATGCTCAGACATTGGTATGACACTTAGACACTTCATTTTAGGCATAAAATTGGATATTTAGACGTGTCAGACACTTGGACACGTACCAATATCCGACATCAGTACCCGAGTCCAAGTAACATAGGTTACCGTCATGAAAAAAGAACCTCAGTTGAAATGGTGATGCGAATTGCTGTTATGAGGGCTTATATGCTATTGTTCTTGAACTGTATCGTGTGCCCTGCTGAAGACTTTCAGTAAACATGTGATTAATTTTAGGAGTTTTAATTCATGGATTAATGACTCGGTATCTTGGTGCAGCTTAATTATGTTCTCAACACACTACTTTCATTTCACATGGTAATTGCGTTCCTTGTTGCTGTAATCTTGGACAATACTGTACCCGGAAGTCGACTAGAACGTGGTGTATATGTCTGGTCGAAAGCCGAGGCAGCCAGGAGAGAACCAGCAGTCATCAAAGACTACGGTTTGCCATTTAGAGTAGGACGAGCTTTCAGGTGGGTCAAATGGGTCGGTCTTTGAGGTGTAAGTTGTAAATCATTTCCACATTTTTTATCGTTATTGGAGAGACGGTTAAAGATTGAGTAGAAAAGTGGGAGAAAAACCGGGAAAGTGATAGCTGCAAGAGGTTTCAAACTTAATGCCCCATTTTGGCGTATACGAAGACCCAGCATTTCTGGAAAATAGATTTTCCGGTTTCTTGGCACTGAAGAGTGAGCTATGTACATCCTAGAAGCCCGGTCGTTTACCTTGTAATGTAATGTAATATTGAATGTAGTAGAAGTACAAGGATTTTGTATGTATGTAGTTTTTTGAGTTATTTTCATTCTAAGGATGCAAATTTGTATTTCCGGGAGCAATCAATTTGCCTCATCATTCGTTTATGTAACTCGAGATATGCATCTGGTGTTGCCGGGCTGTACTTACCTTTTCCATCCCTTTTTTTTGCTGCAATGAGTATATATAACAGACCATGAGTATTGATTTGTATTTGTTGCCGAGTTCATGTGGGTCTGATCATTGAGTGCTTGTACGAGCATAGGTGTGTCTGTGCTCGTACAAGCATCCTTTCTTTTTTACAGCTTGTTTACATATATATTACCTTATGTATTGCATTATTTTCAAGTTAAGGCAACTTAAAAGGCTTGAATTTTCATATATCTCTATAAGTTTGTTCCTTGTTTATATTAAGCTTTGTTATTTCTCTCTACTACTTATTTTCCTTTTTACATTATCTCCATCATTGATGTAATTCATGTATTGTATTATTGAGGTAGTAGTTTCTTTATCCTTTAAGGTAATATATAATGAACAAATTGAGCTCTCACTATCTAAGATCAAAGGTTAGGGATTCAAGAATTGGGTTAATGCAAACACTACCAAGAACAACAATGCAAAAACAATAAAGAAGCTATCAAACACAACACAACGATTTACGTGGTTGATCATTAATTGGACTACGTCCATGCTCTAGACTAGATGTCTTTAATGCCTTCAAAAACACTCCAATGGAGTTACAATGGAAGTATAATCACCAATTGAGAAATGAGAAAAATTTAGAAAGAGAGGGAAATACTAAGTAATATAGAGAGAGAAAGGAGTTAGAAACTAAAATCCTAAACTGTGTGATTAGTCCTACATATATAACACATAGGGCCTAAAACACTTACAATTAAGATCCAAAGAACAGAAAAGCTAAGTGAGAAAAACAAATATTTTATTTTCCGTATCTGAAGCTGACTCAGTTTTTGCTTTTGTCTTCAAAACCAAAATTGCCTGTTTAAGGCCAACATTCCTTATGCCAATACTACCCCTTTTGTAACCTCTTCTTTACTTGTACATATCTAAAATGGATTAAGGACCTAAGTTGGTAAATCTTATTAAATTTTAATGTTATCGTTTGCTATTTATTTATATAGGAAAAATTACCTACTATAATCCATACTTTTATTGATTTTCTCACAATAATCCCAACTTTTTATTAACTATGAATAATCTCACCGTTAGGGTCACTTACCCAAGAACATTATTGCCCAAACAAAAGGTGACCGATTTTTACAGGTTAATTGCTATAAAAAAGAAAAATATAATAGAAAATCTAAAATATTAGAAATTAAAAATTAAAAATAATCTTACTTAATTTCCTTTTTTTGGAAAAATGATAATTTCATAAATCCGAAACCAGTACAAAACTGTACCAACACTGAATTCTACCAGCCCCGATATTGCATCAGTATGAAGAAGGAGCCCACCTTCGAGGAAGGGTTTCTCCCACCCACCCTTCATGTGCACAGGGAAGGAAGAATCAGGGAAAGCAATATCCAATACAAGCATATAGCAAACATAAACTAGGCCTAATCAGCTAAAATAACATCAGACTCTAAGGCATTAAGACGAGCTCGCACATCGAGCTTAACTTGCTCAACTACTGAATCAATGTTCCTAACAAAGCCCAACCATACAGCTTCATTCCTAGATTTCCAGACATAATAAGATATGCAAGCTAAAACTGTTGTGACCATCCCTTTCATTGATTTGCGCAACTTCCACCTACGAGAGTCGAGCTTCCTGAGATTGTCCAATTTGCATCGTATCCCTAGCCAGAGCTGAATAAGCTTGAGACATGAACTACTGAAAGGACATTGAAAGAATAGGTGATTCACTGTCTCTGGATGCAAACCACAGAGTGGACATAGATCATCAGGCACTGTACCAAACCTCTTCAATATTTTAACTTTAGTTTTCAACACATCATTCATAGCCATCCAAAGAACAAATCTGATTTTTGGAATAGAAAGTCTATGCCAAACTATCTTATCCCATCGGGCGTGAGTTTGGTCTCCTTGACATTTCTCATAAACCTGATGAATAAAATACTCAGACAGTTGGACAAAAGGAAGTAATATGTTCTTTGTTTGGCAAATTTTCCTCATTGTCCAACTCGCAGTAGGCGGGGGGTTGAAGATAGCCCAATTGCCTCCTTTCGTATAAACTCCATGTATCCACTTGACCCATAAAGATTCACTAAGCGTACTATCATGCCAAGCAACTTTCCCAACGACAGCTAGATTTCATAAATGAAGATTACGAATCCCCAGACCCCCAAACTTCTTTGGAGTACAAACCTTGGACCAATTCATGTTGCCAGGTTTAGAACTGTCACTAACCCCAAACCAAAGGAAGGATCGACATACAGAATTAATCAAATTAATCACTTTTTTAGGGAGGATGAAAATTTGACACCAATAAGAAGTAATGCTCATAAGGACCGAGTTTACAAGTTGTAGCCTCGCCGTGTATGAAAGGAATTTAGCATTTTCTTTTTTATTTATAATTTCCTTTTTAATTTTTAATTTTTATTTATAATTTAATTTTGTATTTACTTTTTAATTTTTTTATGTAAGATGACTTGTATAGGAAATAAGTTATCTTAGTGCATTTTCTTAGAAAAACACCCCATATAGTTGGAATTATTCATGTTTAATCAAAAGTTGGGATTATTATTGCAAAATCAGTAAAAAGATGAATTATTATGGTTAATTTTCTCATTTATTTATCATATAGTAATAATAGTAATATAGGAATTTGTGCAATATAGAGTTGTTAGTATGGAGATACATATAAATAGTATTATTTTTTCAATATTATATATCTAAAAATTAGATGATACCAATCTCCATATATAAAAAAATTTCAACATTTATATGTCTAAAAATTGACATATATCTAAAAATTAGATGATACTAATTTCTATTTATTATATAGTACTATAAGAATTTGTGCAATAAACAAAGTTGTTAATATAAATGATGATTCTTAATTAAAATTTTATATGATTTCAATAATTTAGTTCTATCATTTTTTTATTAATCTAGATTTTTTTGTTTTAACAAAAAACTCTTTTATCCAATCATACCAAATTACATTTAATTAAAATATAAAATATAATTACTCATTATTGAACAAAAATCATAAAGAAGAAAATTTTCATTGTTAAATTTTAAGGTAATTAAAATAGGAAAAATTTTAACAATTAATTTTGAAAAAAATATCAATTAAAAATATTTTAGATGTATAAAATGTATTTGTGTGGATCAATTAATCTTCTCATATTCTTATTTAAATATAAAGAATTAATCAAGTTTCCATTTAATAAATATTTATGATATTATAATATACCATCATACTCAAGTTCCGCTTAGTGAAAGGGTCCGAGGAATAATAACAAACAAATATTTGTAATTTTTTTGTTGACAACACCTCAAGGTTTAATCGGCTACTGTAAATACCTACTACTAAAGAGAAGTAGGGGTACACCAATAGAGTAGCATGAGTAAGAAGAAAGAAAAAGTGAGCATAACGTCTAGTAGATACCTATAATAGTTAGTTAAATCGTGACAAAAGATGCTATCAGGAAAAAATATACAAATATATTAGATTATTTAAAAGTAATCAATAATAGGGATTATTTCCAGATTCTCAATATATGGGTAATAGATGGACTGTTCAAGACAATTTTTTTCTTATATCTAAATATATAGAAGTATAATTGAAATTAATATCATACTTGTACATAATAATTATATAAATATTTTTTGGTCTCTAAAAATATAGCGCGCGGCCTAGAGGATAGACCTCTTTACCTTTACTTTACTAATCCGCGTTGATGCGTGTGCATTTTGATACATTTAACTTTCTATCATTAGAGTGGTGAATAGTTATAGAAGTATCCATGAATTTATAATGGCATTTCCATGAGTTCTCACATGAAAAGTACAACCCAACAAATGTAAGTGTAAATATGCTTTTTAAAATCCTTCAAATGATAGTGTTTTGGAAAGAATAAAGAAAGAAAACTTCACCAAGAGCCAAAGTCAAGTCAAGTTTGGTAAATTGGAATGAAACTATATATGATCTTGACTAATTCTACTATCAATGACCCTCATGTAAGTTGCTTTGATGAAAGCTTGTTCCCTCTTGACAAATAAAGAAGTTTATGTTCCATTAATTTTGCACTATAGAGAATGGTAAACACTTTAGATTTGGATTGGATAGGTTAGTTCTTTAGAAAATATAGTAAAAATTTTCAAAGTAGTCTCAAAATAATATTAGAGCAAATTTATTTAGAAAGACTAAAATAAAAGGTGAGACAAATTGATAGAGACGAAGGGAGTAAGTTAGATGGAGATAAAGTTGTTCATTCAGGTTATTGCGTCGATTTCGAATAAGATATTTCGGGTCGTTTAAAATCAAATTTTACGTTCATATTGGTTTTAAATATTTGTGTATCCTTTTTTAGGTTGGGTTCGTTTATAAAGTTGAATAGATATCATATTGTCGAGTTTATTTCAAGTAATTTCGGATGTGGAACATAATGTAACCTCTCAAAAGAAAAGGAAATATCTAGAGGCAAGGGGTTGTTTTCCATCCTTGTTTAATTGACTTGCAAAATCTTGTGCAAATCAAAATGCTTGCTTGTTGCCGCTCAATTGAAATCAAATAAGTGGTTGGGTAATTGGGTTGTTGGAGTAAATAAAATGAAAAAAATGAAAAAAATGAAGGTGGGAAGTGAATTGAGAGTAGTTGGAATATGAATGGGTCATCATCAATCATCATTCCTCATCCCTCATCCCTCATCAATAGGAAAAAAGTTTACTCCTATGCAAATTCTTTCTTGTGTATTGACTAGTAATATTCCTTGTAATTGTTCCTTCCAAGTTTTTATACTAAAGTTTCTTCCAAATTTTCCATGTATCAACATTTTACCAAGGTATAACAACTATAAAGTCAGGTCAGAGTCAGAGTTATCAATTCAGTATCTAACTCGCATAATTTAGAGTTCGGAGGAGGAGGATAGCAAACAGATCATACTCGTGCCCTTTCAAGGAGAAGACAAGTACAAGTTCTCTAAATTTCGGTACTCCTAAATCGCTAAAAGAATAAATCATTGCAGGTGCTCTTAGTCTCTAGTGTTGTAATCAAGTGGATGGAGAGTATGAGCTTAAGTCAAATATGTTTGAAGCATGACACTAGAGTTTAACCTCAAGCTTTCTCGAGTTTAAAAATATAAATTTCAACATGATCTAGTTTTAAGTCTGAGGTTCAACTTAAATCAAAATGAGCTTGAGCAAATTGAGTTTTTAATTATAATTTTTATTTATCTTATAAAGAAAATAATGAATACTCCTTTCGAATCATTTTAGATGTCCTATTTGGGTTTTCACGGTTATTAAGGGTGGTGTAGGGTCTATTAAAAAGGTGGTAGTTGGATATTTTAATTGATTAAATTAATTGTAAAGATGGTAGTTGGATATTGGGAGTAGTAAAAGTGGGGGTAGTTGGGTATTTTAATTGATTACATTAATTGTGAATGGTAGTTGGTATTGGGAGTAGTAAAAGTGGAGATATTTAGGTAAAAAGAACAATAGACAAAAAAAATAGGACAATTAATATGATTTTACCAAATAATAAATGGGACAACTAAAATGATTCGGCTCCCAATATATTGCTAGTTAATATTAAACTTTATGAAAGTATATAATGCGAAAATTGGAAACACTTGGTACCCCACCTACACCACTTAATTCCTTACACTGATGTCTTAGTACTCGTACAAAGCTATCGAACAACTGCCCCACAAAAACAAAATACAAATTGTATTCATAATATAAGATATATATAGTTATTGAAGCAAATAATTATTGAGTGAGTATATATTTATTAAATAACAATGTGCTATGTGGAACTCTAAATACGTATTAAAATATAACAAGATTTCATATAAATATATTTATTTTTAAAATAATTTAATTCTCACCATAATTATCCTCTTATAAGGATTTTAAATTTTCATTCCTAATTATGTTGTGTAGTCGTTAGAAATGGCGTTATTTAATTGTTGTAGGACAGGCGATAGTGGAAGCAAAGATCGAAAAACAATAAAAAAACAAGAAAGATTCAAACAAACAATAAAGTAAATCGCATCTAAAAGTTAACGTGGTTCACTATCAACGTGATAGTTTTATCCACTAGCACCAAGAATAAAACTTTCACTATAAACTGGGCGATTACAAGATGAACAAGAGAGAAGCCCTAAACAATGACTCTCCTAGCCTTTTCTCTCTTAGTTTTTCTTCACTTTGTGTTAATTCTCTTAACCCTACTTACATGAAGGATTTTTATAGTACACCACTTAATAATAAGACATTAGATTAAGAAAAAACAAATTGTAACAGTCCTAAAAACAAGAGAAACCGTCTAAACGTGGAAAAACTTTAAAAAGCAAAAATTGTATAAAGCTCGCGGCTCGAGACAAAACTTGTGGCCCGCGACTTGTGTCTTTACGGAAATAAAAATTTTGCTTCGAAAACTCACTATCAGCGACTTGCTTATTAATTCACAACGACATTCTTGTCGAGACACTCCAAATCTTGCGACGCTCAACTCCTCCCTTCACCTTAAACTGATCTTACACTCCGTTGGAGTTATAAAATCCCAACATTATTACTACGCAAACATCAAATATCCAATAAAATTTTGACAAACGTACTTTCATTGAACTAGGCATTTTTGTATTATATTTATATTTTATTTCCCTATATATTACTTATACAATATTATATTTTGCATTGTGCGCAATATAATTATATTTATATTTTTATTTTTTTATTTTAAATAAAAGAGCAAATGGTTCTCACCTTAAGTACAATACAAAATTATGAATTTTTTTAAATAATAAATAACATATTAATTTTTCTAACAAATTAACCTATTACATTAATTTATAAAAGTATTAAGTATTATTAAAAAACACTTTAAAATAAAATAAATTAAATTATATTAATGAAATAAAAATATATATATATATATATATATATATATATATATATATATATATATATATTAAACCTTGTATGTTGTATGTTGTATATTGTATATTTTATGTTATTACAAGAATTATGATTAAGAGTAAATTTAATAGTTACAAGTCTTCCTTAGATTTTGATTAAAAGTTCGATTTACTTGGTACTTTTGTCCAAAATAGTACATATTACAATCTTAATTTTCACTTTACCTTCGACATAAACTTATTTCTGCTTATATTGCATAGGTAAGATAACATATTTATTTTTATTTTTATTCCAGTTTTTTCATATAAATCGCTATGTCACATAGCGATTTATCTTTTCCAATAAACCGACATGTGACATAACGATTCATTTATTAGAAAAATATAAAATATAACTTTTTTGGAAAAAATATTATATAAACTGTCAAGTGACACATTTGGTTATAAATCTCTATGTCACTTAGCGGTTTATAAAAGGTTATTTTGAAAAAATTGAAGTTTTGTTATGATTTGAACTAAGATCCAACTAAGATCTTATTTAGTTTACCTTAAGACAAATTCATCATCATGCCAATGAGTATCGTCCAGAGGTAGAGTATGAAGAGGTAAGACAGGAAAATTCACTCATCACGAGGTGGTCACGAAAGACCCTCATCTCGAGTATTGCCTGGCATATGAGGTCCCAGAAAAGAAAAAGCCTGCAAAAGAAAACAATAAATTAAACAAAAAAAACAATCAAGAGAACACTATACGAACGCAACACCATTCAAGATAACAAAACTAATCAGACTACAAGTATACAAAATGACTAAGACACGCTAGAGAAATAGACCGCAAGAAAACTAATGAGTCTCACATACACGTATCCGGCATTTCCAACTACTCTTACCCCAAATTAAGTCCTGCTATAGTGCAACTCACATGAGTCCTTCCTAATTTGTTCCACTCTTCTCATTGTTGTATTGCTAGCTTTCCTTTGCATAAGATCAGACCACCTCAATCTATTTTGACGCAACTTTGCAGATAATCAAGTCAAGATGTTTCCTTTACACCATCTTAGATCGAGCAGTCTTCAATAGCACTCTCTATAAGTAGCATTGATTATTTTAGGACACTTTTCGGAATGAATAAATCCGAGTCTTAGTATAAAGCAACATTGAGGAGAAATAGAAAAGAGGTAATAATAAGTTGGAGTCTAGTTGTGTACGATAGGTTCCTTGCTTGCCATCTTACGATCCTAGCTAATACTAAAAATACACTGATTATCTACACAACAAAAGTTAAGACCATTAATGAATTAGATAAGGTAGTGTTTGGCAATATGAAATTCATTTGAAAATGGGGAATTTAATTTTGATATTCAAATTCAAGAATTGTAAATGACACCTATATACTTGAAATTTGCAAATTTAGGTATTTGACCAAGTTTTACATTGTTGTTACAAGTCTATGAAATTGACCCAATTTCACATTTCAAATAATTCAAGATTTGTCAAACATAGTATTAAGCTCAATTCAAAATTTGAGAATGAATTCCAAGTTGCCAAACATACTAAAGGATTCATAAAGAATTAGAGAATACTAAAAAGGTTCCTAAAGGAGAATTCATTTCCTCCACCAAAGTTAAGAAAATCATCAACAATATTGCATTAATTAGGGGGAATATCTAGGATGGAAATTTGATTCCTCCGCAGCCCCGGTAAAAATCATAACCCTAACCAAATAATCCATACAAATGACCAAGAGTAAAGAGAGACATGCTAGTCTAAAGCCTCTTTTAAGAAAAATGAACCAATCAGATAACAATCAATGAGAAAAACCTATGATTTTAATAGTCCAAAGTTACAACTTTTGAGATACTCTCTATTTTTCTAAATTAGCACCATTTGACTTAAAAAACTCTTGAAATTTTTGACTAAAATGATGTTATCTCATAGAGACAAAGAGAGTACAAAATAAGTATGTTGCAAGTCCTTTTCTTAAAAGCATTACAAGATTGATATACTTCTAGTTAAGCATAGAATTTAGGTAGAACTTAAGATGCAAATAACCTACACATAGACAATTAAGGCAACAAAATCCTTTTATTAATTTTTTAAAATTAAAGTTTGTCCCACCATGTAAATTTCCCAAAAGGCAAAATAAAAAAAATAAAAAAAAAATAAATAAATTGGAGGGGGTAGGTGTGAGATTGACCGAACCACACAACACGCACAAATACACCAATTCTCCATCCTTCTCTCTTTATTTATCTCTTATATAAAAACCCCCTCATCTTCTCCTTTCTTCTTCAGCTTGCTGTTCCCTTTTCTTAGAGAACTTCAAGCTTTAATACAAAAATACCAAATATTCAAATTAAATTTTGAATCAAGCTACATTTTTTATTTGTAATTTAATTTAATTTATTTTTAAATTTAAGAAAAATGCAGGTAGCACCATCACCAACCACATCAACACCACCCAACCCACTCAGAACTCGGTTAACACCCACCACCAAACTCACCTACCAACCGAGTCAACTCACTATCCGATGCTCCACTTTTGGTAGAAATGGCGCCGTTACTGGTTCACGCGCCGATTGGCAAAGCAATTGTGCAATCCTCGCTTCCAAAGTAATCTCATCTACCCAGAAAAATTCCAACGAAAAACCCGAAGAAATCACAACCGTTAATGGTCATCAAACTCTAAATCTCCTTCCAGTAGTTTCCTCCGCCGCCGCCGCCACTCCCACCACAACCAACCTTCCAAAACCCTTGTCCCTTGTAGCCGATCTTTCACCGGCTCCAATGCACGGCTCAACCCTTCGTGTAGCTTACCAAGGTGTACCCGGTGCGTACTCCGAAGCTGCCGCCGGAAAAGCTTATCCTGGGTGCGAAGCCATTCCTTGTGACCAATTCGAAGTCGCATTTCAAGCTGTTGAGTTATGGATAGCCGATCGAGCTGTTCTTCCTGTTGAAAACTCACTTGGTGGATCGATTCATAGGAATTATGACCTTCTTCTTCGGCATCGGCTTCATATTGTTGGAGAAGTTCAACTTCCTGTTCATCATTGTTTGTTGGCTCTTCCTGGTGTGAGAAAAGAGTATTTGACCCGAGTGATTTCACACCCACAAGCACTTGCACAGTGTGAACATACGTTGACGAAATTGGGATTGAATGTAACGAGAGAAGCTGTTGATGATACTGCTGGTGCTGCCGAGTTTGTTGCTACTCACGGTTTAAGGGATACTGCTGCTATTGCTTCTTCACGCGCCGCCGAATTGTATGGCTTGCAGGTATTGTTCCTGTTTCCTTGCATTTTTCTGGGTGTTTAAGATGTGATTAGGCGATGTTTAGGCGATGATTAGGGGTTAGATTAAAGCTAACTTAAATTTATTATGCTAATAAAGGGTGTTTGTGATTCATTCTGGTTTACAAATATTGTTATAACCTTACTCTAATTAAGATTTCACATGATTTAATGATATATTTAGAGTATATTACCAAGTTGAAGAACTATTTGGCAAGGTTTACTGATTAAATTAGGCAAAATTTAGGGGTTTGATGTACTTGATTTAAGATTAAGTTTATGATTAGTTTTATGTTGGAATTAAATTATTTAATGCATATTGTTAGGCATTTGGGTTTTTGGTTTTGACATCTTACATCATGTGAATTGGTATCAATGATTAAGAGGGTAATGCATATGACATCAAGGAAGGAGACTAAGTTTAGAAGTATGACCTCAATTGGTTAAAGCCTAGAAGATACTCCCTCAATTTTCCTATAACTTAGGAATTTTGGTGTCAAACTTTGACTACGATTTCTCATCGATCTATAAGAAAAAATATATTCACGTGAGATCTTATTAGATTCGTCTCAATATATACTTTTTAAATATCAACTTTAACTCTGTGAGAAGAACATTTGAAGAGGGAGTATTAAAATTGATGTCTATATGAATTATGTTTGAGAATATAAGAATTATAGCATGTTAATAGATGGAATATACTCTATTAATATATAATGAGGACAAGTGGCTTGATGAGTTGATGATATAGCTATCATGTTTGGGAGAGGTCTAGATCAGAACTAACTTCTTTGGAAATGAATCTTAATTTGTAAATTATTTTTAATAATAATTTCATTTATATATGATTTTATCATAATTTTTTTATACTCGGACATATATTTAATGCTTAAATAGCCTACCCCTTTTTGCTTAACTTTGATTGTTAGTACTAAATGGTAATAATGAGAAGTATTTGGAGTTTAATTTTTCGAGAATTGTAGCATATTATTTCTGGTAATGAAATTTTGATCATAAATTTTTTTTTATTATTTTTAAATTTTTATCACCGCCCAATACCACATTTTCAAACAATAATATATTAGGATGAATTATAATAAGGTTAATTAAGGATAAGTTTGCAAAAGGTAGGTAAAGTAAAAGAAATTATAGGATTAAGTTCATGGTGTACTATGTGCTACTATCAATAGTTGACCAACCATAGTTTATATCACCAACTACTTAAAGTAGTCTATTGTGTACATTTGTACATGTTTAAAATATTAGTACTTAGCAAAAATACCAATCATTTCCATAATATAAAAATTAGTTGAAGTTGATAACTTAATAATAACCGAGTGATTCATGTAAATAATCACGATAAAGTTATAAATTATTACTCTAAGACTATGAAGAGTGATCACTTTAAGTTTATAAGTGATCCCTTCAAGATATAAGTATGCATTGAGTCAGTCCAATAAAAATAGTTTCATCGTGAGACTGTCTCTGTCTCTATATAATTATATAATTTTGAAGGAGTGTACTGATTAATGAACATAATAGACATGTCTTTTTAAATGGCCCACCATCCACATTATTTTGGAACGTATTTATTTTAAGAAAGTTTTTTCCCTTTTTTTTCCTCCATGAGAATTTTTAGACTAGTAGTGGTTATATTTCAGCCAAGACAGATAGACAGATACCAATACCACATGTTACCTTTATTTCCTAGCTACCAAACGCTCATTATGACCAAAATTTATTTTATGGGTGCACCAAAACTAACCAACTAGTATTAATGGAATTTAGCACTTTGTCACATGAAAACAGGTCTTAGCAGATGGTATACAAGATGACTCGGGCAATGTGACCCGGTTCGTTATGTTAGCCCGGGAGCCCATAATCCCTCGAACCGATAGACCCTTCAAGACAAGCATTGTCTTTGCAACTCACGACAATGGAGAAGGCAAAGGGACTTCCGCCTTGTTCAAAGTCTTGTCCGCGTTTGCCTTCAGAAACATTAGTCTAACAAAAATTGAGAGTCGACCCCACCGTCATCGACCAATTAGACTGGTCGATGATGCCAACGTGGGGACGGCCAAACATTTCGAGTACTTGTTCTATGTTGACTTTGAAGCCTCAATGGCTGAACCTAGAGCTCAAAATGCACTTGCTGAGGTTCAAGAATTTACATCTTTTCTAAGGGTTTTGGGGAGTTACCCTATGGATATGACTCCATGGTCCCCTTCGCGATCCGATATTGATTAATTTTATTACGATATATTTTGTGTAAAATAATTAGCGCCTTCGTGTTCATATGTTCTTCCTCGACCACAAACTTGAATGAGGAGATGAGAAGATGGAAGGAAAGTATGCAAAGAAAAGGGAAATATGTTTGGTTTATTATTTTTGTCCTTCAAAGACGTAATTATTTAATTATTTAGACAAGAAGTAGATTATGTAGAATTGTTCATACTCTTTATATTTTTTTGGTTTTTTTTTTCTTTTATATGTAATTTCTCCATGGAGGTGAAGATGTAAGTGGAGGAAATAATGATAATGATGGTGAAAATGGTTGGTGAGAATTGTACATGTACAAACTTTGATAATGATGTTGATGTTCACGTTCTTTCCTTGAATCTTTATAGTATTAATTAGTCCTTCTCATAGAGTATATACTCTTGTGAAGTATTTTTTTGCTTTATTATATTATTTAGGTTCAGAAATATTTGCTTGGAAATGTTTTTTCTAAATATTAGTTGCAATTACAATGAACATAGGAAATAGTTATAATATATAAATAAGGTTTCACCGAATGTCCCTAGAGTGGAAAAAGGTCTATTTTTTGATTTTTTGACTGTCACCAACCACAATTTGTCAAGTAACTTTTGTGAACCAAGAAAATTTTTAATCCCAAATACCGTCCAACAATCTGGTCAAAATATGAGCAGTTTAAGAGCTTAGAATTGTTGATTTTATCGGTAATTATATAAATGTTTATGTGGGTATTTTCACGTTATTTTTCTGTTCCACAATGTTCGTTACATTTGCTGAAGGAGTACTAACATCGTTTTATAATGAGATTGGGCTAAACTTTAAAGTTGCCTTTTTTAAACAATTAAAATGAATATTTAATCTTTAAAGTGTCTATTTTCATGGTGAAATAGGTCTAAGGTGGACTTTTTAACAACAAAATTAGGTGTGTTGTATGAAAAGTAACAATTTTAACATTTAAAATGATATGTTAATTATAATATAAGTAAAAGTGAATATTTTAAATACAAAATTATAATATAAGTAAAAGTGAATATTTTAAATACAAAATTGAATGTTTTAATTAAAAGAAGTTGAACTATTTAGCCTAATTTAATCTATTTATCCTAATCTAGTGTTGTCACTTGGCTCACAGTGAGAACATTTAAAAGAAATCGTGTTGCTAAAGAGTCGAAACTAGGTTCGATCTTGAAATTTTGAAGTCCAGAATGAAAGATGAATTAGCTAGTCTCTTTATTTTATTTAAAACATAGATTAAATATTCAAACTTTATAATGTGTTGAAAGAAAAAATTGTAGGCATGAATACAATATTTGAAACAAATTAGATTTCTCATGTGAACATCTTTCAATGCAAAATAACATAAACAATTATAGTGTTTGATGCCCCGTCAAGCTTAGGGTCGATGGGTCATGGACTTTACAACATTTGTTTTCTCAGTTTTTCCTTTCATTTTATTTAAAATATATAGGATGTTTGGCAATTGGTTATTGGCTGTTGGCGGTTAACTTTTTTAGTTGGCTTGTTTGACCAGCTGAAAATGTTGGTTGTTTTTGTTGGCTTTTAAGCTAGCTTAAAAACTAGCTGTTTGTGGAGATGTTTCGTAAATTTGAATATTGGTTGTTGTTGTTTATTAAAGAAAAAGTGGGCCAACAAGCCAAAAGTCAACCCAAAAAGCTAGCTGGAATAACTTTTTCATTTTGGCTTTAAAGCCGGCTTTTCAGGTGCTTTAAAAGTCATTTACCAAATACTTTTCTTGGCTGTTTGACCAACTAACAAGCCAACAGCCAAAAACCAACCAAAAATCTAAGCCAAAAGACAATTGCCAAAACACCCCATGAACTAAATATTCAAAAATTTGTAATTATATTGCAAATATTTAGTTTCTTAAAAATTTAGATTAATGTTGTCTTTATACTCAATTTATGTAATGAAATGACAAGCAAAATCATTTCTATCGTTTCTAATATGGTTTCTGTCACATTGATGCACTTCTAATTCCCATTTACTAACATATTCAACCATTAGAAAATCGATCCTAAAATGATCGAAATCTTCAACATTTAAAATTTTTTTAATCTAGTTCCATTATCTATGAAATCTTGTGTTATTTATCAATTTTTTCGAGTGATTGTAATTAATATATATACTTATTTTTGTTTTCGGGCTCTCACCTTCTGGGGTAAAATTGTCCGCCTTCCTCTAGTATTTCCTCTCAAGAGAGTACGAGAATGAATTGTCCGTCACATTCCCTCACTCAGATCCTGTTTTCGAGCAAGATAATGGGTTGATGATGATGACTACGACGACTTATCTTTGTTTTATTAGTCATAGTTTAGTATATGTATAGATTTATTTTGTTGTATCCAACATCTGCAATGCATAAATTTTAAAAAATAGATTCTAAAATAAATTGAAATTTACAGGGCCAGCCCTACATATTTTGGAGCCCTGAGCGAAATAGCAAATTGGGACCCTTTTCCTTTATAATTGGTAATCTATATGGACATTCTACAACTATTAATTTTGCTTTTTTGACATAAGACCCTGGACGACGGCCCTTCTTGCCCACCCTTAGAAACGACCCTGGAAGTTTAAATTTCGCATGATAATTACATGGTCAAAATAATGAACTTTTTTGATCTAAGACTGACCTAAAATCAATAAGAAAGGATCGATCTGGTCTACAAATCTGTTATGTTACAAAAATTTAATTTGGAAACATTTTTTTATTTTGTTGACAGATATTAACAAGATTGGCCATAAACAGATGAAAGAGCTAAAGACCACAACAATTCAGCATGGTTGACCTTAATGGGAGTAATGAGTTGTAAGACACTACACAGTCAATTTCGTCCATTGGAGATCTCATGAGCTGTTTTATATTGAAAAGAGGGGAACACCTCTCATTCCGAAACAAAAAAACATAATGTTGAGAGTGGGATTTGAACCCACGCCCTTTCGGACCAGAACCTTAATCTGGCGCCTTAGACCAACTCGGCCATCTCAACTTTTGTTCCTTTTTTGGTATATACAACTTATATAGTTGTTACAATATAATAAGTATCTTATTTAATCTTCAAAGAAATGTAAATGTTTCAATCCTTCTCAAAAAATTATCTATTTTATGGTTATTGTCATTATTAATCGTTCGAACTTATTTTATATATTACTGTTGATGTGTAAAAAAAAAATATATTTTCTCTGTTTCATATCAAATATCTTATTTGCTTTTTACACGTTTGTCGATACACTAATTTAATACTTAATACCGATAATTGTGTATAATTAAATATAAAAACTAGATATTAATAAATCTTATGTGGAGACATCAAGCAAATAAAAAAATAATGTAAATAAAATCAAAACGAGCAAATTTTTGTAATAATGGGCATTTTAACACTTCTCTCACGTATACGTAACACGTGACCGGTGTAAGTGTCCCCATAAATTTAGCCCATCAAAAAGAATGCAAACCTATAATTGAGAATAAACATTCAATTGAAGGCTAATATACATGGACGAATCCAAAAAAAAATTTATTACCTATACTAATATTATATAACCTTTCATTGGCATGGTATAATTAATTGGAAATACCTTTGTCAAAACACATAGAATGTCATGGATTCGAACACTAAACATCATTTTAACATACTACTTTATCTATTTTTCATGACCCGGACTATGACTCGTGCCAGCCCGGATCTAGATACACCCATGGGCTAATATATATTAGTAGTAATTTCATTATATGTCAAATTATAAAGGCCTATCAATATATACATCGGGCTTTGATGCTGTATTGAGAAAAATAATATATTTATACCATGAGCTTTCCATAATATAACATTATATGTACGTGTATATACAAAAATTTTATGACTTATGAGCTAATGAACCCAAAAACTACCACTCCTATTACCTATAATGAACATAATATATGTAGAAATATTAAACCTTTACATAATTAACACAAATTGTTGTGAGAGACGGTCTCTTCAAGAGACGCATTAGAAATATGGGCTAAATAGCCCAATTTACACAAATTTAAGAGAAAATAAAAATGTGAACTTATTGTTTTGAGGTCGTCTATTTGAGAGACGGTCTCTCACAAGAATAGCTGCATAATTAATACTCCATTTGTCTAATGGTCATCTGAAAATGAAAAATAACTAACTCATTATGTGACACTAAAAAATGATATATTTGATGTCTTATTCTTATCTTCTTCATTGTCTATGCTACCTAGGGCTGAACAAAGTTTGGTCTAAATTAAAATTTAAACCGGACCAAACCGTAATTTGAGTATTTGGTCTGGTCTACCATCTAAATTGTCTGGTTTGTTTTTTTCAAAAAAAATTTACGGTTTACAATCTGGTCCCGGTTTACCGAAAATCGTACCTTGACCAAAAACCATAATTTTTGTTTAAAAAAAACGGGTTGTTACCTAGATATTTTGAGATGTAATTATTTTTACATAGTAATATATACTTGAATAATGTTGATGCAATCAACTAATTACAAATTATTTTATTTGATATTTGTAGGTGCGAAATATTTTCATATAGAGCATATATTAATTTTGAAAAAATTATAAAAATAAAAAACCGTCGACCAGACCAGACGGTTTGGTCCGACATTTTAAACGGTCCGTTCTGGTCTAGAAATTTTCCAAATCGGAATTTGTTTTGGTATGATTTTAGTGTCAAATCAGACCAAATCGGACCGTGTGCACCCCTAATAGTAACCTAAATTCGATAGATTTGATCATAAAATTTAGAAAATGAGTCTGAATAATCTAACAAAGAAGAGAAAAAATTACATGCATGATTATTATTGCATTATTCTCGAAAAGAATTTTAGGAAAAATAAATATTACTCCCTCCAATTCATTTCAGTTGTCCCATTTGCTTTTTCACACTTGTTGAGGTAACATTTTGACTCTTAATATCTCTAATTATACTTAAATAAAAACTATGAAAAGTTGATATGAATAATCCTTGCATTGAGACGAATCAAATAAGATCTCACATGACTATGTTTTAACTTATATGTTTTAACTTATACATTAAGAATAAAATACAAATTAAACATGATTGATAAAGATCGCCATTAACAATGATAAACATAAAACTAAGAAGATAAACATACATTAACCACAGGTTTTAAATTTAAAAGCATAAATTCATTTTTACTCATGAAGAAGAAAGAGAATTCAGAATAAGAATCCAATAAACGGAAAAAAAAAAACTAAAAAAAATACCTAGAAGAAGGATCCAACGGTGAGATACGAGAATTCAGAATGGCTAAAATAAAAAGGAAATCAACTGAAAAAACGAAACAAAATCAATAAATAAAAACAGTAAAAAACACAAAAATTAAAGAAAAATGGCGGAAAAAAAAGAAAGTCGAAGATATAGACTGATCACAAAATATAAACATGCAAAACAAAAAAAAAATAAAAGAAGAACTTACCAGTAGCAACTAGCAACAAGCAACAATGGAGGAAGATGAAAGAGGAAGATGAAGGTGGAAGATGAAATTATGAATGAAAGAGGAAGATGAGATAATAACTTCTGAAATTCTAAAAGAAGATGAAAAGAGTGAAGTGAGAGATTTGAAAACACAACTGCAACATATTAGAAAGTGATTGCATTTTTAAAAAAATAATCAAAGAAGGTGAATGTTGGAGGGAAATCCCGCGCGCGTATAGCATTTGGGCCGGCCCAAGACTGGTCTTATTCTAAGACGGTCTTACACAAGTTTTTGTGTAGGAATTAAGCTGTAATGAATTGGGCTTGAGATTTATTCTATTTTAAACGTTGGGTCCATCTCTACTGTTCATGAGATGTTTGGGTTTTGTTTGATGATCCTGATAAAATTAAGCCATTTACATGGGCTTTGCAGTTGTGCTGTGCAAGATGAGCACTTGAAAATCAATTGGTGTCGTAAATATTGCACTTATACATTCATTGTTGCAATTTGTGATATTTTTTGTGAAAAAAGCGGTACACATGCGACCACTTACAGGCTTGTAAATTTAGCGAGAAAAAAAAGTGAAATAATTCAATTTTATGTAAAATAATTTTTAGATCATTTTAAAATTTAAAATGTGAATTTTAGACCATAGAATATAATTTTAAGTTTTCGAATGGACAACTATAACCTTTTGGAGTAGATAGTTCAGGTCTTCGAGTTGTCATTTTATCCATTGTGTGAATGAGAATTAAGGCTTAAAATAAGCACTTTAACCTTGATGTAGAGATTTTAAGCCTTGAAATTGACATTTTATCAATTGGAGTGGATATATAAAAAACAAAGTTAATTTAGATTTTGAAGGAGTATGCTTAAGACTTAAAGTAGGGATTTTAGAGTTGAAATGGACATTTAAGTCTTGGAATAGGTTCTTTAAGGGTTGGAATGGATAGTTAAACATAATATTAAGCCTTTGGAGAAGAAAGATTAAAACTTAAAGAAAGGATTTATAAGTATTGAAATTGATATTTTATGTTTCGAAATGAATGTACCAAAGGCTTAATAGTATTTTAAGTATAAGAGTTGGTAAAATATTCGGTTTTGAAAACGGAATAGCAGATAATCCAGATCAGATATTTCAATCGGGTTTTTATGTACACTCCTAGTTGCAATAGTGAACACGAATACAAATGCAAGCCGTGTGTCTAATGGGCTGGTCCAACAAGGCTTCTATCAATTTGTGTAGTTTGATTTACACAGATTCTTGTGAGAGACGGTATCTTTGAGAGATCAACTCTAATTGGGGTGGCCCATAAAAGAAAAAATATAGAATAAGAATAAGAATTAAACTCTAATGGACTGGGCCTGAGAAACGTCTCTCAAAAAGACGGTATCTCAAGAGACTTGCTGATTGATTTTATTTACAGCTAGTCTCCTGAGAGACCGTCTCTTAAGCCCACTACAAATAAATGGTTAAATGGCGACGAGAGCTTTCAACGCCTTTTGGAAGCTATTTGGTCAAAAAGTGGAATTAGCGACGACTTGGCGACGAAACCAAGTTCGACGCTAAATCATTGGACGCTAAATAAAACTTCGACGCCATTTGGACGCCAATTGTGGTCAAACCTACAGCTTCCACTTAGCTTCCAATAGGCGTCCAAACCAAGTTCGACGCTAATGTATTATATATATATAATATATTTTTATATTTATATTTTATATCTAATATTTATATATTTTAAAATAATTGGTAGGAAAACTAAACAACTAAACAATTAAACAAATTGAACAAATAGATAAATATACTATCTTAAAATTAACATAAATATAAAAGTACGTACATAAATAAGTCTATTGATTGGGAGGTTGGGAGACACATTGATACAAATTATTTTGGCTAAGAAGATTTTGGTAAGATTCTCGCTTCGCAACTACTTGATTGGACAACGTTGGTGAATCTCGAACGCTGGTCGTGTTCATAAACCGATTTTGGAAAGCTTCCTCTAATCGATCGTTGAACACCTTTTGTCGCTCCTCCAATTCTTTAAATTTTTCTTCAATTATAGCCAAAAATCCGGTTGAGAAGTGGGAGTACAAGCGCTCTTTCGGATACATAATTTGAGAGGCAGACCCTAACCCAAACACTATCTTGCTGTTTTTCTTTTTACCTTGATCAACATTATTCACTGCGTCCAACCACATTTGATTTGTCTCCGGTTGGATGCTCTTCTTGTAAAGCGATATTATACTTGATAAATTAAAAACTCAATAAGAATTATAAAGTTATTAATTAAAAACAAAAATATAATAAATTACAAGTATGCAAAAGTATTACATAACTTTTTCCGCTTTTTTATTTGTCCACTGGGAACAATTAGGATTCGTCCGAACAACCCATGAGTTTTGTAAACACTTCATAAGGTGTGGGTTTTTGACCCATGGAATTTTCCTGAAAAAAACAAAAATAAGTTAATATTTACCAATAAATAAGTTTAAATTCAATATAATGATAAATATTTACCATATCCCGCATAGTTTTTGCATGCGGTACTGAGCCACCGATATGGGTGGCTTCAGCCTTGTCTTTTCCTCCACGTCTATTTCATGGAGTTTGAGTGAAATAGCCTTGTTTTCGGAAGTTCCAAATTATCTTCCATTGTTCCCAAGTATCCGGACTAACTAAATCGCTTCCAACCGGCTTACTCTTTGAGGCCTTTGTAAGCATATCGAATATCGCTTTGAGGCTTTTTTCCCACCTTTCTAACTTTACGATCAACGCTTGAGTCCCACTTATATTCTTTCTAAACACATAAATATTTTATTAGATAATTTTTTATAATTACATTATTCAAAAAATATGAAAACATTGAATTATGTTTTTATTTTACCTTAAACTCATCGAAATAAAAATCCTTGGTGGCTTTAGTGACACCCTTCCAACTAGTACCTTCCACATCTGTCATGCAAGTGAAAGGTACTTGTAATCTTGTTAAACTAAGCTTCCTACCACCGTATCAAAGCTTATAATAATAAAAAATTAATCCATAGTAAAATTTTCAATAATAAAAAAAATCTGATATTAATAATAAGATTATGAAATATTTACTCGTTGATGTTCGTGTCCCTAGGCGATCGGACGAGGATCATTACTAGTAACACGCTTCTACATTGTTAATGAACCGAACCCTTGAGAAGTACCTTGAGTATTTTGTGTACTCTCATTTATACTATTAGAGTTAGCTTGATTTCTGATTTGTTCATTATTTACCATAAAACCATCAACCCATTCATTGGAATTGTTCATGTTTTCTACACAAATATGAAACCCTAATTTTACACCATAAAATTTACAAAACATCATATGTTCTCCGAAAAATACGTTCTCCATGCAAATCACCGAAAAATCATAGATAAAACATACATAACAAATTAGAAAAAATATCCGAAAAATATCGATAAATATTAAAAAATCCGAAAAATATCATGAAAAAAAATATATAACAAATTCAAAAATAAAACAGATATTAATTTACATGAAACATTCAAAAATACACACACAACGTTAAAATACACATGAATAAAAACATTAAATTAAAAAAACAAACATAAACTACACCACAATTCAAACATATATCCGAAAATACTTAGAAAAAAAGAATAAAACACACAACAAACCCTAATTCGGAAATGAAACATTAAAAATAAAAAAAGAGTCATACACAAATTAATCATATGCATCATATTATCATGAATCATTAAATAACATAAAGAGAATTTTTAAAGAAAAACAATAAGTACTAACCTTTGATTAAGAAAAATCCGATTATACACTTGAAGAAGAAGAAAAGTAAACCAAGATGAAGATTAAAATGAGGATAAATTATTAATGCGCCATGTATTGGTAACACGCAAACATTTAATATACCAGCCAAAGTCAACAAAATTTCAGAAGAAGTACAAAAGGCGTCAGAATTTTGCATTAGCGTCCTCTTTTTTGGACGCTAAATGGTCGCCAAGTGCATGGGTAACACGCAAAATCTGATGCTGCAGGAGAATTTTCGAATGTCAGATTCGATTTGCGACCTTTTAGTTCTTGGCCCTTGTTTGGACTGATTGGTGCAATTTCATTAAAATTTCGAATTTTGAAGTTTTCCCTCTAATTTTTATTATTATTATTATTATTATTATTATTATTATTATTATTGTTATTATTATTATTATTTTTATTACTGTTATTATTATTATTCTTAATATTATTATTATTACTGTTATTATTATTTTTGTTTTTTTGAATTATTATTATTATTATTATTATTATTATTATTATTATTATAATTATTATTATTACTGTTATTATTAAAATAATTATTATTATTAATGTTGTTATTATTCTTATTATTATTATTATTTTTGTTAGTATTGGTATTGTTCTTAAACACACATGCATATATATATATATATAATAAATTAGATGAAAATATAATATAATTTTGTAAAACATTACAAAATATGATATAAATAATTATAGAACTAATTTAAGCTACTATTCATCACTAAAATAATCATCGTTCTCAGCTATTTCATCATCAGATTCTTCGTCTTCTGACAGTACAAGATCCACATCCACGTCTTCATCAGTTTCTGCATCGATATCGTCCACATGTGGTACAATTTCACCAGATGAATCAAGAAGCGGTGCATGGGAAACATCTTCTTCAATTGTAATATTTTCCCTATTCTCTTCTTGAAAAGCAACATCTTTTGAATCTTGTTGTGTTTCACTGTCAAATTTGTTTTGTTTAACTTTGCAAACTGCTCTCCAATCTTTCATATTTTGTCTTGTACTCGGATATGAAAGATAGTATACTTGAGATGCTTGACTGACCAATACAAATGGGTCATAAATACGATACGAACGACCATGATGTATGTCAACTAGTTTGTATCGCTTATGAATAACCAAAATAACATGTTTAATAAATTATTATTAATATTAAAATACTAATTATAATGATTTGAGAGTACACGCACCTATAGGATGCAATTCTGAACGTATACCAAGTTCTCGCAGATCGTGCCTTCCCTTGATGTGATCCTTTGTTTTATTTGGCACACACAGCAACGTGTTGAATATGTTATCAAAAACATTCTTCTCTATGTGCATAACGTCCAAATTATGCCGAATCATGTTTGTTTTCCAATATGGCAAATCCCAGAATATACTTCTCTTCTTCCATCCTGCAGAGTACTTACTAACTTGCTTATTATGATCTGGTGCATCTTCTTCATTGACTCTCAAAAATCCAAACTGGTCTAATTCATCAAGCAATTCATGCGCAGTCCGAATAATAGGTGGATCTTTGTTCTCAAGAACGCCCGATCTGAAATTTGTTCTATTTCTCCTATATGGATGGCTTCTATCTAAAAACCTTCTATGACAGTCAAACCAACACATTTTCTTGCTATGTGTAAGATAGAAGGCTTGTGAATCATCCATGCAGTAAGGGCAAGCATATCGCCCCGCAGTACTCCACCCAGACAGCATTGAATAAGCTGGAAAGTCATTGATTGTCCACATTAAAGCTGCTCGTAGTTGGAAATTCTCCTTTCGTGAGACATCATATGTATAAATCCCCTCCTCCCACAACATATTCAACTCTTGTATCAGCGGTTGAAGATATAAGTCAATGTTGTGCTTTGGATTACTGGGCCCGGGGACAATAACGGTAAGGAACATATAGGGCTTCTTCATGCACATCCATGGCGGAAGATTGTATGGTGTGACAATCACAGGCCACGACGAATACTGTTGACCCGAACTTCCAAAAGGGTTAAAACCATCAGTACACAAACCAAGTCGCACGTTTCGAGTCTCCAATGCAAAATCTGGATGTATGTTGTTGAATGTCAACCACGCTTCAGCATCTGACGGATGTATCATCTCTCCATCTTCAGTGCGGTGCTCTGCGTGCCACCTCATATGCCTAGCTGTTGCCTCTGAAGCATACAATCTTTGTAATCTGGGGCCCAGAGGAAAATAATGATATTGTTTTCGCGAAACCTTATTTCCCTTACTGTTTCTTCTCCATCTAGAAGTTTCACAAGCATGACAGTAAGTTGCATTCGCATTATTCCCCCAATATATCATACACCCGTTTGGACAACAATCAATCTTTTCCACGGGTAATCCAAGGGCAGCTATTTGTTTTTTGGTGTCATAGAAGTTGTTTACCATCGTATTCTCATCTGGTATCACTTCGTTCACAATAGCACAAAACTCGTCGTAACACCTCTCAGAGAGACGATGGTCTGTCTTTAGGGTTGTAAGTCGAGCAATAATAGACATCTTGGTGTGAGTTTTACAACCTTCAAATAGAGGACTATTTACAGCATTTAACATTTCAAAGAATTGTCTACACTGAGGGTTTGGATATTCGTCAACGTGTACCGGTGGTTCATTATGTACCGGTACTACATCAAACTGGGGGGGGAGAAACTGATGGTAATTGTCTGGAAATATACTAGCTACTGCATCATACACCATCTGTGAGTAAGGATTTTGGTTATTTGACGATTGCTCTTCTACTACCGCTACAACATTATTTGATGTTGTTCCTACTCGTGTGTTTTGATGATATTCCCACTCATAGTAATTTTCAACGAACCCCTTTCTCATCAAATGTTCTCTTATCTCGTTTGGTTCCTTATAACAACAATTCTTACATTTTTTACAAGGACATCTAAATTGAGAACTCATGCTATTTTCACGGGCAAAATCTAAAAACTCTTCCAACCCTCTCATAAATCTTAAACTAAACTTTCCATTTTTTCGCCGGTTATACATCCAACTTCTTTCCTCCCTAACATTCATTTTTAACACCTATACATAATATAATAATATAATTATTCAATTTATTTATTAAAGTAAATTAATGACAATAAATATATATAAAACAATTCATTAAAATAAAAATATATATAATAACAATAACATTATTTTTATATGAACTATTCAAGCAAACTAATAATAATGAAAATAAAATATATACAAAATAATATTAAAGCAAATTAAATTTTATAAACATTAAAACAAATAAAAAAGCAAATTAATGAAAATAAAAATAAATAAAATAAATCATTAAAACATAAAAACAAATTACTAACCTCTTAAAGCTTTCCTTTCTTAATACTTAATACTTTCAATTGTTTCTCAAATATAAAATAACAGCTAAACGCCTTGTTTATTTATACAAATATCTGGACAACATGGCTACCATAAACCCTCTGCCAATTTCAAATTCAAAATCAAAATATCAACGGACTGAAATGGCGCCCACTTAGCTACCACAAGAAGAGGTGCCAACAATAAAAAACAAAGCATTGGCGCCCAAATAGCGTCCACATTTTTCAGCCAACTGGATGCATGAAATCAGCGTCCATTTAGCTACCAAATTTCTCGTCCCCATTTACCAAGCATTAAAAAGCTTGACTGTTTACATGTTGGCGTCCACATGGCGTCCAACTTGTCTCGTCGCTATTTCCTTTTCTCAGATGGCGTCCATCTTGCGTCCACATAGCCGTCGCCACTCGCGTCCAAATGATTTGGACGCTATTTCCCGACGCTAATCCAACAGTTTTTTGTAGTGGCCTGTTCCATCAAAGCTTATTTTCTACTCTTACTTCATATTTTTTTATGGGCCAATCCAATAAGAGATGGTATCTCAAAGAGACCGTCTTCACAATAATTTGTTTTTTATTTATTGGTTATAGTTTTCTGATTTCTCCGATAAAATATTCTCCATTATAAAGTAGATACTAATTGGCTCACTTAAACTCAAAATTTATAAAAATATCTTAAATCTAAAAGTGATCAATTCTGATATTAAAGTGATTAATTTTTACGTACAAGTTTATAACATTAAATGGATTAATTATAATATTTTTTAAAATCTTCAATTAAATTGATTAATTATTGTAAAAAATTATAAACTGATTGAGCTATGTCTTATGATAAGACCACCTATCGCAAGATTTGTTGTTTTAGATTTCATAAATTTGAGCCGGTTAGGATAGGGATGACAAATGTTAAATTTATGAATTTCATATCATATTCATTTTAGTTGGGATTTATTATGAGTTTAAATATTGGCGGATAATGAGTAAATATGTGTATCAATAATTTTAGTCATAAAAAAAAACATAGAAAGCAATTAGTATTATACCTCAAATTGTATTGTTCTTATTTAAACATATTAAACATTGTCACGTCTCTCTTTCTAATTTTTATAAGTCTCATCAAATAAAGAAATATGTTGGGGTTGGAAATCATAATTTCATTTAAAAATTTATAATTCCCTTTCCCTTTAATTTAGAATTTGACAAATAAAAAATTTAATTTAATTTCACCCTTGAGAAAATAGTTAAATTTGAGAATAAATATCTAAACTTTTTCATTATAAATTGTTTGCTTATGATTTTATTTGATTAAAATCTAGGAGTATAATTTAAAATAAACAGCTAGTCTCCTGAGAGACCGTCTCTTTGAGAGACTTCTCTCAGACCCAGTCCATCAAAGCTTATTTTCTACTTTTACTTCACATTTTTTTATGGGCCAACGTAATAAGAGATGGTCTCTCAAAGAGACCGTCTCTCACAAGAATTTGTGTAAAATAAATTATTTGTATCCAAGCATAACCTTTATCTAAATTTTCCTTAATATAATTCACCTTCTTGGGTAATGTTTAGTTCATCTTTTTTTTTTTTTTTAAATAATTAGTAAAAATAAATTTCAATCAATTACATTCAATAAAAATCAGTTGCAATATACGAGATTTATTTCCTAAAATTGCGACCCGGTTCCGACCTGGTTTAAACTGGGTACCCGGAAATCGGATACCGGTTTAAACCGAGTTGGAAAGCGGATACTAGGTTTTGTTTATTTACTAAAACATGTGTTTTTTTTTCTTATTTCTTTTAACATTTTTTTATATACTATAATTCAAATAATAGATCTTTACAAATATTTAACTTAATTAGTGATAAAATGGTGTTGAAGGATGAATAAAAATAGTGATGAAGGGAAGAGGTGGGGAGCAGGCGCTGAAGAGGAAGAGAGTGAGAGTGAGAGTGAGGTGAGTTGGGGAGGAGTTTTTTTTTTTTGAGAATTTTTTATTTTTTTAATTTTTTTTAGGTTAAAAAAAATCTTTTGCTTTAAAATTTTTTAAGAGTCATAATTTTTAGGTTATAATTTTTTGCTGCTGCCAGCCTGCCACCTGTCTAGGAAAGTGGGAATATCACGCATAATTTTTTTTTTTAAAAAAAATAAAAACCAGATACCGGGTACCCGGTTTCACCAAAATTGATATTTGGATCCGACCCGAATACCCGGTTTTGCTTAATCGGGTACCCGGTCTGAAATGCCCGGTTTTGCTAAATCGGGTTAATTACCCGGTTTTTTCAAATCGGATACCGAATATTCCGTGTCGGGTTGTATTTTGAACACCCCTATAGACAAACTATGGTTAAGGTCTGGGGAGGGAAGATAGACAACAACTCATACCCATACAGGAAAGAGTGGTCAGAGAGTCCCCCAGCTGTAAAGGGTCTTCAAAGAGATATCCGAAAGCCTGCTACTTACATCCACATTAGCCATTTATAGTAATCACCTAACTAAAGATACACAACAAATAGAATAAATTAGTTATAATTAGTAAAAATCAAATTTAATCACTAGCACAACATATAGTTGATAACTAAAAATCTGTTATAATCAATAAAAATAAATTTCAATCAATAAAAATCAGTTTTAATCAATAAAAATAATTATAATTAGTAAAAATTAAATTTTAATCAGTAAAAATAAAATTCTTTTAGTTGAATCAATAAAAATGAATTGAATTAAACACAACCTTAGCATTTCATTAAATTTTCAAACACAAATTCTTATTTGAGACTGTCTTTTGTAAAGACGGCTCTCAAAAGCTCAGTCTAATTATAATTATATATTGTTACAACTCTAAATATAGATTTGAGCTTGACTTTTGAAAGTCGTTTTTACAAAAAACGGTGTCTGAAGAAAGGATCTGATTTTCAAATAGTTAGGGAAGGAGCAAAGTGGGTTAGGAATGAGGAAGTAGGACGGAAGGTACAAGGACATTATTTACATACCAACCGTAAATGAATATTGAATAGTGCTCCATTATTGAAATGGAGTTGACACTTGATTCCTCCCGTATACCCCCAAGCTCAAAAAGCCATTCGTAATAAAGAAAAGCATCACAACTTTACCAAAACAACTTTTTTTTAAAGACAATTTTAGCTTATTTAAATATTATATATGATTGGATGATCAAATTATCAAATTAGTTTAAATATAAGTGTTTGATAGATTGTTTGTTTGAAATAATATATTATGAATAAATCAACTAATTCATAACAAACTACTTTTACGAAATGTGTTCAAAATAAATTACTCAAATTAGTTGATAAATTTAACTGGTTAAATTATTTATTTAATTCAATAAGCGCTCAAACACAATAATTTTCATCTGTTCATCATCATCATCATCGTACTTAATGTCTCGTTCAAAATTAAAGTCCGGGTGAGAAAAGATGACGGATAATCTATAGTCGTATTCCCTTCACAAAAAGAAGTATAAGAAAGCGATCGGTTTTATCCATCGGTTAACATTAATTATAAATCAAGTGATAAAATCAGTTAATATTAAAAGCAAGGACAAGCATCAGATTCGTCACCTTTGGCTTTATCAATGCATATATTCTGGACAAATGAAGCACTATACACAAAAAATATACTTGTATAAGCTACTTTTTCTCTTCATTACATAAAAGACGTAATTTTCTTTCTTGATGCAAGTCAATTAACGGCATAAAACTATTGCTCCTTTTCTTTATTGTTCACATCTTTTTTAATTGTTGTTTATATTTGATTAAATGTCTCATTAATTGTCAAGAAACCTATTGCCAACAGTTTAAGCTGATGGTTGAGGCCTCAAAATATATTATATACTCCAACACGTCTCCTCACACCAGAGCCAATTGTGCTAAAAGTGTAGATGCGCACATGCACTGAATTAAAACCTTATTAAGATGATGGTTGGGGCCTCAAGATATGTTATATATTCTAACATAATTATGGTTTGATATAAATTTTCAAATGAGACGATCTTACAGTGAGTCCATCTTTGATGGGCGAACCCATATGTACGCAAAGTGATCACTTATACTTTTAAAGTGAGTGATCAATTATAATCTTAAATAAACACTTACTACTTTAAAATGATCCATTAGAGAAATGAGTTAATATACCGTTTGTAATACTTTCAGTACATTGCAATTTATGGATAGGCAATTACTTCCTCCGTTCCATTATACTTGTTACATTTTACTTTTACGCATTTAAATGCGTTATTTTGTTTATTTATATGTTGAATCATACAAATCTAAAAATTATAAAAAGTTAATATTATGAAAATATGCGATTAGACGATTCAAACAAGATCTCACTTGACTATATTTTTTCTTACACATTAGCCGCAATATAATAAATAAGCTTGAATGATGAATAGTGCACAAAATCAAAATATAGCAAGTATTTCAGAACGGAGGAAGAAAATATTATTATAAGTTACATTATAACTAATATTTTTTCTTTTTGTTACAGCTCATCCAAAATTTGTAGGTTATGTTACTGGAAATTAATGTGCCGATGAAAACAAAAAAATAATAGCAATCTTTTTACAAAAGGCATGCTAAATTGCTAACAACAAAAAAGTGTGACAATCTCTTAAAAGAGTAAGATGAGTAATTCCTCCGTTCCGAAATACTTGCTACATTTTGTTTTTTGAGCACTATTCATCGTTTAAGCTTATTTTATATATTACGGCTAATATGTAAGTAATAATATAGTCAAGTGTGATCTTGTTCGAATCGTCTAATCGCATACTTTTATAATATAAACTTTTTATTATAATTTTTAAATGTGTATAATTCGACATATAAATAAATAAAATAGTACATTGAATTGCTTAAAAAAGTTAATGTTGAAATATTATGAAAAAGAGAAAGTATTACATAGTAGTGTGATGACATTTACAGCACAAGGACAGCATATGGTCGAAGAACAACCAAAAATAAAATAAATTTAAAACTTTTCCCAAGGTCACAACTCACAAATAACCAAATGTGGTGTAATATTCTTTAATAAAGCTAATTAAAAATAAGATTTCAACTTTGATAGGTCTGGTATTAGCAGACAGATTCTTTCTTATAAATAGTTCAACTCATTTTTCTAGACTAATGCTTCCCCAATGAATAAGCATCTTTATTTTTTCCTAGAATTGGACCAAATGATAATCTATTTATTCACTTCATAAGTTTATAAAATCCATAAATGATAATCTATTTATTCAATCTATAAGTTTATTCAATCCATAAATGATAATCTATTTATTCAATCCATAAATTAAACTATTAGTCCATCAAGTTAATTGAACCAACTAATAATATAATTAATATCTAAATATTTACCACCAAACTAAATTTAACATGACGATTCATGCATAATGAACCGTTATTATTTATTCCTAACAAAATACACAAATTATAGAAGAACAGGTTACATTTAAGCAAGTTATCCCAAAACTTAAGGCTTAGACAACATATAATATTATGTTGGAGCCTTGGAGAATGAAACTTCTAATATGTACAACATCATTTAAATTAAACATGTTAAGTATGGAAACTAAAAAGTGTTTATTTCTAATAATATGTGCAACATTAAAGATGGAAAAGAGAATGAAGCTATGTTGTATATGTACGAGAGCTTTAATCCTCAACTTAAATTTTTAGTTTGTTATTATATATTTTACGATATAGCATTGGGCTTAAATTAATGATGCCTAGCGATTAAATTTAAGAGTATATATATATATATACTCTTAACATAAAGTGTACATAAAGCATGAGATATACACACTCCATAAGCCAATGAGATGTCATCCTAAAATTATATGACAATGGGAGGAAAGACTCAAATAAATATTAATTGTTAACATCATATTTTAATTTGTTGCTGTAGAATAAGTCATTCAACATATTTTTCCTCAAATAGGGAAATTCCTTCCACGTGGTAACCCTAGAGGTTTTGGATTTTCCACGTGCCAACCCAAACTCTTAACAAATCCATGCGGTAACCCTGAGGTTTACCAAATTGTTCCACCGTGACCTTTTTGCACATAAAACATTAGTAAACGTTAATTTCAAAGCTTTAACGTTGTTGTACACCTATTTATGCGACTCGCCATTTCAAATGTCATTACTTTCAACTTTTTTCCCCCAAAACAAAATCTCTAACTCTACCATCTTTGTATTTGGGGGAAAAATATGATTTGGATTAAAGATGGTAGAGTTAGAGTTTATGTTTTGGGAGAAAAGGTTGAAATTAATGACACTTGAAATAGTGAACCGCATAAATAGGAGTACAGCAGACTTAAAGTTTCGAAATTAACATTTGTCATCGTTTTATGTGCAAAAAGGTTACGGTGGAACAATTTAATAAACCTGAAGGTTACCGTATATATTTTTAAAAAGTTTTTGCTACCACGTAGAAAACTCAAAATCTCAGTGTTACTATGTAGAATTTCCCCCTCAAATAATTTCAATAAAAGCTTTTCATCATGGGTATATATATATATATATATATATATATATATATATATATATATATATATATATATATATATATATATATATATATATATATATATATATATATATATATATATATATATATATATATATATATATATATATATATATATATATATATATATATATATATATATATATATATATATATATATAGTATATTCTATAATCAAAATAAAACAATGCATTGAAGAAGAAATAACACGGAAATAGACATAAAGGATTAATTAGGTCGATTTTAATGGGAGAATAATTTATGCTAATTTAAACAAATTTGGTCAGGTACCATTAATTGCTACTGAAAAAGGTCATAGGAATTACTCCATATCTAATTTATTGAGTTGTAATATATTGGATCATAAATATGGTTATTGATTTTACACACGAATTAATTAATTTCAAGGCATATTTATTAAGACATTGTAGTAAATTTCATGATAAATTAAGCTAAATTCAAATTAATTGCATACCATGCATTAAAATTTTGATTGAAGTTCAATATTTTATTCACAGGTCTTCTGTTGAGAGATCGTCTATAGTATAGACGTTTTTCAAAAGCCCAGCTCATATCTCCCTTTCAACTTACAAAACTACCAATTAGTTTTTTTTAATTTATAAAAATTGGGTCAGCCTCAAAATTTGAAACGTCTATTGTATAGACGGTCTCAAGTAAGAATTTGTGTTTTATTTATTTAGAATTTGGTCATGGTTATTAAAAACTAAATATATTAAGCTTGATCAAATTGTGCGAGGTGTATGGTTAGTATATAACCATGATTTGGCAGATTAATCAATAACACCAAATACACCAAGGGAATCACATGTAGACCTTGTTTTGCACATTAATTGATGACATCAATTAGCTTTTCCAATTTCCTTTTGCCTATTGACTTTTTTTAAAATGATTAAAATATATTCTCTTCGTTCTTTAATGTTCTTTATAGTTAAAATATTTCACCTTAAGGAAAAAGAAATTTGATTAATATTTAAACACATATTTAGAAGATAATATATATTTATGTGAGATTTCATTAGATTTGTCTTAATGTATACTTTTTTATTATGTATCATTGTAAGTGTTTATTATTTGTAAGAGATATTAAGATTTAAAATTTGCTTTGAAAACTCAGCAAAAGTAAACAAGAAAAACAAGAAAAACAAAGGGAGTATATTTTAGTTTTCATCACATTATTAATTCATATGTTTAAATCATATGGTGCAAATTGATGAAATCAAAGGTAGTATAAACTAACGTCGATTAATATTTGAGTTCCCTTAATTTATGAGGCTCTATACAATCACCTTGTATATGCCCAGAACCACAAGAACTTATAAATCTTTAAGGCGTTTGTGTGTCTCAAACTATTTAGTTTTTATTGGTTGATAGAAAAAAGTAAATTTCCACGAGAAATATTAATTTTTAAGAAATTATTTATTTTACTAAATATCTTAGAAATGTTTTATTAATTCGTTGAATATTGAAAGTTTTAATTGGAACAAAATCTTATTTACAAAAATGATGCAAAAACTTATCAAATAAATTCATTAACCAGCCAATACCTTATATCTCTCAACTGATAGTCATATATTCTTCATGCTTTCAATTAATAATGTAAAAAATTATATCAAAGTAAAAAGAAAATTAAACAAAATTATAACAATCTCTTAAAATGCTAGAAAGCATAAAATCCAAGAACACATTGAAACGTTTTGAAATACTCGCTACATTTCTATTATTGATTCTATTCATTATTTAAGTTTATTTTATATATTGTGGCTAATGTGTAAGAAAAAATATAGTCAAGTGAGATCTTGTTTGAATTGTCTAATCGCCTAACTTTTTATTATTTTTAGACGTGTATAATTTAATATATAAATAATCAAAATAATACATTAAATTGCGTAAAAAGTAAATATTGGAAGTATAACGAAACTCGGGAATTATGGTGCTATTTGTGAATTCACCTTTTTAGTTTTTAGTTTATTTTTATTTCAGTTTCCCATGAAGTTTTCTCGTCATGGTTTTACACGTCGGTTATGCATTAATCTGACACGTGTCAGATTCTGAGTGGAAATGCACGTGAACATTCATAACAGCTGTCAGTAATGTTAAAAAGGTTGACTTGTTTAACACTGTCACACTGTCAGTAAAAGCCATTTAAAGTTGTTTTATTTATTTTGTATTCGTTGATTGTTTAATTTTCCTTTTTGTCAACTCTAAGTAAGTTTTTAGAGCATCATTATATAGTAAACAAATTATTAGATACGAAAAAGCAGTATAAATATTCATATTGCAATGAAAAAAATATGTAGATTAGATGAAAAATAAAAAAAATTAAAGTTTATTGATGATATTTGGAGGTTAATTGTGAAATCGTTGTCAACATAAAAATATGTAATAAAATAAAAGTAACACTTTTTAAAACATATCTATAAAATAATATGGACAGATTAAGTAATCGTATCTGAATAGATCTGAACCGCATTGAACTGTTCAACTGGTTAATTCAAAAAGGCTGAATTGAGCTGATAAACCGAGTCGAACTAGAATTAAAACATTAAACCGAATCGGTTTTAACTATTAAACCAAACCGAAATAATGCTCCTTCCAATGGCTCTTTTTATTTGCATTTTCCCTCTCAAATTTCTCTATAAATATCCACTAAAAATGGCACACTTTTTAAGAAAAACTTAACAAAACAATTTTCAAACATATATAGTACCCAAAACATCATGAAAATCCTAATATATATATATATATATATATATATATAGAGCAACAAACTTGAAAACATTTAAAATGATCAGGATAAACACTACTTATGCACATAACAATTAAAGTAAGTATATATAAAAATATCCGAAGTTACTTTCTTCCCATCCTTAACCTATTATATATTCTACTATGCTTTTCAATGGAAGTGATCTAGAACCAACTCGAACCAAAAAAAGAACCGATCGTACCAGCACAGGTTCACATTCTGTGGTCGAACTGACCAAACTAGTCATGAGCGATTTTATTCGAATTGATAGCCAATTCAAAATCTCTAATCTATATTAGCATGACACAAATAAAGTTTTCAAGCAATAGCATCTAAAATATAAAAGTATTCCGATTAATGATAATGGGTCTGATCAAATACGAAATAGTTTTATATGAATTCGGTCCATACTATTTTGATGTTCATCAATCATAAGATATACTTCCTCCGTTCCATAATACTTGCTACATTTCACTTTTTTACGCAATCCAATGCACAATTTTGATCATTAATATCTTAAACTACAATTATCTAAAAATTATAAAAATTTAATATTATAAAAGTATGCAATTAGACGATTCAAACAAGATCCCACTTGACTATATTTTTACTTACACATTAGTCGCAATATGCAAAATAAGCTTGAACGATGAATAGTGCACAAAATCGAAATGTAGCAAGTATTTCGGAACGGAAGAAGTAATAAAAAGATAAGTAATTTCATGACAAGTACAATGAACTACAATCATTGAAAATTTAATTGTTATCATTAAGCTAATAAACACTAAAATATTACTCCCTTCAATTTCCTATATTTGTCCACTTATCTTTTTGGGTAAATTCACCTTATTTGTCCAATTTTCTTTTTTTTTACCTAAATGCCTTATGTTCACACAAGTAAAAACCAAAAATACCCCCACTTACACTAGTTAAAATACTCCAATTTCTACCTTAACAATCATCATACAATCTAATAATCATACAATCTAATAATTTTGATGTAAATTAACAAATAGTAATTTAACATAATGTTGCCATGTGTATTTTTTTATTGGCTGAATACTTATTAGTAGAGATTTTGCATCGTTTGTAATTTATTGCACAATATAGTTCACAGATTGAAGGATGATTGACTATGATTTTTGCAATAAAAAATTTGCACTTTTAAAATTTTATTGCCATTTGTATTTCTTTTTTTACTGATTGAGACAAATTTTTCTTAATTGTTTCGTTGATTGATATTTACTTGCATCAGACAAATTTGTATAAATTGATTGATAATTGGTAAACACTTGCATTAATTAAAATCATTTTATCATATACTAATTAACATAACAAATCACAAAATAATTAGCATAGAATCTTCAAAATAATTATAAATAAAATAAACTACAATATAATTTGCATGAAGTCTTAATAGAATAATATTATTAGCATTTTAAAACACAAAAGCTTTGATATCTTAAACAAAATTTTATATTTGTAGCATAATTAAAATTTTATTTTTGTAGTATATTACTTTTTAAATTAAAAATTTAAACGTAAGAGGTTAATATATATTTTTCCGTTGTTTTAAAAATCTAATTTTTTATACATGTTTACACTATAAAATCCGTACATTGCACGAGGTTTTATACTAGTTATTATAATTACTTAAAATACTCCAACTATCCAATTTTAAGTGGTCCCTATCATATTCTTAATATCCGTGGCCAGAGAAATTGAACAAATACAGTGAATTGGAGGGAGTATAAACCAAGTCCACACCATACTTTTATCCAAAATCATGGGAGGTTCTCAGCATATTCAACAGTTTTGACCGCATATGGTCCCGAAAAATTAATGACCTTAATATTAAATTACGTAGTATATATTTAGTGTCTAAAGCTACAAAATTATTAGAAAAAGATCATAATTTTTAAAATTGTACAACAAACTATTAAAAAAATTTAATTTTTGCTCCGCGCGTGCGCAAAACATTTGGGTCATTACTCATTAGCTTGTTTGTTCGAGGGTTGTAAACTTGTAGTTGAACATGTGAGTGTGATTTATACTTGGATATTGCATGTATTTAAATGCATCATGTCTCCTTTCTACTTCCAACATCCTTCATTTTCCTCTACACAACACAACTCATTATTATTCTCTTTTCTCCTTAAAATTTAAGCAACAAACTCTCATTTCTTTCATCTCTCCAATTCCCCTTATCATCTCTCTAAAAACCGATCGCGCGCGCACGCACACGCACACATATAGACACACAATCGATAATAAAAAGAAACAGCATGAAGCATAGATTTCTGTCATGTTATCTCATTGTTTTCTTCCTTTGTGTTGTAGCATTTTCAACTACAAATGCCCGTGTAATCCCCCAACAAGGTTCATTACCATTTTTCGAAAATAAAGACTCCATTGATGTAAGCTTCTCTTAATTTTTATTTTATCTTTCATATGATTTTTTATGGGTTATAAATGATAATCCCTCTGTTTTTTTAATGTTTTTTTATTCATTTAAAATACATAGGAATTGATAGTAAGAGTAGTAATGAAGGAAATTATTTTATTAATAGTAATTACTAATGAAAATAACAATGATTATGGTTGATTAAATCATGAAACAAGTAAATTAATGAATTTGGCAAGGGAAAAGAGGGGTTATAATTAAGAGTAAAGTAGATATGTGATGTCTTTTACCTTGGAATTTTTGACTTTTGGTTTGTTGATGATTGTCAAATAGTCAAAAAAAAAAAAAAAGCGTATAGTAAATGGTTTTTAAGTAGGTTGACGGCCGGTTTTTAAGCTAAAATTTAAAAAAACTCCAATTAGCTTGTTTTGTTAGCTTTTGGCTTATTGACCTACGTTTTTCCTGAAAAACGCAGTCAATATCTAATACTTAAATTTATCAGATATCTACATAACAACTGACTTTTTAAGCTAGCTTAAAAAACTTACATAGCAACCAAAATTTCTATCTGGTCCAACCAACTAAAATGACCAACAATCAATAGTCAATTGTGAAACGCCCTAAAATATATTATACAAATAAAGTTATTTTGTCAAAGAAATATTTTTAAAAAATATATAAGATCTTTAAAAAGTTACATTTAGAAAAAATAAGTTGAATGTATAAGAATGGAGGATTATTAAATACATTTCTTCAGCATAATATATATCAATTATGAAATTTATATAAAATTATGTGTTATTCAATGGTATCTAGGTTCTTGTTCAATTAATTTTTTTTGCTTATTTCTATTCCATTTCAAAAAATTGATACTTCATCTCATCTGTCTTAAATCTATATTAAAACCAATTGATTCATATGAATAAAAAATGGAACATCCATGTCTTTGAAATGGAGTCCATACTCATAATCATTAATTAAGTATTCTCGTATAAATTAAAGTCGGAGTTCAATAGAAAACGTAACAAACAGACCACACTAGTACCCCTGACACTAACAAGAGATACCTGCAATCACAACACAAGCTGGACTAGGCAGAACCATTAAAATTTGTTGAAGTGCCCATGTGTTACCCACATGTGAGTGTCCCACATCGGAGAAAGAAAAGAGTATGCATCACTTCATAAATTCAAACAGTAACTCCTATTATCAGTCTATCACCAATTGGTTTTAGTAGTAAGTATTCTTTGGGTTTATGAGTGAATTACAATTAAGTAAATAAATGAAGCAAATAAATTTTAATGCAAATTAAAAAATTTTGATGCATATTTTTGTTGTATGAATTATAGGAGCTGATGGGAATTGAGATCTGTAAGAATGGAGATGAAGAATGCCTGAAGAGAAGAATAGTTTCAGAAGTTCACTTGGATTACATATATACCCAGCATCAAAACCCATAATCATATTTAATTAATAACATAATTTCATTGAAGGAGTGTAATATCTGATTAATACTATAAAAATTTTGCTATTAATTGCTAAATATCCCACTATTTTAATTTAATAGCTATATTTAATTTTTAAATTTCTGTGTTAAAAATAGATTTGGCAAAATAAATGGGACTAACAATAGAATAGATTAGTTTGAGGAAATATTTGACCTCACTCTGTAATATATATGTATGCAAAAAGGTTTGAAAGAGTTTGCCTTTTCTTGTTAGATGAGAATGAGCATTGAGCTAGCTTGAAGGAATTTTCTGTTTTTTTGGCTTATATTTTGGGAGTTGATGTATTATAGCATCTATCTATTATTATCTATTATTATAAATTAATAATTTATGTGCATCCTTTGTATTCTGAAATCATGTGTGTACTGCATATATTCTATTGGATTTTGATATGGGGCCGGGGTAAATTCAAGGAAGCTAAAGGCAGTATTAATAAATAAAATAGTGAATAAAAACATCAAAATGATGAATTAAATATTGAAAGCATAAAAATAATTTGACAAAATAAACTAAATAAACCAAATTGGAGACAGTTTGATACAAGATTATTAGATGTCCACAGTCAGAATTCATCATTCAAATTACAGGATATTTTTTAACATATGAAGAAAGAGAATGAATTGTGTTGATGAAATTAAGTTAGAATTAAAAAGTGTGGATGAGATTAAAAGAAAGTCAAGGTTCATCGTCCAAAAATAAAAACAATGCAAATTAATGGAAAATAATACAAATTTAATAGGACGAAGGGAGTAGTCTATGTTGAAGTGCCCATGTGTTACCCATATGTGAGTTGTCTCACATTGAAGGCATCACTTTATAAACTCAAGGAGTAACTCCTACTATCACCAATTGGTTTTAGTAATGAACCTTCTTTGGATTTATGAGTATACTACTTCTTTTCCCCTTGTTTGAGTTGTCCAGACACATTTTCTAAATTCTATCAGTCTATAAAGCAAGTGCTGAACTGTATTTAATAGTAGTAAGAAACATAAAGAATGGTGTATGAAAGAAAAGAAAATAGGAGTAATTGTAATTAAAATTATAGGCATGCAGAATAGAGAGCATTACAAGATGGTAGTTGCAACTTTAAAAGAAGCTGTTAATGAAGTCAACTAGAACAACAGTTGGGAAGTTATGTCAACTCAATTTAATGATAAGAACAAGAAGCAGTAATCAGAGATTGACCTCGTTACTCCCTATGTTTCAAGAAACTACTTCCTGGGTGTTGGGATGATTTATCACACATTGACAAAATAAAAATAGTGTGAACACTTTATAAATTATTGGAATCTCTTTTCCCATTGCCATGTGATTTTGAGAATTGAGATGATGTATATCTCCTTGGCATATAAAATATTTAAATCTTATATTTTTCCGTTAACATACGGACATTCATAATAATTTCGATTTAATTTATTTAATTTAATATACTATAACTCATTTTAATGATTCAAGTACATAAGGAGTAGGTACCAACTAAACTCCAAACTGTAAGTTGTACAGCAGTGTTTCATTATTGATTTTTCAAACTTCAAAGTTCTGGCGTAAAACTTACATTCTCAACTTTCATGACCCACAACATACATACATCATGTGAACAAGAAAAACACTCCCTGTTGAGTCCAACCTTGAAACTTGCATATGTTCATTTAATCTCATTTAACAAAATTCTCCTCTCTTTTAACTTTTTCCTACAATTTCATTGTCTGACTTAAGAATTTTTTTTTTTTTTTTGAAATGGTCTGACTTAAGAATTTGATTCCTCTATAATTCACATATACTTGTGTACTGCCTTTGTTTTTATATTAATAATATTAATTGCTAATATGATAAAAATCATTAAATAACAAATATATAATTATAAGATTTGATTAATGATACAAGTAGGACAGACAAATGACTTACTAATGAGACATATAATTTACGATTCATGCAAGTGAAAATAGTTTTGCCTTAAAAATTCCTTACAAACAAGCTTGTAGGTATTACCTACAATCTACAAGGTACTAGGCTTGTAGAGAAATCCATACAACTTATTAACGAATATATTTACCTACAACGATCTCATACCAACAAAACTCCATCAGTTGACAGTTAAATGATCTGCATCCACAAACTCCCAACGAAATTACTTGTTGATAAATTAATATATTTTTTTGTAATGTAAATTGATACTTTGATATTATATTGTATTTATTTGTAGATAATAAAATTATATGTAATCTTCAATTCTTTATTATTAGTAACTAGTATAGAAACTCGTGCAATGCACGAATTTGTTAGTGTGAAATATATATAAAAACAATTTCAAATAATAATGTAAGTACTGTATACTATCGTTCTTAAATTTACCAAATTTATTTTAATTATTTACCTGATACATAGCTTTTTTTTTATTCAATTGAACATATTAAATTCTAAGCTAACAATTTTCAAAAAAAAAAAAAATTTTAAGTTAACAAAATACAATTGCTATAGTATATCATACAAATACTTTACTTAATTTAGTTTCAAACTTAAAAAAAAATCTTAGATTCTAAATTTGGTAAATATTTTCATGCCTCTTTAAATGATAATACTTGGAATTTTCCAACATTTTTATAGTATTGTATGATTAGTATTATCTTTTATTATCTGAAATATTTTAGATATAATCAATCATTTAGAGCAGTATTTTTGTATAAAAAGTTTTCTTAAAATTCAAATGATTATAGAATTGATATGGATTATGCCATGAGTAGGGCATGTATATATATCCTCTTTAACCAAAAAAACAAAACAAAATTTTCTATGAAAACATAAATTTGGGCTGTGAATTTGAAATATAAAATAAAACAAAAAATAATATCGCCGTTGCCGGGGATCGAACCCGGGTCACCCGCGTGACAGGCGGGAATACTTACCACTATACTACAACGACTTTGTTGTTGATTTATGTTAACTTTTATTATATAAATCTAAAGACAGGACACTAATGCCGTATATTATTGCATAGAATATTTATCCCCTGCGGTCAACCCTCTCTAACTAAAACTGTGTTTCTAAAATAAATGGTTTACCCTTTTGTATAATTACATCATTAAAATTTAAATATTTATATATTGTACAATTTACTTAGAAGCTTCAAACTGTTAGGCCGTGCAATTCGTCACATGATCACCCCACTCGTGTGGACACACCTATTAAGTATTACACGTTTATAATTCACTATTTTGACAATATGGAATTTCTTCACATGTAAAGTATTTTCCAACACAAACATATATATATATATATATATATATATATATATATATATATATATATTTCTATATATTTATATATATATATATATATATATATATATATATATATATATATATATATATATATATATATATTATATATGGCTTTTAGAAAGAACAATGGATGAATTCCAATTTTGGGTCACTCCTTGATTGAAAAGCGCTGTGTTGTTGGGATAGCCTGACAATTAAAGATGGTGTGAAAAATTTTTAAGTCATTGGAGATCTTCCTTCTATGGTCAATTATGATTTTAAATAATATCTTCTTGGATTATAAAATATGTGCACCCCGTATATTTCCTAGTATATGTTGGCATTCATAATAAGTCAAACCCATTTTAACATGTCTTAAATTTAAAACCGAAATTCTACAAGATAGCATTCAATTAATCCAGAGGTCCTATATATACGGCCTTTCTAACCTTTTGATTGAATTCTTCTACACTCCCCACATTGATATAATTTGTTGTCTTTGACCATAGGGAAGCACATTAAATTTCCATATGTTATTTATTGTATTTCAGTTTATATATCTTTCTTGTGTTGTCATAACAACATGTGCTAATTGCTATGATTGGAGGGTACCATACATGTACTTCCTTACAGCCAAAAGAGAGAATGTTGGAGTTTAATGCTTGTAGGCTGTAGATTATGAATAAAATTTGTAATCTAAGTGAAGCACATCATATGTTTTTGCAAATCCAGATTATGAAAGGTTTGGAATCCTAGCACTAAATCCAGTCATATATTTTTGGTTACTTATTGTCAAGGAACCAATTCAACCAAAAGCTTAAATTAATGGTTGAGTTCCCAATATATGTTACATATTCTAACACGTTCCCTCCACAAGAGCCCTTTGAGCTAGAATTGTGGATGCAGCACATAAACCCTCTTCATATCTGGCGTGAGAATTTTGTGAAACATAACATCATGGAATGCTTTGATTACAGGTTTTGCACAAAATGGGCATTCTGAAAATGCATTGGGGATTTGGGGGTGTTCAATCACTGTGTATCTCGGTCATATTAGGAAATTTATCAAAAATATGCCTATTAAACCGGTTGCGAATATTTACGGCTTGTTTGGTAGGTGGTAATAAACGGTAGTATTAGGAACGAAAACTAGTGTAAAATCTCTTCGCTACCTTGATGGTCATGTTTATCCAACTTCAATCATCTCATTTTCTTCATAAAATTCATTCCAATGCATTACAATTGGAAGATGTGGTATTAAGTGGTCATGAGAATTTGTAAACAAAAAGTTTTTTTTGTGATCAATGTTTCATTACCATGGGAATAACATGAAACTTTTGATTAAATTTTACACTATAAATCACTCTCATTACCACCATTTAGTATCACTAATTAAACGGGCCGTCAGAGTACTCGTCTGAGGGCTTGCGTTGTTCACAACAACAAAGAAATCAAAGCTTGGTGCGTGCTCATCATAATCTGCTACAGTTGGATGTTGGAACCAAAAGACTCAGCAATAGAAGTGTTCAATGGGCTGGGTTAGGGCCGGTGTGGGCTCAAAAAATGCGCCGATATTAAAAATAAAATAGGTCCAAATTGGTCGGGCCCTCTTGGCTCGATCCGGCCCGTTTATAAAACTGTCTTCATGAATTTTCATTAGAATAAACATGCTTGATTAAAATAATTGTCCTATAACTTTACTATTTAGATTTGTCCATTATGTTCTTGAGCCGGAGGACTCTTTAATCGGACTCTCCTCCTCTATGAGTATGAGTTGTCGTCGTCCTTCTCATCTCAGACCCTGACCATAGTTTCTTTGAGCGGGATACATTGATTTGTCCATTATAATTAAATTATAAACTATTATAAATTTATAATATTGTTTCATAACTAAAGCAAATTTAACAAGCGTGGTTGTACACTTGTATCTGGACGATCGTGAAATGATCTCAAAACAAAACATGCATATTTTATTATTTCTGTTAGTTAGGCTATTTAGTCCATATACAGTGAACTTCGTACAAAATAATTTGTGTTGAAAGAATCCTGTTCGTGCATTTTATGCAGTTGATAATCTTTCTTGTGCCGTTAAGTACTTAAGTTTCACGGACTATATTGGGCTTCTATTTAATATTTTTAATATGGGCTTCTATTTAGTTAATGGGCTATTGTTACTTGAAAATAAAAAGGGTGTATATATATATAAAAAATACAAAAGTAAAGAAAGTAGTATTTGAGGATTCACAAATCATTATGAGAGTCGGTTTTTGCGAGAGATGTATAAGGTATATGAGTTAATTTTTCACGCACAGACAAGAATAGAGAGGGCCAAAGAAGGGGACAACGAAGGTTTTTGTTTCTCATTGAACCTTCACAATCCAAGGTCATTTGTACTTTGTCTTTCATTCAATTTTGAGACGGTAATTTTGTTTATCCAACGATAAATTAGTGCGTGTACATAAGATCCACTTAAGATGAAAAATGCTTACCGATGAAATTCTATTTCAAAACAAATTGGTTATAAAAGGAGTAACCCCTCCATCTTATATGTTAGTCCACCTCTCTCTAATTTTCGAATGTGGGATCACATGTGTGCTAATTTTCAAAAACTCATATTTACTTGAGAAACCACTTTTTTAGTTGCGAAAGATATTTTTTTTTGAACCCATAAATTGTTATTTATGGATGATCAAGATTTTTTTGTTTCCAATTCATGAAAATTTTCGGCTCTGATATCAAGATAGATTTGTTATCTTACATAAAAAAACCTCTCTTATGCAATGCATGTCTTGTTGTGTACAAGTCTAGTAACAAATTTAACATGGTATTTGAGTCGATGATTCGATCAAAAATTAAAATAGTAGGTGCAAAAAGAATGGCGTTCCTACCCTAATTGACTACTCCCACATGTGATCTTGACGGGGTTCGAATATACGGGGGTTATTGGGATGGTTTATTCCATATCAATAATTAAAGATTGTGTACACACTTTATAAGTCATTGAAGCCCTTTCTATATGGTTTTGTGATGGTTTCTCCTTGATTTATGAAGCTTATACGCTTATATTTCCCCGATTATGTATTGGCATTGACAATAAATATAGCTGAACTTAACACCAAACCTATATATCTAACGATTGGATTGTCATCTTGTGCATAGTAAGTGGATAATTTTTAATTAGCCCTAATTTCCCCTTGTTGTTATTTTACCACTTTTGAGTACTGCTTTAGGATTGTTTGGCGTTTGTGTTGCCTTTAGTATTGGCTAGAGAAGATTTTGGTTGTACTCGTTAATTTGTTAGTGATTAGTAAAAGAGTTTGGTATCTTTACGATCCCGGGTTTCCTTCATTGGATTTCCACGTAAAAATATCGTGTGTGATTTATTTTTTCGCATTTTACTTTATTTGTTTTTGGTTGTGGAATTCTCGTTTTTTGCTTGATTATATTGGTTATTTTACTCATCTAATAACACAAAAAGAGAAAATGTGTGTGTTATAACTTATAGTGCTAGTAGCTACTTTTCTCAACCCATTTATACTCCTTTTGGTGTTATATTTGGTTTATCTTACGTATTTATAGTTGAGTTTCATTGTTTCAGTAATATGATAAGTTTCTTAATCTTATCATGTTTTGAAGTGAAAATGGATACTTTTTATGATATTCGAGTTATAAGAGTGAAAAACTCAGAGAAATAGGTCAAGACCCCTAACATATAATGAATAAAATTGGCGAGTCGCTGGTTTTCTATGCCCAAAAAGCGGCGGGTCATGTTCGAGGCATCGAGCAGGAAATGAGTCAAGTTTAGCTAGATCTATCCACTAAATAAACTACCCACTAGTAATAAATATCAAAAAGTAGTGGGATTCAACTCACTAATAACAAAATATTTTATTTATTTATTAGTCGTAATCTAGTGGAAAGTACTTTATCTATCGAGTCAACTAAATTTTTTTCAAACGTGTCCTTGATGGTTTTTTTTTTTCAAGGAGTTTTATTGGAAATTAATTATTTAAGTTGGTACAAACTTCAAATCAATTCAGGGAATTGATGGTTACTTGGAAAACAACAGTAGTCCTTTATGTTTTAGTTGAATTGTGGAGTGTTTGTTGTGGACCCACGCTGAGAAATTTTGGTGCTGTTCCAGATTCTGAAGTTTTATCTTAGGAATGCTTACATCTGTCTCTTTCATTCATTTACTTTGTCTGTTGTTCTATTTAATTTGCAGTATTTTTTATTTTAGTCTGTCCCACTTAATTTGTATTATTTATATTTGTATCATTTATATTTCTGAGTGATGGTTCGCCACTTTCTTTTAATCTCATCTATAGATTTTTATTTTTTTTTAATTTCATCCACACAATTCATTCTCTCTCTTTATTTATTACCACATTCTTAAAAATTATGATCTTTCTCTTTGATGCAAATCAAAGCCGACGGAGAAAGTATTCATTTCTTTGGTGATGCATGACTCCCTTCATTTTCAACTTCTCTTTTTCTTTTTCTTTTTCTTTTTATTAACGCTTTTCACTTTTTGTCATTAGGGTGATAATATGATCATTTCATTATCTTAATGTTATTTTTGATTATCATTTAAACTTAGCATATATCCTAATTATCATTTTTGATTATCATTATTTACTAAACATTACTTACTCAAAAAAGACTTATTTCACTTATAGACATGGTGTATTTAACTCTTGTATGTGGATGAAAATAAAGTATCAAATAAGACATAGAAAATTAATTAAAAAAACCAAAATTAAAACATATAGAAAGTTCAATGGACAATTCATGTGGTATTGTCATAATAAAGATGGTGATTGGTGAACATATATGAACAAGTAAATGAGTAGTCAACTTAATCACCACAACTTGAAAGTTGCACGAAAACACAACTTAATGTTCTTGACTTACTTCTTGAGGGGATGACAAGGTTGATTTATTGGTTACTTTGGATTAATTTTTTTCCTTATTGTTCTTTTATTATAAAATGTTAATTTTGGTGTTTGATCTAGTTTACGGTAGATACATAGTCGGTTTGATTTTCCTTAAATGACTAGTTATTTTTTTATTTTATGTATGTATTTTCTAAAATTGACAATTATATAAGTATTATCAAATATTTTGCTGAAATGTATCATTATATGTTAATATTAATTGTGTGACATGGTTATTGAAAATATTACATTTTCATTTGTGACATGTCAATTTATGAGTACACTTGTTATAAGTGTCACCAAACATTTTGCACATTCTAATGATGTAATATTGATACATTAAATATTATAATTGACACTATAAATTTGTAATGTAGTCAATATTTAAAATTACAAATACAAAGTATATTATATATGTATGTTATTTTTGGGATCCATAAATAATAGTCTCTCCTATTCATTGAAAACGGAAAATTTGCTTTTTGGTATTATTCACTTATTACTCTTAATTTGTATTTTATTTTTAATCTATAAATTAAAGCATAGTCAAGTGAAATCTTGTGTGATTTACAATGCAAAAAGCCAAAAACTGATACTTCCTCCATTCTGAAATACTAGCTACATTTTTGTTATCGACATTATTCATCGTTCAAGCTTATTTTGTATATTGCGGCTAATGTATAAGAAAAAATATAGTCAAACGGGATCTTATTTTAACCATCTAATCGCATACTTTCATAATATTAATTTTTTATAATTTTTAGACGTGTATAATTCAATATATAAATGATCAAAATAACGTATTGGAGTGCGCAAAAAGTCAAATGTAGCAAGTATAATGGAACAGAGGAAGTATTATTCATTTTTTTAATGTTCCATTATTATATATAACGGATATTAAGTTTTGTATAAGTACATTGAATAACGTACAAAAGTAGATATCTCATTTTCAGTGAATATGAGGAAGTAAAGAGTAGAAAGATGAGTTGAATGATTAGGGAAAAATTAAAAAAAAAAAAATAGGGTGAAAAGAAAGATGATACATAGTAAGCCGTGGCGTACCTAGCTTAGGCGATGGGGTTGCATATGCAATCCCATTAAAAAAAATCAACAAAATAACATGTATGTCTTAAACCCATGACCTATTGCCAAATATGCAACCCCATAAAAAAGGAAAATTTGCTCAAAATAATTCCAACTATCACTCGTTGGCAAAAAATAATCCCAACTATCAATTATTTTTTAATAATCCCAACTATTCTCATAATTTGTTAAAAACATACCCACCTCCCTTTTAACCGGCTGCAATAGGTAAATTTTTCACTTTTTTCTTTCTTTTTTTATTAATAGATGAAGGGGAAGGGTTAATTTTAAATTGTTAAGTTAAAAAAAAAAAACATGAAAAAGTTACGTGTTCCAGCCGGTAACAAGGGGGTGGGTATGTTTTCAACAAATTATGAGAATAGTTGGGATTATTAAAAAATAATTGATAGTTGGGATTATTTTTGGCTAACGAGTGATAGTTGAGATTATTTTGAGCAAATTTTCCTAAAAAAAATCAATGAAGTAATACGTATGTCTTGAACTTATAAATAATTAATCACACTTCCATACCACTTGGCTACAACATTCACATTTGTTAATTTAAACCTTTAACATAATTAATACTTTATAAGCGCAATTACCTTAATGACTATTAAATAAAGGAAACTAATGACTATTAGTTTCCATAATTCTCTCCCATTTTAGACTCTTCTTCCTCCCAATCTTTATTTCAAAATTCTCAAGGTGTCAGCACTATTATTGCCGGCTTGATGCTTGCTCGTAGCCGGCACATAGCTACTGCTGCCGACACTACCGCCGCCACTGCACCGTTGTGAATTTGAGTATGATTTGATTTTGGTTTAATTTAAATTTGCTTTAAATTATGATAAAATTAATTTTATTTGTCTATGATTTGGGTATTATTTGTTTATAAATCATAATTTTTATTTGCTTTAAGTTAGATAACAATTTAGAATTAGAATTTGTATTTGTATTTAAGTATGATTTCATTGATTGTTATTCATGAATAACATTAAAAATTATCATTTTAATTAACTTATAAAGTATCAGATTTGTGTTGAGTTTCTTTATTTATGTTGTAGTTTTTAAGTTATGTTTTACTTGTTGATGGATATAAGAAGCATTTATTAAATTCGCAACCCCATGTTTCAAATCCTAGGTCCGCATAGTAGGACCCAAATTTTTTCTCTAAAAAGTATACCCAACGTAACTAGAAATGCCACTCGCTTCCTCCTATTCACCCAATAAGTTTTATTTGACTTTTTTTTTTATCATTTTAGGTAGTTAAATGAGACCAAATGTAAAAGAGAGAAAGTGAATTGTTTTTGAATTTTAATAAAGGTAAAGTGAGATTATTATGTGTAAAAATGTGAAGGTAGTGTTTAGTAAAAGTAAATTAATAAAGTTAGCATACCCAAATTAACGACATTTAGAATGACTTAACTAAACAAGAAAAGTAAACATTTAGGATGAATAAAAGAGAATCATACAATCTATTAATTTTCTTTAGAAAAAGAAAAAGTTGAATATAAGCATGTCATTTGTCTTTTTTTCATTGGATGGTGTTAATGGAATTGATTTATTTTTTTCATTGGATGGTGTTAATGGAATTGATTTATTTGCATTTTTTTGACTTTCTATATTTGCATTTTTGGAAAAATTTATACATTAATGAATGCAATAAATCATAATTATTCAAATTAAATTGTTATATATAAATGTACAATTTAGAAACTTATACAGAAAAATGGATAAAAATGAAAATACACTAGTAGAAAATTATATTGCAAAATAAATTACTTTCATTACAATTATACTGCAATTCAATAAATTATTAAAAGTATATAATTGTTCTATTTTCCAGGAATAGTTATTAATTGATCATTAAATTCAGTCATTTACATTGTCAGACTACCAAAATAATAATTTTGAATTTTAGGAAAAATGTACAAAATATTGAACCAAATGATAATTATGGAAACAAATAAATTAATGCAAAAAAATCAATTAACTTCAGTTAGTGTGTAGGCAATCAAACTATCTTAGCTACCAAATTTAGTGCAATAAAAATCAATCAACTAAAAATATTGTCTGCTTTTTTGTAATTCAATTATTCCTTGATGAAAAAAAAAATGTATAAACACTTTTATGGATGAAATTACAATATAAATAGTCACATATGGCCCCAATTGTTTGCTCATACTATTTCTATTCTCTGAATTTTTAGTGTTGTTTAATAATATTTTATAGAATAACCATTAGTTTAATTAGATTCAAGAAATTAATGGTGAGATGGGAACATGGAATATTAATGACTGTTAATAAAAGTCAAGGACAAATAGTATCTCATGTTGGTTTATTCCTACCTTAGTCTGTTTTTAGTCATGAACAATTTTACGACGCCATTTCTAGAGTGACTAGAAGGAAAAGACGAAGAATTCTCATATGCGACAAGGATGGTGAAATATGCTATCGTACTGAGAATGTAGTATATATAATTATATATTGATGTATTTCAAAACCTATAAACTTTTGATTAACAACGTATATTGGGTTTCTTTATATTTAATTCTTTTAATTACAATATATATGTGTAAATACTTAGGGAAATTATCATTGGTGCCCCTGAGATATGCGTTTTTATCAATGGTGTCTAAACTTTTTTTTTTCCAATGGCACCCCTGACGTTTAGAGGTAATTAACCGTGACCTTTTTGAGTTTTTTCCGTTAAAAATCCGTTAAGTTTTCGAAATTAACCTAAATAGGGTTAGTTTCTTCATCTTCTTCTTCTTCTTCACTCCTTCCATGGCTGTCATTTCTTCAAAACCCAGAAAAATCCCTTAATGACCCACAAATCCATTCAATTATAAATACAAGTCATTTCCAAACTAAATGACCCACAAATCCACAATCCCACATTCAGAAAAGTTCTTCCCCCTCCAATAAATGAATGTTACCTCTGAGAAACTCCATCAATTTCAGACAAATTTGGAAAAACTCCATCAAAAGATTCAATCTTATTTCATGCTACGCATCAAATTCGTTACTAATAATCACTAAAACATCTAACATTAAAAACCCACGAACAGGAAACACATCAAAATCATTTGCAATAAACACAGAAACATAAAGATGATTATTTCAATCGATAGAATGAAAACTCAGAAAAAGAAATGAGCTAAAGTATTTCCTATTCATTAATAAGAATAAGGGGAAAAAAGAGAAAGAAGAACTTACAGTGAAGGGGAATTTAGGTATTGGTTGATTTGTAGATTGAAAAAAATTGAATTAAAAGAATAGATTGCAAACTTATTTATTCAAAATAGAAAGAAAAAAAGTAATACTCCTCTAAAGTTGAAGAAGAGGGAGATGAGATGATGGAATAAAAAGCCCTATGAAATCATGTAATGTTGTATAATAAGAGTGAAAAAAGAGTAATGAATCAATGAATGAACACTCAAATTAGATTAATATAAAGGATATTTCTTGTATTTATGATTGAATGGATTTGTGGGTCATTAAGGGATTTTTCTGGGTTTTGAAAAAAGGGCAGCCATGGAAGGAGTGAAAAAGAAGAAGAAGATGAAGAAACTAACCCTAGTTAGATTAATTTCGAAAACTTAACGGATTTTTAACGGAAAAAACTCAAAAAGTTCACGTTTGTAATTACCCCTAAACGTCAGGGGTGCCATTGGAAAAAAAATAAGTTTAGACACCATTGATAAAAACGCATACCTCAGGGGCACCAATGATAATTTCCCAAATACTTATTGCCCACCTTCATATAATATTTGTATTAGTCTAAAATTTCATTAAAATATTAACGTAAGTAAAAATCTGTGCATTGCACGGGTTTTTATACTAGTATAAGAATCAAAAAAACACTACAAATAATTTATTACTGATATTTTATTAGTCTACATAATGTTCGAAATAATAAACAATATTTAGAGAATAATTAGTAGAATATAAACACTATTTAGAGAATAATTGATAGAATATCTTTGATATTATTCTAGAATAATATTTGAAGTATTTAGGAAAAGATATTTGTAATATTTTATTTCCTTATTTCATGACATATCTCTTGTATTTTTAGGGGGCATTTGCTCTCTTTGATAAATGAATAAGAATGAAAACAAAATAAATTGATTCTTAAACCCAAACCAAATTATTATATCTTGTTATTAATTTCATCATGGTATCAGAGCCGATGGTGTTTTCCGGGGACCGTTGATCGGCCACGACATTCATCACTAACCAAAAAAAAAAATCGAAACCAAAACTAAACCAAACCAAAAAAAAAAAAAATAATCCAAGCCCGGAAAAATGATGTTTGTGGAACGAATGGTCCAAAGAATCCAAACATATAACCAAAAGATCCATATTTACCCAGAAATTTCTGAAAAATTAAATTTCAAAAATTACACCAAGTGATGTAAAGAAATTCAAACTGAAATTGATGATCGGTGGCTGCTCAATCATATCATTGACGCCCCTCCAGAAAATCAAGATCCTCAATGGAAACTAGATGATGCACAAGTGATGTTATGGATACTTTACACCCTTGACACCACCATATCCGATGCTGCTATTTATTATACTTCTAGTGCCCATGAATTGTGGACATGGATTTTCACCCTTCTGGACATGGATTTTCACCCTTCTTGGGCACACTATTGTCGAAAGGGGGAGCAAAGAAAATGATGAAAAACAATGTCCAAATTCGAACGGCAAGGATCGCCCAGTAATTCTGACCAGTGACGACCCACTAGCACTTGGTGGAGAAAAATTGGCTGATGTTAATGTTATCGGGGCTACCAGTGACGCCGGCGAGAGTGAAGACCAATCGAGTGTTGATGATGATGAAGAGAGAGAAAGTGGGGAAGGGGGAAGCACACAAATTGAAAAGAGTGCAAAAATGGAGAAACCAGTAGCAAGGGAAGGGGAAATCAAAGACAAT